>OZ038511.1:23113462-23195962 GCA_964036315.1 Acanthosepion esculentum | reverse complement strand
AATTGCCACCACGTTCATGTAATTTTTTTCTATGGGCTATGTGAAAGGAAACTTTATATACACTCTTCTTTCTCCGAGCCATGAGGACCTTCAGCAGAGAATCACTGACGCGTTGCAGAATGTTACGCAAGACATGCTACAGCGTGTTTGCCAGAAGCTGGACTATCGACTTGACCTGTGTTGTGTAACAGATAATACGCAGTTCTTGAACCTTTGTCAAGTTTTATGAAATCGGTTATAAAACCTACAACCCTTTGAATATCTTGTTATAATTTTGATAGATACATAATTTATTGTTCTACAGGAAATCTTTTTAATCTCTAATGCCTGGGACATGTGGTTAATCAGATATTCACATTTAAAGTGATACCTCTCTCCCACAGGCTGGATGCGTCAAGCCTTTTTCGCTACTTCCCGGGAAAGTGCTCAGGTGAACTACATTCCCTGGTCCCGCCGAGACAAGAACACGTGATGGTACTTACATAGTGGCAAACCACCCACGTTCCCTTCGTATTCCATCGGTGAGAAGTAAGGTCCATTAGAGCAGCTTCTTCACGCGTACTACTGCCCTGTGGAACCGACACCCAGCAGGATGTTTCCAAGATTACTACAATCTTAACCTGTTCAAGGCTAGGGTTAACCGTTATCTTTCACACCTATACACACAAATGAGCTCCTAACATAACCCTCTACCTCGAGTAGCCTTCGGGCGTTGTAAAGTGTGAGCCTTACTGTAAAAAAATGTATTTTTGTGGGGCGACACCCTGTATATTCTGTTTTTGGGGATGTATCACTATTTCACTTCATCTTCGATTTTATCTGTTTCATTTTCCGTGATCGTCATAATTTCTCTCCTTACTTGATCTTGCCTTTTCGGTAAAAGGTGGCCGGCACAGTGGTGTAATGGATAGCTGCTCGGACTGAAGAATCGGAGAGCCGAGTTCGAATTCCAGTCGTATCCATTATATTCACTTACACGCTAATATCTCTTGGGGAAAGGTATGAATCCTATATATGTATGTATGTATCCTACACCATCATATCTGGTGCGGCGATAGAATATACTTAAATTAGTTCTTTTCTCTTTCACTTCTTTCAAAAAATCTCATTAGATATTTTTTGTTTCTTTATTTTCCTCGTTCGGTTGAAATTATTTAACTGATTGCTTTTGATGCGGTGTTGATAGATGTCGTTATAGAATTAATAAGATTTTATAAGTATTCATTTTCATGCATATTACATTCTTTCTTTCTTTCTTTCTTTCTTTCTTCTTCTTCCCATACTTTTTTATTCTCTATGGCAGCTGGTCTACTGCTTCAACCAACCTCTGGAAAAAAAATTGCCACGTCAGTTATGTATCGAAAGATACATGATCGCCTAAGCGTGTATCAAGCAAGGCACATAACTGACTGAGAACGCATTTTCATCCGTTTTCTCTTATTCTGTCTTCTTACTTTTGATGGCCAGTCCTTTCTTCCATTTTCATCTGCAAACTTGTCTAGGCGGCAAAAATAATTTTTAGAAATTAAAATAACGTTATTAATGCAAAGAGAAATTATGGGATGTTAAAAAAAAAGCCGGTCGCAAACTGATGCGATATCGTCTACTTGTCGCCATGACAATTGTTTTATTATAATGGCGGGGGTGATAAATAAAACCAAAAATAGAAAGCAAACGAAATACATTGTGCTGAGGTCTTCGTCATATTCTTTTGTGCATACACTTCATCAGCGGCTTCAAAAATCGGATTTTGCACTGAATGAACAATACAAGTAATGCTTGAGTTTGCTGCATTTAATTTAGTTATTTTCTTCTTTTCTTTTCACTCCTTTCGAAAAATCTCATTAGATAATTTCATTTCTTTATTTTACTCTATTTAACTGATTGTTTTTGATGCGGTGTTGGTAGACGTCGTTGTAGACTTAATCAGATTTTATAAGTATTCATTTTCATATATATTACGTTCTTCTTCTTCTTCTTCTTCTTCTTCTTCTTCTTCTTCTTCTTCTTCTTCTTCTTCTTCTTCTTCTTCTTCTTCTTCTTCTTTTTTCTCCTGGGTGTTGATTTTATTATTATTATTATTATTATTATTATTATTATTATTATTATTATTATTATTTCCTTTTTATCAATGTTATTCTTTCTAGTATTTTTCTCTTCTGTTTCTTATAATTCTGTTCTATTCGTTTTTCTCTTCTTCTTCTTCTTCTTCTTCTTCTTCTTCTTCTTCCTCCTCCTCCCATGCTTTTTATTCTCATCATTTCATTTTTCGATCATTGCCTTTTTTCTCCTGGGTGTTGATTTAATCATTATTATTATTATTATTATTATTATTATTATTATTATTATTATTATTATTATTATTTGCTTTTTATCAATGTTACTCTTTCTTCTATTTTTTTTCTTTTTCATATAATTCTATTCTATTCGTTTTTGCATTATTTTTCTCCTTCTTTCTCCTCTTCTTCTTTTTCTTCTTTAACACATTCTTTTTACTTCTGATCATTTCCATTTTTATCAATGATTCATCATCTATTTTTTCTTCGGCTTCTTCTTATAATTTTATTCTTTTTCCCATTGTTGTTGTTGTTGTTGTTGTTGTTGTTCTTCTTCTTCTTCTTCTTCTTCTTCTTCTTCTTCTTCTTCTTCTTCTTCTTCTTCTTTCTCTTCTTCTTCTTCTTCTTTCCCTGGATTTTCAATCTTCTTCTTCATCTAAGCATTCCTTTTTCTCATTCTTCTGATTTTGCTATTGTTATTATTATTCTCATTCTTTCTAATCTTATTCTCATCCTTCTATTTTTCTTTTTCTCTTTATTCTTCTTTTCATTCTTCTTCTTCTTCTTTTCATGCATTGCTTTTTTTATTCTCCTCAACATTCATTTTTTTCCCTTTCTTCAGTATTCACGTCGTTCTTTCAACTTTTTATTATTCTTTTTCTTCTCATTCTCAGTTCATTCATTTTTTTCATTCTATTTTCTTTGTCATTTTCTTTTTATTCTTGTGCTGACTTTTAAAATTTTCTGGTCATTTTCTACTTCTTTCCGTGACTCATTCATTCGCTTCCACTGTTTATTCTCATTTATTTTTCTTCTTAATTTTCTTCTTCTTCATTTTCTTCCCCTCCTACTCCTTATTCTTCTTCTTCTTCTTCTTTCCATTCTTCTGCAATTTGTTCTTTTACTGATCATCCTTCTTCTTCTTCTTCTTCTTCTTCTTCTTCTTCTTCTTCTTCTTCTTCTTCTTCTTCTTCTTCTTCTTCTTCTTCTTATTATTATTATTATTATTAATCTATTTATTTATTTTTTAAACTGCTAATTTTAATCCTAATTTCTTGAGTCTCTCTTTTCAGGCGTCGTAATGCCTTTATTATAATCATAGTTTTAAATAAATTTTATTTTAAATATTTGCTGATTACATTTCACTTTGTTTAGCTTTCTTTTTTTTTTCATTTTTTTTTTTTTCACATTTCTTCCATTTCTTTAGTTCGCCCCTTGAATGCTTTTCGACAATTTTTCAGTCAATTTTCATCTTTTCGTTCGGATGGAATTTACCTTCAGAAAAAAGAAATTATATTCTTAAACATTCCATTTACTTCTCAGGTATTCAGATATTCAGCAAACATACCCCGTTTGACATTTTCTACCCAATCCACGATGGAAAAAGCTCGCTAAGTGAAACTTTCTGCTCAGAATTAGATTACGGGGCTGAATAAGTGATTCTACTCTGTCGAAACAGCATGGCTGGACTTAGCTGTAAATGTCTGAACTGGTGGAGCATGTCCGAACATTTGCTATGAAATAGTGCAGATAGGCTTCTGCGTCTGTGGGAAAGGGGTCGTACGGTGTAAAACTAAGTCCTCCACTCTACAGGGCATTATAAACGACTTTAAACTCTATCTAGGCAGGGAAGCAAGGATTGGGCAGTTCACACGCAGGTATGGCAGCGATAGTCCATTTTTGTTTTGTCTAAACTGCTCTATATTAATCTAGAGACTCCTTTCGCCCTCACCACATCAAAATGACTGATTCTCACCTACAGGAGAGCGTCTTATTCTCGACTAGCATGAAGTGGAAAGACTATATTGAATCCATTGCTATGTCACCTGCTAAGAAAGTTGGTTCACTGCGTCTTGCTACAGAAATTTTCTCCCCAGAATCTATCTTACATATGTATAAGCCCACCATTCGTCCATTCATAGAATATTGCTGCTACATATGGTCCGTTTTTCATGCAATATATTTAGAGATTTTTCATAAAGTAAAAATAAAAAAAAGAACAATCAGCAATAATATTGGTTCTGACCTGACATCTCGGCCTCAGTCACTTTCCCACCGCCGTAAAGCTCTTTCACTGTGTCTTTTCTATAAATACTTTCTTGGTAATTGTCCAGATGAGCTCTACGCTATGGTACCCAGACTTCTTTTTTTAATTTTTTCCTTATTTTTTTTGTTATAAGCAATCCACCCCAAGCAAGGCAGGAGTATCACTAGCACGCAAAGGGTTACCGAGTGTAATTCTTTGGGGAAAGGATAAAGAGAAAGACAGGGATCAAGGTCAAGGCATCAGAAGCTGAATGGCACGGCTAATTTCTTATTGAAAATAACGTTTCTTAAAATGGAGTTTGTTTCATTCCATTCTCACTTGTTCACACACACACTCTCGTACAAAACAAACTATATAAACTATGATTAAGTAAGATGCTTCTTGAATTTTCGAACTTTTCGTTGAGGGCAACGTTGTCATCATTTTAAACCATAGGCGAATTTCACTAAGGAAGATCATACGTGTAAACATCTTTTTCCCTCAGAAATAAGAAACGTCAATGATAATTATTTTTCTCGAGAGAATGAACGTGCTTCTTTTACAAATACTTTTGTACAGTCAAATTAACAAATGAGAAACAAATGAATAAGTGTCAGTGTGTATTAATCACTCTTTTATCAGGGATACTATTGCACCAAGATTTCAAGGGGTTTCAATTATAGAAGGAATTGTTTCTAAAAAAAAATGGATTTTCCTTGATTCTGATTTCGATGTCTATGCGTATGGTGTTTTTGTTTTGAAAATGGCTGCAGTATATTTAATGAAAAATTAATTCGCCTTTTTTTTTAGTAATGCAGCTCTTCTTATGAAGTACTGTACTGAATAGTGTCCGGTAGGTCTCCATGAATATTTCTTTTGTTACTGAGTGACCATGAGAAATTTGAATGTCTGTTTTTGATTTTTTTTTTTAATTTTTTTAAATTATATGTGAATAAGGTATGAGAGTTTATTTAAACACCGAGTATTATCTCATTTTTAAAAAAAATCAAAAACAGACAGTCAAATTTCTCATGGTCACTCAGAAAACCATAATTTTAGCCAACATTTCGATGGCTCTATAATGGTTCTATAATTAAACGTAAATATACTTTAATATTTTAACTGTTAAAATGAGATCTCATTTAAATATTCATGGAGACCTACCGGACACTATTCGTAACATACAGTGCTGTTCTATAAAAGTGACTCACCTCATCCTTCGAATTTAGCTCAACTTTCGTTTCATCGGAGAAGAGAACCTTCTTCCAGTTTTCTACGGTGAGATTCTTGTAATAGTGAGACCATTCCAGTCTCTTGGCTTTGTTGGCTTTGCTTATTAGCGGCTTAAACCTTCGTGTACAAGACTTGTAGCCTTGTTCTAACAGCCACTGACGGACCGTTGAAGAGGCAAGAGTAACATCTTGCTCTTCGATTAGACTGGCTGCAATTTCTTGGCTCAGATATAGTCCTATTCTTCGCAACTGCTCTCTTGATTACCCTGCCAGTTCTTTCATCAATCTTTTTCTTTCGTCCCCTTGTTTCCTCCCTTGGAGCAGGAGTGGCATCATTATGTGCCCTAAGCACTCGCGAGACAGTTGATTGCGAGGTTATAGCAATTTCTCTCGTAGACATGCCTGCTTTTGAGAGGGCAATAATAGAAGCCTTAAGTGGTCCTGATGCGTGTTTGTACCCTTTCATCTGGTTAGTGACTTGAGTGGCTATTTCAAGCTGTTTTTATAATGTATGAGGTTTTCTGGAATATTCTGGAATACTCTAGATTTAATTTAAGCTGTTCTATATTTCTCTAGAATATTGTTCTGAGTGTATATATATATATATATATATATATATATATATATATATATATATATATATATATGCACATTTCATTGAATACTACAGATGAGGTACTTTTATTTAGTTTTTTATACAATTTCTCATGCTATCTAATAATGTTTTTCTATTCGGATGATAAATTATATAAAAACTGTCCGAATGTCCTTTTTATCCGAGCGCTTTCGGCTATACATTTAGCCATTTTCAAGGATTATATTTCAACTGTTAGAATTAGAAATAGTTTGTTGCATGTATGTTTTATAAAAGATTACATTTTTTTGTTTCAAATCACGGTCAAGATAATATGTCCATGTTCAAAGTTAATATTATTAAGTGTTGCTTTGTTTGTTTTTATTAATAAGGCTTCCATTATTTTTAGCCCTTTTCTGCATGTGGATGATGCTATTATATTAGTGTTATCGACAAGTATGTTCCGAATAGTTTACATGAAAGAAGTATTGCTGCCTAAATACACACACACACACACACACACATATATATATATACATATATATATATATACATATATATATATACATATATATATATATATATATATATATATATATATATATATATATATATATATATATATATATATGACGAAATATAGTATTAAAGTGTGCTATATTTATGGGATAAATACACGCACACCACACACATATATATATATATATATATATATATATATATATGACGAAATATAGTATTAAAGTGTGCTATATTTATGGGATAAAGTGCTCAATATCAGAGATAGAGCGTGTGTAAATATAAAAGTCAATTTTATATATATATATATATATATATATATATATATATATATATATATATATTATGCCAAGTTAAGTTTCATAAGAAAAAGACAGTTTATATACATCTATACTCACAGAACGACATGTATCATCGTTCAAAAGAAAAGAGAGAAATGAAAGTATAAATGAAGAAACAATTTGTGTCTTATGATCATCGACTTAAAGTAGGTCAAAGTCATCGACATGTCCTTACTCAAAACTGTCACTCTATTCAATTTACGACTTCCTACCGGCGCTAATGGGGATATGTCTGCTGATACGTTGTTGTCCATACGTGATTAGTAAAATCTTTGATGACTCAGCAAAACGACTGAGAATTCTAACGACACACAAACTTGTAATCGCAAAAGTATTTCCCAATGAAAAAAAAATAGTTCTAATCAAACAGAAGTCTTCCGATGATATCGTCAACAAAGCAAAAGTCAGGATCTGGAAATACTAGTCAACCGCCAACAATATATATATATATATATATATATATATATATATATATATATATATATATATATATATATATATATATATATATATGAAGAAATATAGTCTTAAAGTGTGCTATATTCATGGAATAAAGTGCTCAATATCAGAGATAAAGCGTGTGTAGAGCAACTAGTGCCTGACGATTGCATCTAGCATGAAACAGCCTGTCGCCTCTAAGTGTTGACCTCTATGTTCACTTATATATATATATATATATATATATATATATATATATATATATATATATATATATATATAGCAAGACTCTTCGGTAAAGAGTTACTGTGTTTTTATCTAAAAATAAATCCGCTAAAATTCACCCTTGTCCCTACCGTGCGCCGACGGTTTAGTGATAGAATCTCCGACTGATGCCGGGTTTTGATCCTAGCTAGAGGCAACCGGACGTCTAGCCAAACTGAAGAGCTCTGATACAGCGAAACCCTCTGTCTGCGGATGACAATATATAGGCTCCTGAAAAATGTATTTCGGTTGAGCTCTCTGGCGGAGGAAGTGTGGGTTTGTAAACGGTGACTATTACGGCTATTATAGCAAGACTCTTCGTTAAATCGAATCTAGTTCACTCAGTCACTGTGTGTTTATCTAAAAATAAATACGCTAAAATTCACCTTCGTCCCTGCCGGACATCGACGGCTTAGTGGTAGAATCTCTGACTGACGCCAATTCAGCCGGATTTCGATCCTAACTAGAGGCAACCGAACATCTAGACACACTGAAGAGCTGTGATACGGCGAAACAGTCTGTTTGTGGATCAATATATATATATATATATATATATATCAATATATATATATATATATATATATATATATATATATATAGAGATAGATAGATAGATAGATATGAGTGCTGGTGTTAATAAAATAGCGTTCAATGTAATATAACGGAGTTATTACGTATATATATTGTTGCGGGCCAGTGTATGCGTTGCGTGATAAACAAGTGTGTCTTCTGAAATGCTCAGAACAAAAATGACAGACTCGGGATGTGAGTTCAAGTAAAGAAATGTAAGAAATGACAAGAACTCATGTATATGTAAAATACAAATGATAATGTATTAACAATAAAGGATTACAAGTGACGAAGACAAATGAATATAAAATCTGTTTTGTTCCAAAGTATGTGTAGTGAGTGAATGTGCGTACGTACGTGTTTTTCCTGCGTTTCCCAAAAGAGTAATGCGTTTTTCCGCGTCAGAATTACATGTTGCCGTATAAGCGGAAAAGTAAGAAGAGAATGATAAAATTTTACCTGAGAGTATTTATAGTCCTGAAAGCGTCCCCTAGTAGCGGTTTCGAAAATTAGGAGGCGGTAACTCGACAGTACATTTTCAAGAGAGGTATATATTTTAATTGTTTATTTTTTTCTATCAAGCGAGCTAATTCACCAATAGTTATATTAGTGGGTGCGAGAATATTATCCTTTACCGGTTTCTTGGACAACACAATAGACCGTTCCATAATTTCACGATATTTTATTTTATATTTAAGTAGTATATATATATATATATATATATATATATATATATATATATATATATATATATATATATATATATAGCTAGACCTAGAGAGCCAGAAAAACCTACCAAGGTTTCACCTAAACGGATCGTCAGGGAAGACCTAAGGTTTTCCGACCGAGTATAGCGTCTTATACTTATAAGACTTCTACTAATATATATATATATATATATATATATATATATATATATATATATATATATATATATATGTGTGTGTGTGTGTGTGTGTGTGTGTGTGTGTGAAGAAATATAGTCTTAAAGTGTGCTATATATGGGATAAAGTGCTCAATATCAGAGATAGAGTGTGTGTAAATATAAAAGTGAACATAGATGTCAACACTTAGAGGCGACAGTCTGTTTCATGCTAGTGCAATCGTCAGGCATATATATATATATATATATATATACAAGTATAGGATTGGTATATACGGAATAAATAAAGAGGACCATTTATTCTACATTCAACATCATCACTTGATAAGACACCAAAAGTGTTGAAACAAAATGCTATTTTTGTAGTGATTTTATAACATATTTACGTTATAATATTTCAATAAATAATTATACATATATATATATATATATATATATATATATATATATATATATATATATATATATTTCGTATTCTTGTTTCCTGTTCAGGATATGGTTCCGCAATCGTTTTCTTTCTTTTACCAGGGTAACAGTGATTTAATTTTGACTTTTTGGGGATCGTGGCTGTGACCTTTCATTGTGAGGGCATCGGGTTACTTTTTCCGGCTGGTCGTTAGGAGCCCCAAATCTTCGGTAGCACTTAGGCTGCACTGATCGACAGTCGCATAATATCGGGGTATCTGTAGTGCCATGTTGCGTATGCGTATCCCAGCGTGTATTTTCCCGGTGGGCACCCCCGAGGCCACACTATACTCCGTACTTAAGCATGCTCTGTTTGGTTTGTATTACCATTTACGATAGTGACACTTACGAGGGTTTTTTTTTCTCTCTCTCTCCTCAAAACGAATTTCATGGGTAACACAACAAAAAGAAATACAAGAATTCACTCGGTCTAATCAATTAAAGAATTCGTCTAGTTTGATCTTTCTTGTCCAAACAACATTCAGTTATGGGGTGTTCAGCTGTTGTGAGTTGATTCCTCCAGTAATGCCAATCGCTCTTTTGTTTGAGACAAAGAAAATTACTGCGTTATAATCATAACAGATAATTAAAAGCGCATTTTTAGAAGCCTACAACGAAAACCATATAATTAATACCGGAATTTTATTTTATTTTTTGTTTAATAGCAGCTTTTATTAGCAGTTTGATTAAATGAATACATAAATAAATAAAGATAGAGAGATGAGAACAGAATAAGACGGATAGATAAAGAACAGAATGAGATAGATAGATAGATAGATAGATAAGAATGAGACAGATAAAAACAGAATGAGAAAAATAGATAGATAGATGGATAGATAGATAGATAGATAAAAACAGAATAAGAAAAATAGATAGATAGATAGAGAGATAAAGAATAAGACATATAAAAACAGATGAGATAGATAGATAGATAGATAGCTAAGAATGAGACAGATAAAACAGAATGAGATAGATAGATAAAGAAGAGAACGAGAGAGATTGATAGATCGATCGATAGATAGATAGATAAGAAGGAAATGAGATAGATAGATAGATAGATAGATAGATAGATAGATAGATAGATAGATAGATAGATAGATAGATATTAGGTTGGTGCAAAAATAATGTCGTTTTTGATGTTCAACTTCATGTGAGAAAACGACATTATTTTTGCACCACCCTAATAGATAAGAACATAATGAAATGGACAGGTAAGAAGAGATGATAGGTAGATTAGAACAGAATTTGATAGATCGATAGATTAATACAGAATTAGATAGAGAGATAAGGATAGATAGATAGATAGATAGATAGATAGATAGATAGATAGATAGATAGTGAACAGACTGTGATAGATAGAGAGGGAGAGGAACAGAAACAGACAGAAACCGATTGTTCTATAAGACCAATTGTCATCGATGGAATGACCGTTTGTTTAGGTTAAGAGTCTTTAAGTTACCAGTATATCTCGATCACCGAGCGTAGATTATCGCCGCTAACGAAATATATTGACTGACTAGGGTTAACACGATAGATAGATAGATAGATAGATAGATAGATAGATAGATAGATAGATAGATAGATAGACAAACAAACATCTGTTCTAAAGTGGTAGCAAACGCCTTCACAAAAATCGTTTTAAATATACTAAGTTCGCTCATAACTGGACGTTCTCTCGTCAACTTGTTGTGCTTGACTAAGCCAAGCTTTGAAAATCTCTAATCGTCTTTGTGCACTCACAGGTGTCTCTTATAAGCAGTCAGTCAGGCAGGACCATTCTCCCCTGTGGCAGCAAATGCCTACTTCGTTAGTGTTGCTATTCCAGCTTGGTCAACACAGACTGCCTTTTCACAGACCGTCCACACACACGCCAACAGCGTCAGTTGGACTTATTTGCATCGAAATTCAATTTAGACAATCAATGCAACCGGCAAGACTCAGGCATTGCTAATTATGGTAACAACGTTTGGTTAGTAAGGGAAATGAAAAGGTTTAGTTTAAGGACCATTGGGTTCCATTCAGAAAAAGAAGTAGGAGATGACGAGAAAGAGAGAAAGAAAGAAAGAAAGAAAGACAAAGAGAAAACGCAAAAGGAAGAAACAATTATACAAAGCGGGAAATACAAGAAATAAAGAAAAGAAAGGAAGTAAGAAAGAAAGAGAAAAATATCATAAAAAGAAAGAAAGATTATGGAAAGAAAGAAAGAAAGAAAGAAAGAAAGAAAGAAAGAAAGAGAAAAATATAATGAAAGAATATTATGGAAAGAAAGAAAGAAAGAGAGGAAGGAAGGAAGGAAGGAAGGAAGGAAGGAAGGAAGGAAGGAAGGAAGAAAACGAAAAAGAAAAAACGTACAAACAAGAAAGAAAGAATGAAATAAGGAAGAGTGAAAGAACAAAAAAGAAAGAAAAATAAAAACGAAGAAAGAAGAAAGAAGTAAGAGAAAATGATAGAAAAACAGAACAGGAAGAAAAAAGATGGAAGAAATAGTAAAAAAACCGAAGAAACACGAAAGAAAAAATAAACAATAAAAACAAAAATTAAGAAACCAACATACACACAAACAGAAATAAATAAATAAATAAATAAATAAAGAAATAAAGAAAGTGGAATATAAAAGAGAGGGAGAGAATAGAAGAAACAGGCAAAAGATATCACGAAGCTGTAACTGAAAAAAGAAACAGATGTTGAAGATAAAAGTGTAGGAGAAAAAAGATAGTTAAGGAAATTAATTAACCAAAGAAAGAAAGAAAGAAAGAAAGAAAGAAAGAAAGAAAAAGAGAAGAAAAGAAACTGGAAGAAAAAAGAAAGAAAGAAAAATGTAAAACGAATAAATAAACAATAAAGAATAGTAATAATAATAATAATAATAGAAGAATAAAAAAAGAAAAAGAAATAATGAAAAAGAAAACGAAAAAAGAAGAAACAAACACACACTAAAAAGAAAGAAAGAAAGAAAGAAAAAGAGAAAAAGAAAGAAAGAAAAAATGTAAAGCAAAGAAATAAACAATAAAAGAATAATAATAATAGAAGAAGAGGAAGAAGAATAAAAAAGAAAAAACAAACGAAAAAAGAAGAATCAAACACACATTAAAAAGAAAGAAAGAAAGGAATTGTCACTTAAGGAGAGTGTGATAATGGAAGAAAGAGGAAAAAGATGATAGAAAGGTGTAACAGGAGAAAGAATTTGATAGAGAAGATAAAAGCAGAGAAGAAAATAGAAAGAAGTTAAGGAAGAAGTTAAGTGACAGAAAGAAAGAAAGAAAGAAAGAAAGAAAGAAAAAAGAAAGAAAGATAGAAAATATAAGAAAATAAGAGAAAGGTCAAGTGGCTTTTCATTACATAATAATCTTGTAGATAGGCAAAATTCCAGAATAGGCCCATTAATATTACAAATCTAAGCCACCCATCCCTTTCTATGAGGAGGCGCACGTTTTCCTATCTTTCCCCAGGATTTTAATGAAATTTTCAGGACTTATTCGCAAATAATTTTTTTTTTAAAAATGTTTCTTTTTTTTAAAAATAAAATCCATCTAATTTATTTTACCTCTGTTAACCCCTGCTTATTTAATTTTATGAAATTCGAGAATTTTTTTTTTTCGTAGTACTTAATGATTTATTAATTATATGGACATGTTATCTGGGAATTTAAATACTGATTTTTTTTTCCAAACAGGACCCCCAGCTACAGAAAATCTGCTCTGAATCATAAAATAAAAATGCATTAAAAGTAAGACATTATTTAATTCGAAAAGCTTCTTTTAAAATATATTCTGGACTCTATTTTCTGAAGCAAAAAAATATATATATTGTTAAATACTGAAATTTTTCAAGGTTTTTTTCATTTAAAGAAATGAATTTTAATAATTTATAAAGTTTTAAATCTTTTAAAATTCTTTGTTTATGTTTAGCTGTTATATGATATTGTTATTAAGTAAAAACTATATATATTAATTATAAATGGAAAATGTCCCTACAATTCAGCGATGCCCAATATTTTAAAAAGAATTTTGAATTTATTTTTTGTGCGTAATAAGGTGGCAATTTTTTGAAATTACAGATGTCCAACCGCGACATTATCAAAAAAGAATATCTGTAACAAAATTTAAAATTTATTGGTAATTTTCTAACAGTTCCTCAACAAGCATATTCGTAAGTTAGACTATAAAGCCAAAGTAACTAAAATTAAATAAAATATTAGATTGCTGAGAATATTTTCTTAAATTTTTAAGATTACATTTATATAAAAAAAAGCGTTCATATTATATCAGTCAAGTAATTGTTACAGTTTGTGCCCCTGAGAAAAATTTCCCAACCATAAGTTTTGCGAAAAATTTGGAAATACCTCATAAAAATGATTCACCTCCGAGTTAGAAGAAGCTTTTCTGTGATAGTTTAAACTAAAATTATTTTTTTTTAATCAGATTAATTTAATTTTAAATCGTTTAATTTATCTCACATAAAATTTCAGAAAATTATATTTTATTTTTGAAAGATTTCTTCATAAAGAGAATTACGTTGTGTTGACAGATTTGTCAATATGAACAATTTTGGCATTTTTACTGATAATAGAAAATAACTTATTCCAATATGTTTATATGCAGTTTGAAATGGGACAAAATATTTTTCTTATTGAAAATATGAAATTTAATCTATTAGGTTGACATTAAAACAAAAATAAAAGCAGCTTGCGGTTATATCATGCTGAAATACCGATTCTCGTAGGATCCCCGAAGTTAAGCAACGTGCCAGCTCAGTACATAAATGGGTGACCGCTTCTTAAATATTAGGTGATGTATACGTGAATGTTTGGGTGATATAATGGATAACGGCTCGGAATTCGAAATCGCGGAGCTAAGTTAAAAATCCAGATTAATTCGTTGTATTCACTTATGCGCAAATATCTTTGGGAAAAGTGTGCCTTCATCTGTTCTCCCTACGCTACGGGTTAATTATAATACACATATCACTAAATCATTATATATTATAATATTATATATTATAATTCCCAAAATAAAATAACCTAGCGTACAGAATATTTCAATTTTGGCATTAAATAACCCATAAAGATGTTGATATGCCGGTAAACAAAATCGACCAAACCAAACCTATCCAAATGTTTAGATTTCGGCATTAAATAACCCATCGAGGTTGATATGCCGCTACACAAAATCAACCAGACCAAACCAATCGAAATATTTAGATTAAATAACATTAAATAACCGATAGAGGTTGATATGCCGCTAAACAAAATCAACCAAACCAAACCAATCGAAATATTTAGATTTCAGCATTAAATAACCAATAGAGGTTGATATGCCGCGAAACAAAATCAACCAGACCAAACCAATCCAAATATTTAGATTTCGGCATTAAATAACCCATAGAGGTTGATATGCCGCTAAACAAAACCAACCAAACCAAACCAATCAAAATATTTAGATTTCGGCATTAAATAACCTATAGACGTTGATATGTCGCTAAACAAAATCAACCAAACAAAAAAAAAAATGCTTCGAAAAATACATTTAATCTTTTAAAATACCTTTCAATCTTCAGATTTCAGTTTTCGTTCGAGTTACTCCCCCCCCACACATATATATATATATATTGATATATATATATATATATATATATATATATATATATATATATATATACATAATATTGTTATTATATTTTTATTATAAAAGATTGAAATAAAAACATTTGGAAATCGATGTACAAAAGTTTTCATGTGTCAATACGATTGCAGAAAATATGCCATCAATTCTCAATGATGACATGTTTATGTTCCGGTTTATCGTGACATGAAAAAGTAGCCTACCCGACTCTAGCATTTGACCTTACTTTTCTATTTAGCATAGATCTGACATGTAATTGGTTAATCAAGACATACCCACAAGTCTATTTTTAATTCTGACCTTATGTTCTCCCACAGAAAAGAGGTAACACTTTGTTTTTACGTTTAATTCATTTAATCAACATTTACTGACCATCGCCTGAAAAATACAATCATGGTATTGAGACATGAAAGCTTTTGTGTTGCGATTTCAAAATGTTTTTATTATAATCTCTTATAATAAAATAATAATAATATATTGCTCTACTTTTTATTGAGCACTTTTTTAAACATAAATGCAACGAACAGTGCATTTTTACTCCATCTGCTCTTTCTCTCATTTACATATATGATAATGGATTATGTAAGCCAAGAGCTTAGATAGGATTAAAAAATATGTATCAATATTGTGATTTTCTTTCTTCGTTTAATGATATTGTTATAAAGCTTATCAGACGTTATGAAAAGAATTTACATAAAATAAATAAACAACACTTGTCTATATTATTTAATGAAACATGCATCAATGAAAAAATGCTGCTTAAATACACACACAATATATATATATATATATATATATATATATATATATATATATATATATATATATATATATATATATATATATATATATATATATGTATGTATATAGTTGTCGGTCTTGACAAGGCATATAAAAAGACTCATTGGAAGTGATGATGTTCAAGATCTGCAGATCGATGGTTGGCTTTATGATCCACTGTCTTTTACGCAACAAATGAATGGGGGGGTGTAACTGATGTAATGAACATGTCAGTGATGGTCATACTCGTATATATATATATATATATATATATATATATATATATATATATATATATATAGTAGAGTAATACATTTCAGATGCATCAAGGAAGGTCTTCAGTGATGCACTGTCTTCATGGCCGTTTTCTGGGTTTGCATCATAGCGGCTCAAACATCAACACGGACTTGATTCCAAAAGATTCAGGCCGCATCCTTGATAGCGTTTTGCTACGCACCTCGACATTGCAAAAAAGAATTAAGATATGGCTGGGATCTCGACCGATCTTACATATATATATATATATATATATATATATATATATATATATATATATATATATATATATATATATATATATATAAAGACCACCTCGAGGCGGTGTAATGGTTAGCAAGCTTGTCTCCCTAAAACATTTACGACTGAGTAGTGAGATCGATGCCCCCCTACTTTCGGCCTTGTATCCACACCTATGCTACGCTTGGAACATCACTATACACACACAACAATTATACCAAATATTGAGACGATAAAATAATTTTTACCCAAAATGGACATAGCATTAGGCAGTTTCGCCCAGTTCACGCTCCTCCCTGGTTTTTTGAACAGGAGAAGATATTTATCCCTCATTCCTTGTTTAGAATTAGGTTTCTGGTTTCTTATAGTCTTTTCATTCTGATGTAATAGAACAACCAGTCACCCCTATGAATGATTACACTATTATATACACTATAAACTCAACCGTCTACGAGAGACTTAGAGAGAGGAGGTGAGAGCGAGACGACGCAAGCATGTCCGACCTTCCAATTAGTGGCACTCACTACTAGATTGACCTGTGTGTATAACTGTACCGTATTTCAGATTGTACTTGTTGTGTACAATAAACCTTTCTTCTAGTATCCACCTGGTGTTATGTGTTTATTCCCTTTGCATGGAATATAACACATTCACTTTCCCTCCCAGCAGCAAGGGGATAATGTCTTAGTGACATTACTCTCTTGCTTGGGGTGAATTAACTAAAATAACTACATCTTGCCAGACATTGAAATCTATATTTTAAAAATAAAAATAAATTTTATATCAACGGAAATATGTCACATACCTGTTTTTATTTAGTCGATCCTTCAAAGTCAGCAAGAAATTTAAAATAAAATCCTTACTTCAATCCTAAACAATTCTATCTTAAATTGGCATTTTCGCTTCGAGAAAAAATCAAACAAGCAAAAAAAAAAAGAAGCTTTCCAAGAATTCACTGCTATTTTTGCCGAGCAGAATTGTCTGGCACGACATAGCCAAGCACCATTCCTTGCAGCAGATGTAGCAATTTATTTAATACCATCGTTTCACTTCGAGGGGAAGAGCAACGAGTTGTGTGATTTTAGTATTTCCAATTTTTAGCTCACATCTTGGTCTTTTCCACTTGATTGTACTTTACATTCTTTTATGTTAACCATACAATTTATTTCTCTTAACTGTTGTTTAGTCCTTTAAAAGCATTTATTTCCGTTAACAAGATTATCTCTGTTATATGCATTAAGTTAATCCCCTGCATCAACTAAATCGATGTGCGTCGACCACACAGGAAGAAAAATGCACCCAAGGAAATGCACCCAAAAATGCACCCAAGAAAATGCACCCAAGAAATTGCACCCGAAAATGCAATCAAGAAAATGCACCCAAAACGCACCAAGAAAATGCACCTAAGAAATGCATCCCAAAAATGCACCGAAGAAAATGCACTCAAGAAAATGCACCCAAGAAAGTGCACTCAAGAAAATGCACCCAAGCACGTCTCGTCAGAATTTATCAGAAAAATAATGTCTTCAACGTTGTTGCTTTTCTCTCAACTCAACTCAAATAAACTTCGGGTATATATGTAAATGTATGGAAACTTTTTATTTGAACAGTAAAAGCAAGAATTCAAAAAGCCAACTTAAAAACCATACCTACTATGTTGAGTTCATTTTCCCACTTCTGCCTTTAGAAAAAGCATGACTCGATCGCATCTACCCACTATCTATGGATTAAATAGCATATTAGACTGAATATTTTCGAATTCAGTAGCAGTTACTCCACGAGAAAGTAATTCAAAATAGTAGAGAGGTCAAAGAGAAATCCCTTGTAGTGAGAGAAAAAGCGATTATCTCCCTTCACGGTCGTGGGGAGTAACCTCATCTTGTCGGGTGAGCAATTACAGTTACTTATGTAGAGTGTTAGGACGAAAAACTTCATGACAAACCCACAGAGAAACCCACGTGGTCCTAGTAAGAACACACTGGTGGTTTTACCTTCGGGAATAATACAAGCAAATTAAATTTTGATAATTTTTTTTAAAGTCCTTCAAAACTACATTATAGTCTGCAGGAAATGCCATATCAATGAGAAAGTTAATTCTAACTGTCCAGATATAGTGATCAAATACCATAAATGGTATTTGATCACTATATCTGGACAGTTAGTTTCGATTGTTCTATGTGTATTGTAAAGTCCCATAAAATTGTTATGAGTCTTATGTCTGTAACTGAGCCTGGGTATTGTTCATACTGATTTCTTGTAGTTACCTTATTATTATTACTAGCAGGATGACCCGGCGTTGCCCGTCCTTTATTCAAAAATCGTACGACTCATGCAGCAATCGCTATCACTTGACATAAAATATTTTTGCCCTTCCTTTCCTTTAAAGGAGTGCCCTTTGCCGTGCTGATGTTGCTACATGCCTTACTTCTTGCCTATCTCACACTGCGAATTTTTTCTAAGCTCTATACTAACCATTAAACCTGTTACGAAAAAAGAACTAAACAAAATGAACACAAAACGATCAGCTTTGAAAAAGGACTCGTAACTGGAAAAACCGAATAAAAAAGAATGTTAACAACAAATACTTTTTCACACCCAATCCAGTTTTGCGGAATCAGAATCAACGTTGAGTTTAAGCAAGCGAATGAGCCAATTAGAGTAAAGTGCCATGCAGATTTAAATTTTTCCCACTTGTGACGAATGCAGCTAACGATTTTTTTTCATGCTAGCATGCTAGTTAACATTCGTATCAGTCAGCTGTTGGCTCTCACGCTGGCCAATAGAATCTTCCTGCCTATTCGTGGCAGCCAGCTATAGGCTCTCACTTTGGCCAGTAGAAAATAGCCGCAAACTACATTAAAACTGCCGTAGAAGCATGAAGAAAATCGATTATTTCCACTATCGATGGGAGTTGGGAAATGCAAAGTCGATCTTGGCCTTTACACTAACGTGGAGCATGTGCCTGTAAATTTTGATGCAAATCCGTCGAAAATTGCGGCCGTGCATTCGTTACACACACACACACATTCTGCCTTTTATAGATAGAGATTATTATTATTATTATTATTATTATTGTTAGTTTCTTTCATTTCTGTTTGTTGAAACTTGACTAATGCATGGAATAATAATGCAACACAAAATGTACTTAGAACAAAATGTATTGAAGCAAGAAAGCGTACACAATATTTACATATAGTCTTTTGTATATTCCTGGGAAGACCGTTCCTGGAGAATGTGTTGACTGAGTCGCAGTCGGGCAGAGTCTCTGGTCGAATCTCCTGATTCCTCCCCTCTCTTCCCGGTACCAACCATATTTATATGGTCGGTACTCCACTATGCAAATTAGGTGGATCCTACCACAACACTGTTGTATACACATTTCCTATCGGGTCCCAACCAGAGATCTAAGGTCAAAAATGGCTTCATGACATTTTCCACTTTTCATTTTTTTTTAAACCTTAAGGTCACACACATTTTACATAGATAAATACCTTCGTAATGTGTAAGCTGTGTGTACAATGTGTGTCCAATGTTATGTATTTCTTGAAGGCATGTTCTACCAGAAATCCCTTAAATGAGTCTATCGAAACCTTTTTTCAATCAGTGCAAGGGATCCAACTGCAGCTACTGTAATTATTGTTGTCCTCATGTGCCACATTACGCATATTTTCACTTCAAGAACCTTGTATTCTTATAGTTTTTTGAAGATCTTCAAAGATACATTAAAATCTGCAGAGTCTGCCATGTCAACAAAAAAAAGCACATTCTGTTTTTGTGGTCTTTATTCACGATGTCTGGGCGATTAGCTTTCATCATTCTGTCCGTGTGTATTGTAAAGTGCCATGAACGTATTTAAGGTCCTATCTCTGTAACCGGGTTTGGGTGATGTTCATACCAGTTTCCTGCAGTTGCCTTCCCGTGAATGTTGCATATTTTCAAGTACAGATATTGACCCACTCCATCATGATGAGGTTTATGTTCAGCGGGTTGTATACGATGCAACCTGATACAAGATGCTTCATTGTTTCTGGATATTTATCACAGAATCTGCATATCGGTTCAACACAACTTGTGAATAATAATCATTATTATTTTTATTGAAACATTCTGTACGCAAAACACTAGAAACTCGTAAGGCTTTTTTTCTGCTTAATGTAAATTACCTTTAAAAAAATCTCTTACTATAAAGGTAACCAGAAAAATGCCTAGAACAGAAGAGTCTATCTTTTTTAAATTTGGATTTTTAATGTAACTATAACAGAGATATTTCGATTTCATTTTTGCCTTGAAAAAGTCGGAAAACGAAACGCGTCGGCAAAAACTAAGATTTTTACAATTGTCATCATATATATAACATTTACCGGGCTGAATGTCCGAGAAATTTTAATAGAAAATGTTCGCTCTCCGTCAGGAATCGAACCTGTATCCTATACGGAACCGTCATTTCGCGTGTCGTGCCTTAACCTTTCGGTCATAGAGAAGCGTCTGGTTAGCAAGGTCGATTTTACTATCTTTAAACTTAAATCTTCCATGAATCTCTTCTATTCATATCTGCTCTGGCGTATCAAATGTAAACAAATGACGTCATACATTTTGAATTGGACATAGTCCGACAATTGATAATGGCCGGTAAATGTTATTTAATACTGTTTATTATAAACAGAGCATTTACTTAAATACTTGTATCTATAAAAAGAACGTTAAAGAAATCAAAAATGTCTTTAATAAATTGTCGGATTATGTCCAGTTCAAAATGTATGACGTCATTTGTTTACATTTGATACACTAAGAGCAGATATGAATAGAAGAGATTCATGGTAGATTTAAGTTTAAAGATAGTAAAATCGACATTGCTAACCAGACGCTTCTCTGTGGCCGAAAGGTTAAGGCACGTCACGCGAAATGACGATTCCGTATAGGATACAGGTTCGAGATAGATAGATAGATAGATATATAAATATATATATATATTATTATATTTTAGATATTAAACAAAAACATGTTGAAATCGCTATACAATAGCTTTCGTGTTTCGGTACTACGTTGTACTTCTTCAGGGGAATGGTAAGTGACTGGAGATTAAATAATTTTTTAAACTTTCAAAAACAAAATGTTAAGACGTTTCCAAAAGATAAATAGCAGGATAGATAAGAAAACATAGGTCAGAATTAAAATTAATCTTGTAGGTTTTTTCTTGATCAACTAATTAAATGCCAGATCTACGTGAAATAGAAAATTTAGCTTAGAGTGTGGAGGGGAGGAAGTTATTTTTCATGATATGATAAACCGGAACTTAGACAGGTCATCATTGATACTTCCAGAAAACATGCAAGCAACAAAGGTTTTGAGATTGTAGATAAATATGACATGTTCAATTTTACAAAGGACGCTGGGGGAAGGAAGTGTTTTAGTTTTATCAATTAATGGAGGATGATAATTTAATTTATAAGCATTTACCCAGAAACAATCCATTCAGTAAAACTTTAGCAGGAATACAATAAAATTAAGCTATAGCTGTATAGATAATCGTGAAAAAAATATTGAAGAACATAATAATAAAATCTTAAACTAATACAAAAATCTGAGTAATAATAACCATTTCGAAACACGAAAGCTATTGTGTGTAGCGATTTCAACATGTTTTTATTTTAATATCTAAAATAAAATAATAATAATATATTGCTTTACTTTGTATTAAGCACTTTTTGTTTTTTTACTTCAGCTGTTCTTTCTTTGAATTGGATATTATATATATATATATATATATATATATATATATAGATATAGATATATAGATAGATATGTATATATAGATAGATAGATATGTATATGTATAGATAGATAGTGAGTCACGTGAACGAGTGTTTAGAACGTTCACATTCTGACCATGCATATATATATATATTTTTTATGGGCCACTTTATTTAATATATGTCGCTAAGAAAGCATAATATATATATACATGTATGTATGTGTGTATCGATAGATAGATAGATATGTATGTATGTATGTGTGTATAAATAAATAGATTATATATATATATATATATATATATATATATATATATATATATATATATATATATATATATATATATATATATATATAGATAGATAGATAGATAGATAGATATGAACAGATTGAAAGGAAGAGATTCAGATAGATAGATAGATAGATAATGAATAGACTGGGTGAGATAGATTGCTAGATAATGAAGGAACTGGGATAGATAGATAGATAGATAGATAGATAGATAGATAGTGAGTGAGTAACCTGAACGAGTGTTTAGAAAGTTCGCATTCTGACCATGAGACCCGGGTTCGAATCTCACGATAGTGGCCGATTTTCCTGATGTTATCGCACTATATATATATATAGGGTGTCCATAAATTTCGTGTGTACATTAAAAAATTTATAACTTTATTTGTATTTGCGATAGAAATAATCTATAAAAAATGTTTTAAAGTTTAATGTACCTAGTTGTAAGTATAGCTAAAATAACTAATGTGATTTCAGGCATTACTGTAAATCAGTTTGCAAATGTTTTCCGTGAACTACAAAATCGTATTGCCCTTTGTATTGCTAATGATGGAGGACATGTGGAAACTTTTAATAAAACCTTAAAAAATATAAATTTACTTCTTTCTAATCCTTTTTACAAATTATATCTATTGCAAATACAAATAAAGTTATAAATTTTTTTAAGTGCAAACGAACTTTATGGACACCCTGTATATATATATATATATATATATATATATATATATATATATATATATATATATATTTAAAAATATGTTTCTAATAAAACAATATAAATTAGTTTTATTGTGTGCGCTTCATGCAGAATTTATTTCTTTTTAGAGTGATGTAAAAATTGTA
Source organism: Acanthosepion esculentum (assembly GCA_964036315.1). NCBI lineage: Eukaryota > Metazoa > Mollusca > Cephalopoda > Sepiida > Sepiidae > Acanthosepion > Acanthosepion esculentum. The sequence continues at coordinate 23,172,575 of OZ038511.1, read as the reverse complement.
TATTTTTCTACAACTTGAAAAATAACCTAAATAACATGTGTGGAAATATATGTGTTCCTATGTATATATACATATGGAATTTTTCTTTTAAATATATTTCTCATAATTTTAGTATTATTATTATTATTATTATTATTATTATTATTATTATTATTATTATTATTATTGTTATTATTATTGTTGTTGTTATTATTCTTTCTGTGATTTGGAAAAAAAAATTTTAATTTTAATTTTTAGTTATTAATGATTTTAATAATATTAGTTTTATATTATTTTTAATATTTTTTATTAATGTTGGTATTCTTTAAAATAATGTCAAGTGTTTTAATTATAAATTGTATTAATCTGTATTTTTTTAATTTCGCTGGAGTGCTGTTTTTATGATAATTTATAATAATCCCCCCCACCACCACCACATATGCCTGTTTTCCTATTTGTTTTCTATTGTCTTACCCCTTTTTTCTCCACCTTCTTTTATTTCTCTGTTTCCTCTCTTTTTCTCCCGGGAAAAGACTTGATAAATAGGTCAACTGGTCTGGTCCTTTGTCTTAATAAAGATAGATATAAACATCTTCCTATCACTCCTTTCCCTCTCTAATTTCGATCACATATCTATCGTCTTCCTCCTCCTCGCTCTCTAACACCTTATGCCAAATTAAAACTGCCTCCTTAATCACATGTGTGCATGAATTAAAAATAATAATGATATGTAAGTTTTTAAGTCTGGAAAAATTTGTGACCCATATTTTTGTATGAAAATGGAAATCTGAGGAATTAGGACCAAAATCTAGGTCCTAGGGAAATACATTATAATCCCATGATGCCTTAAATTTGTCTGTTTCTTAATATATATATATATATATATATATATATATATATATATAGATAGATAGATAGATAGATAGATAGATAGATAGATAGATAGATAAATAGATAGATATATAGATATTAAACCATGTATTACACACACACACACACATATATATATATATATTAAATATTCTATACATATATATGTCTCAAACATCAATATTTATAGAATGTTAGCGTTTGAGCCTTATATATTATATTATATTATTTTATATTCTTGCTGTGTCTTGGACATTGAGCTCCACCTGGATTCTATCCTTTTGGAAATGTATACATATATGTATATATATATATTACAAAGAGTTAACCATAAAATATATGCTGCCTATTTTATTATGTTCATATATATATATATATATATATATATATATATATATATATATATATATATATATATATATGTGTGTGTGTGTGTAACACTATTTAGAAACGGCAGGTTAATTAACCAACTAATTAACCCCAGAAGTTAATTACGGGGATTACTTAAACCGATAGATATAACGAGAAGACATACTGAGCGATTACTTAGACCGATAGATATAACGAAAGACATACTGAGCGATATTCTTTTTGTTTTGTTATTTTCCGAAAACAAGGGGATCGGTGAAAAGATTTTTTGTTTTGTTATTTTCAAGTGCGAATCAAGATAATCATTTTTACTTTCTCGCTGAAGTTTGATGCTGAGATATGCCAAATTCTTTGCGAGGACAAAGGAAGGAAAAAGAGAGAGAAAAGAAAGAAACAGAGGGACAAGACTTAACAACTTAGATGATAAAAGAAAAAAAGGCCACCCACAAAAATTCTGATGGTCATTGTCGTAAAAATTAGTTGAAGAATCCCAGAGTTTTGAATGGATACCCATTGACTGTGTTAAAGTGACACCAGTGTTATCAGAGAATGATGAGAATTCTCTGCGAGGACAAAGGAAGGAAAAAGAGAAAGAAAAGAAAGAAAGAGAGGGACAAGATTTAACAACTTAGATGATAAAAGAAGGAAAAAGGCCACCCACAAAAGCGATGTTGTTTTGGGTAGTGGAATGGCGAAAATTCTGATGGTCATTGTCATAAAAATTAGTTGATGAATCCCAGAGTTTTGGGGCAGATAAAGCATTGACTGTGTCAGCATGACGAACTTGTATTGTCGGGTGGACAGGACATCTGTGTTCTGTTGAAATTCGTTTGTGATAAAGAAAGCCATGTTATTGTATTTATTTTAATTAACCCAATTTCGCCAAAATTCCGTCCACTTAATGTTGGCGAAAAACTTGATTGAGGAATTCCATATGCCGTGAAGTTGGATAAAAATTGAGATTATCATTTGACGCCTATTGGCCGAATAGCCAGGCGGAGGTGATCATGTGACGCAGGGAGGAGGCCTGCCACCGCCCATTGAGAGGATAGGTATGAGATGTTACTGCGAGGAAGTGGGAAAAGCGTTGACGCCCTCTAAAGTATGGTGAGATACCCATATGAGAGCAGAAGAGGGTGGGAGTGGAAGAAGATTTCCAAAAATGGAAAATGATAAATATTTCTGACCGAAAACAATGAAAATCCTTATTGGGGATTTGAAATCAACGTGGTGGCCACACCACGTCCGACCCCACGCCAGGTTTTGATCGGCGTCCATGTAAGCAACTGTCTTCGGGTGTTTTAGTCAGTCCAAGACAGTACAGTGAACAGTACAGTAAGGAGAGAGCAGTGCAGTGCAGTTCGCAGAGAGATCCAGTCGAGCCCAAGACACAGGACTCGGAAGATAACGCCTCGCACAGGTGACCGCACGATTCCATGCCTTCCGACAGACTTCTAACCAAGAACAAATTATAGAAGTCTGACTTATATTTTCCACCAGAGCCGACTTTATTGAAAAACAACCCAGATATCTACAAGTAGCTAAGAACGCAAAAAGTGTTGCAATCCACATTTGTTTTTCTTCGGGCTGGGAGAGAAAGAGAGAGAGACGCACTCCTGTAACTCAACAAACCGACATAAAATTAATCACTATTCCTAACCAGTTGCTCGCCTTGAAGTTGTTGTTTGTGCTTTTGTTTTTTTGTCTACATTTATTGTGCAGTATCACCTTGACCCGGATTCGGCTGGCACTACGGCCCGACGTCTGATTGATCTCATCAACCTAAGATCAAATCACAACGTGGGTAGGTTGAATCGAGATCAAAGCAGTTGCTTCGGTGACCAGGCGTTGGAAGCGAGCCGAGTACGACAAGTTGGTACTAGAAACCAACAAGAATTCAACCGATGTCCCAGGGTTAGCCCGTCACAAAGGACCGACGTCACATTTGGCGTCGTGACAAAAGAAGTACGGTTGTCACATATATATATATATATATATATATATATATATATATATATATATATATATATATGTATATATATATATATATTGAGAATATTAATGTTCAATATATATATATATATATATATATATATATACATATAAATATATATATATATTGAACATTAATATTATCAATATATATGTATATATATATTGATAATATTAATGTTCAATATATATATATATAAATTTAACTATATATATATATACATATAACTATATATATATATATATATATTGAACATTAATATTATCAAAATATATATATATATATAATGTATATTTTTTTCTGTATTAAAATGTTTTTTACCAGATTTAATACATCGAGAGATAACAAAATGACAAAATATATTACGAGATAGACAGGACAGGAAATTGTAAAGAGCAATTCGCTTTCTTCTTAAATGGACAGGGCACACGAAGAAGAAACATGCTTTACATTTTTCCCGTAATACTAGCATTTAAGAAGTATCATATACGAGACCCATCCATAACCACAAGATTCCAGTTAATTATTCCTGAATCCATCATCTCTAATACCAAGCCATTCATCTTCAATTGTAGTTACCTCTCCATCATCATCTCCATCATCCAATCAACACAGTTTCTAGTCACTCGTTAGAAAGAAAGGTTTTTATTGTCTCTACATATTGTAAACTACGTCGTTCCAAAGCAGACCGTTCAATTCTGCTCGGAATGCCACGGCGAAAGCATTATTTCGCCCGAGTGTCAAGACACTATGAGATATTCTATCATCATCTCCATCATCCAATCAACACAGTTTCTAGTCACTCGTTAGAAAGAAAGGTTTTTATTGTCTCTACATATTGTAAACTACGTCATTCCAAAGCAGACCGTTCAATTCTGCTCGGAATGCCACGGCGAAAGCATTATTTCGCCCGAGTGTCAAGACACTATGAGATATTCTGGAATCTACTACTTTTGTTTGATTCGCTGTTTCGTGAAGTTTGGACTATATTCACGATTCCATAATTTTCCGAGTTCTTCGAAAAACCCAACAGAACCGTAACGTTTATTCTGAAGATCTGAGTTGATGCGCTTGTCTTATAGCATATGGATGGATGTGTGGCTGATGTAACGGATAGCAGATTGGAACGGGAAGTCAGAGAGCCGTGTTCGAATTCCAGTCTTGTTTCTTACGCGCAAAGGTCTGATAAAACATGAAAAAAAAATCAGCCCCTTTACTATGCTTATTTACTTTTACTTCTGTTGCATCTACACAGGTCTTTCTTTTTGTGGCTCTTTTTATCTTTTCTTTTTAACTCTTGATTTCTTCTACCCCAGCTATGGGTAAAATATTAGATATAAAATATATTATATATATATATATATATATATATATATATATATATATATTATATCTTATATTATAAAATATTATAGTAAAATATTATATCATGTATCTGGAAAGAATCAATGCCATTCTCAAAAAATGCTAATATAATATTCATTCGCAATTATAAACGAATTATTGTTGCAATCCAAAAAATATGCTTCGTTTTAAGGAAACGGTTGATAAACCGTAAAAAAAAAGAAATCCCTCAATCATGACATGATGATTGACCGACGAGTTATTTCTTTAGAACCAAAAAATTATCAAAATCTCTTTCTGTCTTGAATCTTTCTGGCTTACGGCCATATCATGTTGAAATATCAGTTCCCGTAAAATCGCCGAAATTTTGCAACGACTAGCCTGGAAAATCTTTTTCATCATTTGAAGTGTTGTTGTTTTTTTATTTTTTTATTTTCATAAACCTTTCACCCCAAGCAAGGCGGGAACCCCCTAGCACGCAAGGTGTTAAAGAGAGTTGGAGCGAGAGCCAAGAGGAGTGATAGGGGAAAGAATGAAGAGAAGGATAGCGGATAGATCAAGACATCTGGAGACGTCGATTGACATTACATTTTAATAATTGGAGATTATAGCTATCTGGGAAACAGGAAGAGGGGAGGGAGTTCAACAGGCGAGAAGTGCGTGACATGAAGCTATTGGAGTAGAAGAGACGGCTACATTTAACAGTTTCGACAGTGAAAGAGTGAGAGCCAGATGCCAGCCTAGTTGAACGCTGAAATTCATGAAGTGTGGGAACCTGCGAAAGCACTTCATCGGAGCAGTTACGGTGAAAGTATTTGCAGAAAAGACAGGAGGAGGCGACGGCACGTCTGTGAGAGAGCGACTACAGACGAGATGCCAGATTAGGGCCAATTACATTGCATATCCGTCTCTGGATTTTATCAAGAACCTTGAGACAAACGGAAGGGGCGCCAGACCATATATGACAGCAATACTCCATGCAAGGTCGAATTTCAACTAAATCACTAATAAGATATATAAACTCATCTAACCTGTACGGTCACAGAACCTGTCTATATTTCTGAGATGAAGTATTATGTACATTATTTACATTATTCGGACTATTGTCCCCATCTTTGTCGCCATATTTATCACAACGTGTCGGCCGTTGTATACTCCGGCCTTCCGCAAGGGCACATGGCACAGTGGATAAAGGTGTTAGCTAGATCTAGTGACAGGACCCAAAGAGTGTGAGTTCAATACCCGGTTAAGGCAGTGGAGAACTTTCAGAGGGAAATTAACAGGAGATAACTGATAACTGACATCCATTAAACATGGCATATGGAACTAGAACCGTCTGCCTCAGTGAGCGAAATAAAGGGTTCAGTTCGACATTCCAATAACCTGCAGAAGACCGGAGCGTACAACGGCGGAAACGTTGTAGTAAATATGGCGATAAAGACAACAGTCCGAATAATGTAAATAATGTACGATCACATAAGTTAAGCAACGTCTAACCTGGATAGGACCTAGATATGTGACCGCTTCGAAATGCCATGTACTGTAAGCTTCAATGTGCGGGTGGTGTACTGGATAATGTTATGGAATTAATAATCGGAGAACTCAGATCTAATTACAGTTAGATTCACTTACGCGAAATTCACTTACGAAAGGTATAGATCCAACTTTTCTCCACCCCCGCCATGTATAAGATAATTAGCAAAACTTGTATCACTAAAGATTTATTATCTTCCCTCTAAACATTTTTCAATCTAAAAATATTTTCTGGCTTTAAAATCCCCTGCAATGTGTTGATCAGTCGTAGAAAACGAATAAATCGATCAAGCAACTGTTTCTTGCCAAATCTTAATGCCATGTTTTGCTAAAATCGTTTGTCATATTTTTTTTGCTCAATAGAAGGCGAACAACTTGCGGTATGGAAAACTTTCTTTAAACTTTACTTCCCAGATAGAAAATGATTTAATTCCATGGCTAACAGCCACTCAAATCTTTCTTGATCATTTAAGCTCCAATTGCATTTTGGTAAACAACAACATTTTATCTCCCGTTTCCTCTGTGGTTTGATTTTTAAACTTTATTACAAAACACGCACACTATTCCTTTACTCTTTAAAAAAATAATTTAAAGCCAAAAGGGGGCACAAAAGAAGGATTTTCTGAAATTAACTTAAAATCAACGCTACGAAAAAGAAAATGCGTTTTCGGAAATTTTCGCTAGCTAGCAACACAGCACGTAGACGCAGTGGCCTAGTCCCAAGATAGATGCAATATTAACGGAACAGATAAATAAAAATGAACGAATTTATAAACAATAAACTCACTTAAAGATGACCAAAAAATGAACTCACTGAAACATTCTCAACATAGAATGGTTTAGAAGTTTTACGGGTTGAGAGTAATCACCAATGAAGATGGGAAAATAGCAAAACTTCTAAAATAAGTACATTTCGAAATAATATCAAAAATTAATCTCAAAATCTCCCGACAAGAAAATTAAAAAAAAAAAAAATTATAATTGAAATTTACGACGCACAACCTCAACTACTTAAACTGCTTCTTTAGACTATTTCTTTTCTTTTATTTAAATTCTTTTTCTTCTTTTTTTACTTTTTATTTTTCCGTGTTTATTAGGATTTCTTGCCTTCGGCCATTGCTTTCATGGCTTCCTTTTTCGTTTTGTTCATTTAAAGTAGAAATTGTCCGTGGACTTGCGAATTATTAAAATGCCACAAATCAGTATCCAAACAATTGAAAGAAAAAAGAAAACAACTAACGTAATTCCCCATGTATAATACGTACTTTTTCTAAAACGTAATAACCAAAATTAGGGGTACGTATTGTGCAGTGCTACAAAAATGTCTTCAAAAAATTGTCGTTTTATAGGTCGATTTCAGTTGTGAAATGTCTATTGACCACAACCATAAAACAATTTGACACTAACATTCGGCGATTGCGACCCCATAAGGATGTCAAATACAATCATATGTACCTAACAATACTTACAAATGTAAAATAAAATAAGAATTATCATAAAACTAAATTAGAATAATATTCTATATTTATAATCAATTTTTGTGAAAAACTACATACAAATCCGATAGAGTGCACATTTTATAGAACAACAACTGGTTAATGAGTCTGCGCAGTAGGCAAAATATAGGTATTTCCGTTTCCTTTTAGAATCGTGATGGTCGGAAATTTTGATAAATATCTCCAATTACAACTTGAATAAGAGTATGAAACCCTGGCCACAATGAAATTGGAGAAGTACACTTTTATAGGGTTTGATTACCAAACAAGTGGTTCGTATTTTCCCAAGCTTTCAGCACAATTTACGGGTGCATAGTATGGATGAAGGCGTGTTCAAGTTTCGGGTTAACCTGTAACACTTATTCTGTAACCTTCTACCTCAAGTGGCTCTCGGGCCTTGTACAGGGTGAAATTACGGCCTTTTGATATTTCTTCAGCTTTACCTTGCGGGGTTGAATGGTATCATCTTTATATTATTTGCTGCATCTTCAAGAGATGGAATACATGCAGTTATCTGATATGGTCTCCCCTGGATTAGCCTACATTCAGAGGAGTTTGTTTTTTAAACTGCTTCTGAATATTGTCCTGATGTTTGTTGTATCTACTGCAGATCCTATGAATGTTTCCCAATAAACTCTTCCTGTAAGGGAGACAGACCGTGGCAGTTTTCCGATCCTCCTTCATGAATGGCGTTATATTTTTTAAGGAAATTGTTATTCTGACGGGTATGTTTAATTCTGAATATATGTTTAATATATTTTTCAAATATTTCTGGACATACAGTATAGCCCAGTCTGACAAAAAATTAAATCTAAAAATGTAAAATTTCAGCGTTCCCATGAAATTCAGTATTTCCTATATATATATATGTATATTTTAACATACAACGTGTGTTAACACTTGCGATACCCTGTCTTCATCAGCCGCCGACCAGGGGAGATATCACGGTTTCGGTGGCTATGGCGGAACCGCCACCCCTGGCGCCATCAGCAGCGTTTGCCACCAGGAAGGGTATGAAGATAAGCTAATTGAGCGTACCTCTTTGTAAATTCGTTTAATGAAATAAATAAAACGATTGTTCTTCTTTGCAGCTTCTATCCGTAATGAAAGTTTCCGGTATTTATTGTATAAAGGCGGAAAAGGGGAGGGGTTGAGGCTGAGGCTTGTCTTCACTAACTATCTTATACCTAGCTAATCTGATTCACGACCCATTCACTCATTTCAATTTGCCCATTCACCACAAAAACTCATCCTTCACCAATCAATCCTTCATGCACCATAATACCGCATCCTCTCAAGGGGGTCCTACAAAACGCGCCCCATGCCATAAAAATTTAATGATAATAAATACTTAAAAATCTGTGATGAAATATGAGAGGGAACGGAATGAACTCCAAAACAAACTAAACATAGACTCAAAAGTGAACTAAACATAACTGATGTTAGTAGGGCCCGTCCAACCCTCAAAACAGAGAGGCCCCTGTATTCTGCCCGTGCGACAAAATCAAGAGACTCTCTCGCTAAGGGAGTGGGAAAAGGATAAAAAATTATACGGCCGTGGGAAAGTATAATGCTGACCCAATCGAGATAAAAAGGGGACCAAAAACAACCTGGGGAGGCTGGGAATCTCAACTTGGATCATAACCAAAGATGTAGCCGGGAACAGGCCAGGAACAACATTTACTCATATTAACTAGGTACACAAAAGCTTGTCTAATCTAACCAAGGGGAGGGCTCCTCAGGAAACCACCCCGATGTGACATAGGTTGACCTAGAAGAGAAAATCAAGGCTAGCCCCGTTCAAAATTTAAGTATCGGGAGGATTGAGGAAAAGACAAAAGATGAGCGGGATTCAAGAAGACAGACGATGGCGATTGACATTGCATTTACATTTTTGAAGATTGTTTTTATTATGGAAGCATGGAAACAGGAGGGAGTTCCACAGGCGAAATGATAGGAGCTAGATGTCAATCTAGTAGTACGCTTAAATTGATGTCGTCAGGACACCAGGGAAAAATATTTTGCCATAAACATATTTGTAGAAAACACAGAGGGAAGCCAAGTCATGTCGGTGAGAAAGTGACTGAAGTCGAAATGCGAGGTCAGGATCGATTACATTAGAGATCCTTCTTCAGACGTTGTCAAGGACCTCGAGATTGAATATTTAATTGTGACAAATTCTTACGTTTTTATATTTTTCGCCTTTCCTCTCCTACACATATATAACCACGTTAACAAAATTATCTTTAGTCTGATGAAGTCTCAGAGGACGAAAACTGTTACCCAGAATATTTTCAACTCTGTCATTCATCTTCCTGACATTGGTCTAAGGTATAAAAATTGATGTATCATATTTGCCCATATATAGCTCTATGGGGAGGATGTGTGGGTTTGTAAACAGTGACTATTACGGCTAATAATGCAAGACTCTTCGGTAAATCGAATCGAGTTCTCTCAGTCACTGTGTGTTTATCTAAAAATAAATACGCTTTAATTCACCTTCTTCTCTGCCGTGCGCCAACGGCTTCAGGGTAAAATTTCCGACTGACGCTAATTCAGCCGGTTTTCGATTCTAGCCAGAGGCAACCGGACGTCTAGCCCCACTGATGAGCTGTGACACAGCGAAACAGTCTGTTTGTGGATGACAATATATATATATATATATATATATATATATATATATATATATATATATATATATATATATATATATATATTTCAGAATCCATGAATTACTTAAATATAATTATCAAATTCTCTTAATAATTTCAAATGTATATCATTGCTTGAACCGGCTTCTAATGTTCTGGAGTGAGCGGCTTGGTGATAGTAGTCGTGGCTCCGGGGGATACCGTCCTATGGTTAAAGAGAATCTCAGTAGAGTTCCACCACGGAATATGTGAGCGAGCGCCGCTATATTGAGTCTGATTTGCTGCCTCTTCGTCGAGGCCAGTTGGAACAGTTGGTATGGTTTTTGCTTGACAACCCAACTATCAGGGTTTCAATTCTCGGTAGTGGATGCGCACTGCTGATGAGTCCCAAATATAGGACGAAACGGCCGTTCAGTGCTTTCTGCATTCTGTTGAGGTTTCAGACTCGATGAATTAAATATAATTATCAAATTCTCCTAATAATTTCCATATATATATATATGGTTCAGTTCAATTTATATTACAATAATTCATTCATACAAAAAGTAGATTAGTAAAGTTAATGATATAAAATGGCGAAATCCCTTCGCAAACAAAATTTTAAAGGTGCATTAACTTACGAATCACTCGATGAATGTTATGATCCCTGCATAAGGTCTTTCTTTAATATGCTAGCTCTTTCAACTGTACATTCAGTCATCCTCAGGCATGGAAATTATTTTGACATTGGTAAAACTCGGTAGCATCCGAGACGAAAAATTAAATGCGAATCGAAATACGGTTCTCTTAAATTTTCAAAAAATTCAACCTTAGCGTCCCGACTGCACGCTTCAAAAGTTTGTATCCGTTAACAATAACACATTTAAAAAAAAAAAAAAACATAATTCGATTCGCATTTAATTTGAAAAAGTGATACATACGACAATGTTCACATCAAAAGCAGTGCACTAACAAAAATATAATTCCATATTCAAGACACATTCTCTGTATTTGGTTTTTCCTCATGAAAAAAAAGGTCATGTGGTTCTTGCGGTGATATAATCAGGTATAATCCCGTCGGGACGTTGGCGATCATAGCTGTTCACAATTGAGAATCCTAATATTAAACAAATTTATATAGGTAGCACTACAAATAATTTTAAATTAGGGTGGCACCAACACTTGACTTCCTTCACAAATTATGTCTATCGTAACCAAACATCCCTATCAAAATATTTTTAGCATTTAAAATAAACACATAAAAACCCCGACGTAAAATGGAAATTATTAAAAACAAAAAAACGAGAATTTGTAGGTCTTTAAATGACCCGTGTCCTTTGTGCCTACATGAAAAGTTATATATTATTAAGTTTCAAAAAAAAAAAGATTTATTAAATCAAAGAAAAGAAATAATCTTTTTTGTCGACACTGCATTATGTTTACTTTAAAACATAATTAATTAAAAAAAAATCATAATTATATATCTATTATTTGATCATAGACAATACAGTATCTAGTATACTAATAAATATAATAAATATAATATAAAAAATATATAAAAATAAAATATAAAATATAAATATATAAAATATGACTTAATCATATCTGAAAGCCCCTTTAAGAAAATCTCAATGTATTCTATAAAGAATAAAAAAATAAATAAAAATAAATAAAAATGCCAAAGTATTATCGTGCATCTTATGTATGCACTTAAAAAGTAAACAAGATGACACGTCCTCATATAAGGAAGCCAGTATCGACAGACAGAAATTACAAACCCACACCTAACCCTCAAGCTATATTTACTCTTTGAAATCTTAAATTTCTATCCTTATTCGTCTAAAAAGGCAGTACCCTTTTAATATTATGAAATCCCTTTCCCCTTCCAAATTAATCTATATAATACTATTTAGCTTAAAAAACAGTAAATCATTTTTTCGAAAGTTATTCAACATCGCTTGAGAATGGAACAAAAACTTTAATTTTAAGTTTAATTTCAAGTCAGTTTTTAGTTCCGAAACATGGTAATTTCTGTGTCGCGATGAATACATATTTTAATTATTATCGTAATAATATTATAATATTAGTCTCGACTATGTATCAAGCACTGTTTTTTTTTAAATACATGCTAAAGAACCCCGTATTATAAATCTGACTGTTCTTTCTTTCCATTTATATATATATATATATATATATATATATATAAAAGTGAACATAGAAGTCAACACTTAGAGGCGACAGTCTGTTTCATGCTAGTGCAATCGTCAGGCAACTAATGCTGTTATTTTTCTCGGCTATTTATATATAAGGGTCAATGGTGCATTGTGGGTAATCTATTTTGGCGGTTATTTTTACCGGAATTCGCTTATTTGTTTATTTATTTATTTATGTCAAATTATTTTGCTTTTTTTTTGTTCTGTTTTTTTTATTTTTTTTGTTATTTTTGTTTTTTATCTTATATATTTATTTATTTATTTTTTGTTTTCATCGGTGTTTTTTATTAACGTAGTAAAAATGCACCCACAGTGCACCAATGACCCTTATATATAAATAGCCGAGAAAAATAACAGCACTAGTTGCCTGACGATTGCACTAGCATGAAACAGACTGTCGCCTTTAAGTGTTGACTTCTATGTTCACTTTTATATTTACACACGCTCTATCTCTGATATTGAGCACTTTATCCCATAAATATAGCACACCTTAAGACTATATTTCTTCATATATATATATATATATATATATATATATATATATATATATATATATATAAACGGAAGAGGTTACAGTAGTTCCAACGAGAGAAAAGTGTGTATATTAAAAAGAAAAGAGAAACCTCAAACGTTCTTGGTTGTTATATGGATTTTTAAAAAAATATTATGCTTTATTTATTTATGGAAAATAAAGTATAATATTTTTAAAAAATCCACATTACAACCAAAAACGTTCGCGGTTAATATATATATATATATATATCTGTGTGTGTGTGTGTGTGTGTGTGTGTATGTGTGTATGTGTGTGTGTGTGTGTGTGTGTGTGCATATATATATATATGTGTGTGTGTGTGTGCGCATATACCTCTATATATGTGTGTGTGTGTTTGTGCCTATATATATGTGTGTGTCTGTGTGTGCATATATATGTGTGTGTGTGTGTGCATATATATATATATATATATATATATATATATCTATATGAGTCTGTGTGAATTTGTATACAACCTAATTTTCAATTGTTATGTTTCTTTTTATACAAATCGATCGGTATATACACTGATTAACACAGAAAAATAAGTTGCCTTACTATTTCGTGTATAGTCTTATTAAGGATACATATGTTTTATTGTATCTATACATCTTTTCAACTGATTGCAACCATAAAAAAATAATAAAATATTCCCTTTAAACAGGGAAAAGTCATAAAAAAGAAGCAAGTCAACGCCTCGCTGCGCTGATAACGGAAGAACTAGTATGCGCATGCGTAGTTCATGCCGAGTGAGCATAAATCATCACCATTTTATTTCACCAAAATCCCGTTATTCTGATTTTAAAGTAAGCAGGGTTTTTTTTGGGGGGGGGGGTCAGCCCCAAATAAGTTCTATATCGATGCCGATTGCAAAAGATCCGACCGTTTTATCCGACTCAATTTAAAAGCTAAATTCTCATTTTTTCTATAAAATAAAAGCATTTGAATTAATGGACTGTCGAAGATTTTTTTTTTCCAAAGCTGAAACCCAAATGTTAGAGAGTAAATGACAATTATGAGAAAACGAATCACTAAAACGGGGAAAAGAAAAAAAACGGGAGCATAAATCTAAATACAAGAAAATGATATAAAATAAAAGAGACGATAACTTGGGAATAGAATAAGGAAGAAAATTATATATATATATATATATATATATATATATATATATATATATATATATATATATATATATATATATATATATATATGTGTGTGTGTGTGTGTGTGTGTGTGTGTGAGTGTGAGTGTGAGTTTGTGTGTGTGTGTGTGTGTGTGGTACTTACTGGAAAGCGCTCAATATCAGTGATAGAGTTAACATATTTAGTTGTATGGATATTATTTTGTAACGCTGTGTTTCACGCTTTTACGATCATCAGACAAACACCGTCTGGTGTCAAGATGTCATCAATTTGCAGCTGTGCTGGCTAGATGTAGCCGTAAGTTCTATGTCAACAGTTTCTTCTCTCGTACTTCTTGCTTGTGGAACTACCTTCCAGTTCCATGCTTTTTCAGATTATTTTAATCATCAAAAAATTTCTGATGACTGCAAAAGCCTGGACCCCAGGGTTACAAACTAATATCCATACAACTGAATATGTTAGCTCTATCACAACTGCACACACGCGCACACACACACACACACACACACACACACACACACACACACACACACACACACACACACATATATATATATATATATATATATATATATATATATATATATATATATATATATACATATATATATATTTATATATATATATATGTGTGTATATTAACTGATTTAAAAATATGGTCCCATCGCTACACAGGAATTACCAGGTTTCAAAAATAGGAACTAAAAACTTCAAATTCAATTATATAATTAAAAGCATTAGTTCTGATTTATAGCGTTAGCGTGTTCTTTTTTATTAACTATTATTAATAGTTATTAAAAATGAACACGATACCGCCCCTGTCTAAATGATAGGATTTCTCTGTATCCTTGGAAACAAAAATTATGAATGTATGTGTTTTTAAAACTCAGCAAATTTCAAAATAAGTTTTAATGCTTTTAGTTTAATTATATAAATGAATTGGAATTTTTTAAATTCTATTTTTGAAACATCGTAATTCGTATGTAGCGATGGAAACATATTTTTAAATCAATTAATTTATAATATATATATATATATATATATATATATATATATATATATATATATATATATATATATATATATATATATATGTCCGGTTTTATAGATATTAGTTTGTAACCCGTGGGTTTCCCGCTATGGATCTCATCATTTATGCTCTGTATATTTATATTGAGCTCAGTTTTGTAAAAATAAATATATCAATAAGAACAGGATTATATATCTTACTCTTCTTTCTTTTTTTACTATAATATATATATATATATATATCTATATATATATATATATATATATATATATATATATATATATATATATATATGAAAGGCAGGATCTGTGTGTGTCTGTGTGTGTGTGTGTGTGTGTGTGTGTGTGGTGTGTGTGTGTGTGTAACGAATGCACGGCCGCAATTTTCGACTGATTTACACCAAAATTTACATGCACATGCCTCAAGTTAGGAAAAGGCCAAGTCCGGCTTTGTATTTCCCAACTCCCATCGATAGTGGAAATAATCGATTCTTCCATGCTTCTACGGCAGTTTTCATGTAGTTTGCGGCCAATTTCTACTGGCCAGAGTGAGAGCCTATAGCTGGCTGCCACGAATAGGCAGGAAGATTCTATTGGCCAGCGTGAGAGCCAACAGCTGACTGACATGAATGTTAACTAACATGCTAGCATGCAAAAAATTGATAGCTTCATTCGTCACAAGAGACAAAAATTTAAATCTGCATGGCACTTTACTCCAATTGGCTCATTCCCGTGCTTAAACTCAATGTTGATTCTGATTCCACAGAACTGGATTGGTTGTGAAAAAGTATTTGTTGTTAACATTCTTTTTTCATTCGGTTTTTCCGGTTACGAGTCCTTTTTTAAAGCTGATAATTTTTTGTTCATTTTGTTTAGTTCTTTTTTCGTAACAGATTTAATGTTTAGTATAGAGCTTAGGAAAAATTCGCAGTGTGAGATTGGCAGGAAATAAGGCATGTAGCAACATCGGCACGGCAAAGGGCACTCCTTTAAAGGCAAGGAAGGGCAAAAATATTTTAAGTCAAGTGATAGTAATTGCTGTATGAGTTGTAAGATTTTTGAATCAAGCACGGGCAACGCCGGGCCATGCTGCTAGTATATATATATATATATATATATATATATATATATATATTCTGAAGTGAGATATGAGACATTGTCAATTTCCCATCTGGTAACATTCATATCAGTGAAACACAACGAGTTGTCTGACCCTTGACATTCTGTTTTATCATTTCGAGACAAATTCAGATTGCGTTAGAGTAACGTAGACCCACTGACACAGTGTTATCTGCAAAACTGCACATTCGACTTATTGGTTATTTTTATTCCTAATCAAATCTTGTCGATTTATTAACATTCATTTCCTAATATATCATCCGAAAAGAAATTCAAAATCCAATCTTGGTTTGGTGATTCCATTTTTAGAAAATGACATTATAAATATCTATATTAAAATTATATTTCGACGTTTCGAGTTAAAAAACAAAACAAAACAATAAACAAACATATCGCCATCAAATTTAAAGCCGTACAATTTGCCTAGTAAGAAAATTAAAGCATATATATATATATATATATATATATATATATATATATATATATATATATATATATATATATATATATATATATATATATATGAAAAATATAGTTATAAGGTATGCTGTATTTATGGGATAAAATGCTCAGTATCAGAGCTAGAGCGTATGAAAATATAAAAGTGAAGTCAACACTCAGAGGGGACAGACTGATTCATGATAAACGCAATCGTCAGGCCACATGCGCTGTGTTTTCTTCTCGACTATTTATGTATAGTGGCCAGTGATGCAATGTGGGTATTCTATTGCATTAAACAACCCACAATGATATATATATATATATATATGTGTGTGTGTGTGTGTGTGTGTGTGTGTGTGTAATATTATTAATGTAGTAATATCAAGATTGTGATCAAAATCTGCTATTTACTCTTATCGCCTGAAACACAAAGTATATTTAATATATATATATTGTCATATAATATATATATATAATATATTTATATAATATATTTAACCTCTGCCGACTTTTGCATTGAACCATATGCCTATATTAAGCCTTTAACTTATTTTATGTATTTATACTTATATATATATATATATATATATATATATATATATATAGCGAGAGAGAGAGAGAGATGGAATAAGGATAGGCATCCAACAAAAGTGATCGTAATCTAACATCTTTCATCTTATTAAATTTTCATCAGAAATCAAAATAGAAATTGTTATATAGGAATAAAGTGACGCTGCCGACTCTTGAGGTTGAACGTAGATCGACTGTGAGCAAACACAGCCGATCCCATTATTGAATAAAGTAGATCACGTGAACATAGAGGTAACGCATAAGTAGGGAGTCGTCTGAAGTCCAAATGATCGCTATTCCTCGACTATCCTCTATTACTATTCGGGTCGCCATTTCTGTTCTATCCTCTATACTATACGGACTACTATTCGCTACTCTATTCACTATACTATTTCTCTATTCAGATCACTATACGTTGGTTCCTTTCGAGCGAGTATTATCGAGCAATACTATTAGTGCGAGTGCTATTCGAAGGCGTCTGACACCAGTATTGTTCAACGGCGTTACTATAGTTGTATCTGCGATTACAAAGTCTCTACTACAACGAGCATTACGAAAGTGACAGCGAGTATTCGTTGACATAACAAAAGAAATAATAAAAATTTATATCTTAACCTCGGACGAACCTTTAATAATGTGAAATATGTTAGATTAAGATCTGATTCCTACTTGTTCTTTATCCTATCATATATATATATATATATATATATATATATATATATATATATATATATATATATATTGTTATATTTGATATACATATATACATATATATATATATATATATATATATATATATATATATATATATATATATATATATATATACTGTTATAAGATCTGATTCCTACTTGTTATTTATCCTATCATATATATATATATATATATATATATATATATATATATATATATATATATATATTAGTATAAAGAACAGGTAGGAATCAGATTTTATAAAAATATACATATAACAATATATTATAAATTAATTGATTTAAAATATGTTTTTCGCTACATATTAATAAGTATGTTTTAAAAATGGAAGCTAAAATCTTCGAATTTAATTTGTAATTAAATTAAAAACATTAGTTCCATTTCATCCATTCCATTTTTGAAACATAGTTATTACTGTGTAGCGAAAAAAAACATATTTTAAATCAGTTAATTTATAGTATTAATGCGCTGTAAATTTACATTGAGCACTATTTTGTAAAAATAAAAATATCTATAAGAACACCGGATTATATATCTTACTGTTCTTTCTTTTTATTTTTATATACATATATAACAATATACATATATATATCAAATATATATAAAAATATATATCAAATATATATAACAATATATATATAATTATATACATATAACAATATATATATATATATATATATATATATATATATATATATATATATATATATATATATATATATATATATATATATATATATATATCGTTTAATTAAAGGACTAGTGGCGCAATAACTCTTTGGTTCCGTGAAAAGGACTTTATACATGTTGTATTCTTGCAGCCGAGCAGTAACAAACGTTTTATAGATTGTGAATGATTTATTGTGTGCGCCCGCGTTTATTCATGTGTGTGTGTGTGTTTGTCTGCGTGTGCTTACTCGTTGAGTGTGCGCGTGTTTCGTCTCCCACATGGAATAAAGGTGACCCGCCGGTGTTGACTGGAAGCGCTTTTGTCCCTGACTTTGTTAAATGACTCAGACTGATTCTAAAAACTGCCATCCACTCGAGAGATGGCTAGACAAGATAAATACGATCGAGACCTCGACGTGGACAGCCCAGCCGAAAACTTTTCTTCGGCATTTCGGCATAAATTCTCGTGTCGTTAAACGACGTGTCTAATAATATCAGTAGAGTTTATTTTGAAAACCTTGAGAATTTTTCCTGACCACAACGGAATCGTCGACAATAACTCCTGTTCAGAAGACTGCTCATTGTAGCCTTTTAAATACTGTTCACTGCGGTTAGATCATTAAACACGTGGTTTAGAATTTCGAGGTTCAGTCCCAATTTGTTTTGCCATTTTATTTAAACCCTATACTTCTAAGGTATCCGCCTAAAGGACTGAAATTTTATTTACCATTTACGGTGTAACCCGGATATAAGAGAAACCCGTATATAAGATATATTTTATCTGGTCCCAAATTAGAGCCATATTTACCTAAACAAAATAGACCAAACCCGGATATAAGAGAAACCCGGATATAAGATACTTAGTATCCGGTCCCGACAACTCTCTTATATCCGGGTTACACTGTATTTATTTTTTTCTTTCCTCAATAGTAGTAGATAGATTCGCCTCTTGACTGGCTCACTGTTCTCTCCATTCTTTTGGACAGGAGAACATGTGTATCCCATATTACCTGTTTAGGATTAGTTTTCCAGTTTCTTTTTTAACTCTACCTTTCTAATCTCTCCGCCTAAAAGTCTGAAATTTTATCTACTATTTATTTACTTTTATTCTCTTTCCTCAATAGACGTAGACAGGTTCGCCTATTGTCTAGTGCACAGTCCCTTCGGGTATTATGAACAGGAGTAAATGTGTATCCTTTATTTCCTGTTCAGGATTCGGCTTCCGATTCCTTCTAAAGTATACATCTAACTTCTCTGCCTGAACACTGAAATATTATTCAGTATTTACTTTAACGTTTTTTTTCCTCAGCAGTTTTTCGAGCAGGAGTTGTTCTTTATCACTTGTTTCCGGTTCATTCTAAAACTTTTATTACTTCCGGTGGCGTTATCACTTTGTTGGAGTGGTCCCTCTTAATCTGTAACACTCTACCTCGAGTTGCTCTTGGACCCTGTAGATTTTAGAAAAATGTATCTCTTTAACTCAAGGATAGCCTTTTGCCACACCTTTGTATTCTCTGAATACATTGATGTCCTCTTTATATGCATTTGATATATTGATTTTCTAAGCGTAGCTTAGATGTGACACAAGGCCGAAACTGCGGAACACCCAGTGAGGATCGAACTCACTTCTCACTCGTAATTGTTTTAGCCAGACAAGCGTGGTAACGATTACACCACGCTGAGGTGCCCAAATAGTTATTTTCCAAGCACAGCTTAGATGTGGCACAAGGCCGAAAGTATGGAGCACCTACTGAGGATCGAACACAATTTTCAGTCGTAACTGATCTAGCGAGACAAGCTTGCTAACCATTACCCCACGCCGAGGTGCCCTATGCATTTGATATATAGTTGTTAAGGTAACTGTCTGAATGATGACAGATATTTCTGTTTCCAGATGCAATATTATCAGCACAAAAATATAAATTACCCGACGAAAAGGATTTGTTAATAATATGTCAGAATGATGGCGAATCGACGGATGCACTTGAGCACTACGCCAACGACGTTATCTTAATTACTGTATATTTTCGTATATAAGTCGACTTCATGTTGTGCAAGCCATGAATGTTTTTGCAAGAATTCTAACCCATCCAGAAAAATACCTGTGTATCGTCCATCCGACACCGAAAATGCATAATTTTTAACCACTTCAAAAGAATTATCTGTTTATAGTACGTCCCTATATTTTGGGAGTAAAAAAAATAATGATCGTAAAACCTCGAACTATAAAAGGGGTATATATGGTGCTTTCTTTGTTTAGGTACTATCTGTAAAAAGATAGATACTACAACTATTTTCAACCTTGACAGTGACTATGCAAAAATGAACGTTCTTACTATTGGAGTATATTCTTAATAATAAATAATCTAATTAAAGAAATACTACTGATACTATGTCTCTTGATTTCTTGATTCAGGACTCTTTTCTTTGTTCTAACTAAAAGTTCATGTTTCTTAATACTTTGCTTAGCTTTTGGAAAGCCACTTTCGATATTCCAACACGCCTGCTAATTTCACGTTTCCCATCTACTGTTAAAATACTTCGATTTATTTTATACTTGCTTGATTTTAGTACATCCAATTCCTAATTCGTACCTTGGTCTCTTCCTCCTGCTGACAACCGTACATTGTCTTCTTACAGTTGATGGTTAGTCCTTTCTTCACCTTTTCCTTTACTCTCTTCTACAGGTTTTCCTTCACTTTCTTTTCTGTGTCTGCTCACTACACTGTGTCATCTGATTTATTTTAAGTTGTTGAGATTGGGTTTTGCCAATGAAGAAATCTGTGAGGATTTCTAATTTTCTCAGGATCGCCAGTGAGAAGACACATCCTTGTTTTACACCTATTTCTGTTTATCTTCTTCAAGCCTCTTGATTCCTTGGGGAACATAGGGCCGCAATAACACCTCTCCAACGGATGCGGTTCCGGGCGATCCTCTTCAACTCAGCCCATGTCGTGCCGGCTGCCTCCACCTCTTCGTCAATACTTCTGCGTCAAGTCTATTTTGGTCGCCACACTTTTTGCTTTCCTTGTAGATTCCAGCCAAGGGCCTTCATGGTGACACTAGAAGCAGGCTTGCGGAGTGTGTGGCTGATCCATCGCCATTTCCGTTTCTTGATGTCAGTCTCGATTAGGGTTTGGGAGTGCAATACATGATTAATGTAGTTTGAATGTAGCAATCCGACGTAGGAAGTAATTTGTTCAATGTAACCGCAACAATGTCTAGTAGCAGCTATTCAGGAATTCTTAAGGTCTTCCATACCAGAGGTTGGCAGTGGATATTCGGAGAGAGTAGGAAATCGTAGTTCTGCAGGTCCTTTCATCTGACAGGTTAGCAGTGGATATTCCGACAAGAAAAGAAAAGAAAATGGCCGCCTTTATACACATCGGATCGAATATTTCAAGTCTTCCCATTGGTTAACCTTCTATGGGTGTACTATAAAATGAGTCAGCTCATTTTGGTTTGCTCACTAGTATATAGGTACACAAAAATTGGAACAGGGTGGTCCTGTCCCTCAGTTGGTCGTTAGAGACGACTTCCGGCCACCTGATATTGAGGATATTCCTGAGACATCGGTTGGTAAAACGTTTGAAGTTTGCGGGTGTTGGTATTGGCTACCCGCCAGGTTTCTGAGCCGTAAATAGGACCGACTAAATAATAGAATATGAATATCAATTCACCAGAGATAAATAGTGTACATAAAATACAAATTCACCGGAATATATTTGACAAGCAAATAATCGCCATGTTGAATGTTTTCTGCGTAAATCTTTCTTAAAGAAGCTCATATTTTTTGATCCAATAGATGTTAAATAATAGTTTAGCAGAACATTATTTTTTTTAAGGAAATGTATCTCTGCTCTGACTTCCTTAGTTTGACCTTAGGAGTCAGATACAAGACAAAATAAAGGAAGTCGATTTTGATTGGGAGTTGACTCTAAAACGCGATACAATGTAGACGTGTTTTCTTCGTGCCAGGGACTCGGTTTCCCAGTGGGGTGAGAGTGCGAAACCACTGGATAGTCGGAAAAGTACACGGCGACGTGTTTAATAAACTAGTTAAGTTTTAAAATCCCTTTGTTGATGTCATTTTATCTTCGAACCAAAAACGGCTACCGATTACAGTTGATGGTTAGTCCTTTCTTCAACTTTTCTTTTACTATCTTCTACAGGTTTTCCTTCACTTTCTTTTCTGTGTCTGCTCTCTACACTGTGTCATCTGATTTATTTTAAGTTGTTGAGATTGGGTTTTGCCAATGAAGAAATCTGGGAGGATTTCTAATTTTCTCAGGATCGCCAGTGAGAAAACACATCCTTGTTTTACGACTCTTTCTGTTTATCTTCCTCAAGTCTCTTGATTCCTTGGGGAATATAGGGCCGCAATAACACCTCTCCAACGGACGCGGTTCCGGGCGATCCTTTTCAGCTCGGCCCATGTCGTGCCGGCTGCCTTCACCTCTGCGTCAACACTTCCGCGCCAAGTCTGTTTTGGTCGACACACTTTTTGCTTTTCTTTGTAGATTCCAGCTAAGGGCCTTCATGGTGACACTAGAAGCAGACTTGCGGAGTGTGTGGCTGATCGTTTAAAGACTCTAAAACGCGATACAATGTAGACGTGTTTCCTTCGTGCCAGGGACTCGGTTTCCCAGTGGGGCGTGAGTGCGAAACCACTGGATAGTCGGAAAAGTACACAGCGACGTGTTTAATAAACTAGTTAAGTTTTAAAATCCCTTTGTTGATGTCATTTTATCTTCAAACCAAAAACGACTAGCGATAACCAGCCGGAAGAAGACGAGAGAAAGAAGACACAAATTATAGTAATGAATTGACCTTGTCGCCCACCACCAGAGGAATATGCAACAGAGAAAGACTTTAGTCGTTTTTCCAAATGACAATCTTTATTTTTAGATGAATTTTATTTTTTTAAAGTCTCTGAATTATACCAACAACGGTTCGTATATTATGACGTTTTATGAAACACCTAAAATCTGTTTGAACCTCTCTCTGGTTGTTAGGCAAAAACTTAAATTAATTTTTCTTATGGCTAAGGAAAGGTTTTATGTTGGCAAATATGCCAACATTGCTAATGCACTGTGTATCATTGTTATAAATAACTAGGACACACCATTCCACTTCCAAATAGTCGAATCACCTTCATTTTCCCCATGTTCCAAATGTAAGGTGAACATTTTCCTCAGCTTTCCACCAAAACTGCCACTTTGTGAAAAAGACTATCAGGTGGATGCTTCCTTTAAAATTAAAAGCAATCTTCAAGTTAAGGGTCAGTAGTTATATATCCTACCTATCCTCATATTCTTCCCAACTACTTTTTCATTCCTATCATAAGGAGTTTAGCAATAAATCTCTAGCTTGAGTAGCTCTCGAGCATTACATTTGGTGGACTGTAAGATTAAAAAAAAAATATAAGGCAGACGCAGGAATGATTTTTAATAAGAAAATGTATTATGGTCATTCGTGATTTCGTTATATGCACTTATACAACATCGATTTTACGGTAATCGGGTAAACCGTAAAATGGGATAGCTGAACATCTTCTGGAATGATAAAGCCTTCTCTTTAAATTAAAGAATGTAAATACCTTCACTTCTCTGCTAATGGAATACATTTAACGCTCGCTATGTGGCGTTGCATAAAGCAGTATAAAAAGAAAGTGCGCAAACACTCTCTGTCACTCTCTCTTTTCACTCAGGATATGCCGTCGTGTTGTATGTCACCTACAAAGCACTGAACTACCTCCTATTTGAAAAGCAAAATAATACGAACACAAGAATATATCCATTACCACTTATCGCATAGGTATGTATCTCTCTTCAACACAAGGAAATATTCCAGTTCAAAAAACGATACATTAACGTGCCAAACAGTTGCTACTCGAAAAAAAAAAATGGTCACGTTACATCATTACAAACTACAAGATATTGTCAGTCACTTTCACACTCACGACAGAAGGTTAGTATTTCTTTGAAAAATGGAAACCTTTCCACCTTTCTAATCTAAGTTACATCTCGTGCTGTAAATACCGGGTGTAACAGCAAAATTCTCCAAATCGTGTCAAAGAATAATTGTCTATCCCGTAGAATACATATATATATATACATATATATATATATATATATATAATTATTTATTTGAATATTACAACATAAATATGTTATAAAATCACGACAAAAATAGCCATTTTGTTTCAACACTTCTGGTGTCTTATCAAGTGATGATATAGAATATAGAAGAAATGGTTTTAAAAGTTTCAAATTAATTAACGATCCTTAGCTAGGAGTAAACGCTGTTACATAAGCTAGAATGACCAATCAAAATATAAGTATAGGGTGATTCGAAAAATTTGACAAGTAAGCAAGGTTATCATAGATATTAAAAGATTTATAAAAGATTATTTATTAAAAGATTAGAAAGGTGGAAAAGGTATCTGATCTACTCTGTATTGAGCACTCTTTAAAGAATAGTAATTGTTGGTTATTGGAATTCACTCCGTATATACCAATCCTAAACATGGGTATATATATATATATATATATATATATATATATATATATATATATATATATATATATATATATATATATATATATATATGACGACACTAAACTAATTGAGTTCCTTTTTTCCAGGTTTTCAGATAAAACATTTGCCATCTTGAAACCAAAAACCAGGATTAAGCTTTGAACAATTGTATCTTAGAAATGATTAAAGGTATCTTAATGGAATTCTCCGAGGTTTCTATAACACTATATGGACTCTACTTTGAACAATAAGAATGTGTTTACCTCTAAGTTGAAATGATGATCCCTCTTTCTATTGTGACCTGTTCATCCAGTTTTCCTCTCTGCTGCTCCCTCTTTTTTTTAACTTTTTCACCGTTCTCTTGATGGTGATTGAATGGACTTTGAAAATGGAAGCGAAAGTATGAATGTTGATACCATTACAGAAAGCGTGAATGATCTTTTTCCTCTCACCATTGGGAAGTTGGGAAGACATAGCGCGGCTGACACAAAACGATTTTAAACTGTTCTCTTTCTAGCTGTATAACTCAAACGGTTTTTCAGTGATTCTTAAGAGAAATGGTGTTATATCTAAACGTCTTGTCTGAAAACGTGGAAAAAAGAAACTCAGTTGGTTGAGTGGTTTTTTAGATATTAAACATTTTGTGATATAGACATTTATCCCATGCTGTTACACGATTTGGACAATTTTGGTATATATATATATATATATATATATATATATATATATATATACTGATATACTGATATATATATATATATATATATATATATATATATATATATATATATATATATATATATATATATATATATATTAAAAAGAAGAGAGGTACCGCAAACTTTTTTGGTTGTAATGTGAGTTTTTTAAAAAAATATTATTCTTTATTTTTCATAGTTTTACATAGTTTTACAACACGTGTTTCTGGTCTTACGACCGGCTTCAGGTAAAGGGTGGAGATTTCCACATATTATTAAAAATAATAAATTTTTTTCCTTTATGTTTTTCAATGTTACATCTTCTCTATATGAGACATTCTCTGTTTTTGAGAACCCACCCTTTACCTGAAGACGGTCGTAAGACCAGAAACACGTGTTGTAAAACTATGTAAAACTATGAAAAATAAAGAATAATATTTTTTAAAAAAACCCACATTACAACCAAAAAAGTTTGCGGTACCTCTTTTCTTTTTAATATACACACTTTTCTCTCGTTGGAACAATTATAACCTCTTCATTTCATTTTATATATATATATATATATATATATATATATATATATATATATATATATATATATATATATATATATATATCAGTATATGATATACTGATATATATACATAATATATATTTTATTTCGGTTGAGCTCTCTGGGGAGGATGTGTGGGTTTGTAAACAGTGACTATTACAGCTAATAATGCAAGACTCTTCGGTAAATCGAATCGAGTTCTCTCAGTAACTGTGTCTTTATCTAAATATAAATACGCTTAAATTCACCTTCTTCTCTGCCGTGCGCCAACGGCTTCAGGGTAAAATTTCCGACTGACGCAAATTCAACCGGACGTCTAGCCACACTGATGAGCTGTGATACAGCGAAACAGTCTGTTTGTGGATGACCATATATAATTATATATATATAGTGATAAACTGATACATATATATATATATATGTATCAGTATATGATACACTGATATATATATATACAGATACCTATATATATATATATATATATATATATATATGTATCAGTATATGATATACTGATATATATATATATATATATATATATACATAATATATATATAAATATATATATATGTATATACTGATATACAGATACATATATATATGTATCAGTATATGATATACTGATATATATATATATATTTCACACACACACACATATATATATATATACATAATATATAGAGAGATATAGATAATATAGCATAATGAGAAGCCCCGTATACTTTTTGATATGTATATAATATGGAGAAAACAACTGAAAAGTTGCAAATTTAAAAAAATTGAATTTTTTTTTTGTAAAAGTATTTATTTATATTTTTTTTATATATATATATATTTGATATTTCAGATCTGCCCCGACCGTTAATTAATTTCTGACGAAAGATTGTGGCAGATCTGAAATATCAAATATATATATATAAAAAAAATATAAATAAATACTTTCACAAAAAAACATTCAATTTTTTTTAATTTGCAACTTTTCAGTTGTTTTCTCCATATTATATACATAATATATATATACGTAATATATATATATATATATAAACATAATATATATATATATATACATAATATATATATATATAAATATATATATATATATACATAATATATATATATATATATATATATATACATAATATATATATATATATATACATAATATATATATTACAAAGAGTCAATCATACCTTGAATCAGTCAGCAATATGAATGCTGATTGATTCAAGGTATGATTGACTCTTTGTAATGTAAATATATGCTGCCTATTTTATTATGTTCATAATATATATATATATATATATATATATATATATATATATATATATATATATATATATAT
Organism: Acanthosepion esculentum; assembly: GCA_964036315.1. NCBI lineage: Eukaryota > Metazoa > Mollusca > Cephalopoda > Sepiida > Sepiidae > Acanthosepion > Acanthosepion esculentum. The sequence continues at coordinate 23,144,799 of OZ038511.1, read as the reverse complement.
ATATATATATATATATAAACGGTAGTTTTTGAGGCCAGGGAGAATCCTCTTTGTAGACGGAATTATGTAAAAAAAATTTGATTTCTGTTTGATTTCTCGCTGTGCGAAACTTTTTGTTAATATAACCGTAGATTTATTAAAAATGGATTGGAGCAGGGTGGAAGGGAAGTATTAAACAAAGAGGAAAATGTATAGGATCTGGGGTGGGGAAGGTTATGGTGCTGAGAGATTGGGCGCTGAGAGAAGTGACGGGTTTCTACAGTTACATAATTTTTGTTTATCATCATCAGTTTTTATTTTTTATAAATAAAACGTATTCTAACCTAAACATACCCCCAAAATCTTTAAGTATACAAATAGAAAAATGCCGTAAGAATTTGTGGCTGTTAACAATAAAATAAAAAAAATATCATGCATTTAACGGATGTCAGAATCCGTTGAAAAATACATTCCTACCGATCCCTAGACATAACCTCTTTTTCGGATGTAACTAATAACTGATACAACAAAAGTTAATGAAAATGAACACGGTACCGCCCCTTGTCTGAATGATTGAATTTCTCTGTATCCTTGGAAACAGTGAATTATGAATCTTTGCCGTGCCTTTAAATCTTAATGCTACTAGGACGCCAGGGATTACTGGGAATGAAAGAAAATAAGAAAAGAGAATGAGATTTATAAATATATTTTAAAAAATCCATGTATGTGTTGAATTCATTTATTTGGAGATTATTAGATTTATCAAATGAATGCCGTTGCATACATGATAAAAACGATAAAATTTATCAAGCGAACTTTTTTAATAAGCCAAACACTTGCAATGTTAATCAACAAAACAATATATATATATATATATATATATATATATATATATATATATATATATATATATATATATATATATATATATATATATATATGTGTGTGTGTGTGTGTTTGTAGACCCGAGGAAATGCGTAAAATAAATCAAGCGAAATGATTTCATTATCCGAATCACTCAGGGAATGATAATGAATTATCTCAAAAGTTTATCAAATATATCATTCCTATAATCCGAAGGCGTGGCGTTGTGGATATTCTTCTTCTAGGAGCTGTATCCCCTCAGGACGTGGCCAATCATAGCTCTCCACTGCGTCCTGTCACTTGAAACAGTACTTATTTTCTTTTGACAATCACTATCAGTCCCTGTTTTGCCAGCCATTTACACAAGCTCCTTCTTCTTCTTCTTCGTCTTCTTCTTCTTCTCTTCCTCCTCTTCCTTCTTCTTCTTCTTCTTCTTCTTCTTCTTCTTCTTCTTCTTCTTCTTTCTAATGCTTTTCTTTTCTTTTTCTTTTTCTTCTTCTACTCCTCCTTCTTCGTTTTTCTTTTCCTTCCTTGTCTTCTTTTTAAATCTTCTTTTTCTTTTTCTGTTTCTTCTTCTTCCTCCTTCCCTTCCTCCTCCTCCTCTTCTTCTTCTTCTTCTCCGCCTCCTCCTCCTCTTTCGTGTTCCTCCTCTTTTTCTTTTTCTTCTACTGTTTTTTACTTCTGCTCTTTCTTCTTCTTCTTCATCTTTTTCTTTTTCTTCTTCTTCGTCTTCTTCTTTCTAATTCTTCTTTACTTTTTTTCTTCTTTTTCTTTTTCTAGTTCTCCTTCTCCGTTTTTCTTTTCCTTCCTTGTCTTCTTTTTAAATCTTCTTTTTCTGTTTCTTCTTCTTCCTCCTCCCCCTCCTCCCCCTCCTCCTCCTCCTCCCCTTCTTCTTCTTCTTCTTCTTCTTCTTCTTCTTCTTCTTCTTCTTCTTCTTCTTCTTCTTCTTCTTCTTCAAGGCATGGAAGATCATGGTTCTTCACAATTCCCTATCCTTTGTAAGTCTTAGTATTTTTTTAAAATTATTTTCGCTATCTTTCCTAATCTTTGTCTTGCCAAACATTTACACAAGCTTCTTTTTCTTCTCTATTCTGCGTCCTTTCAGTCACTTGGCGATCATGGACCTCCACAATTTCCTGCTCTTTGTAGCTCTTAGTAAACTTTATATTTTCTTTATCTCTACTAATCGCTGTTCTACCAACCATTCGGAGCGAGCTCATTAATTGCGTTATACTCTGCTTTCCTGTTCCTTTTGCCTTCAATATATCCTTTTCCAAGCGTTCTTTCTTGATTATGGGCCCTAGAAATCTATTGGTTATACATGTGTTACTGTCGTCTAGTGGTCGTGAGTTCAATCTCTGGATTCGGTGGTGAGGCACAAGTTCAGTGGAAACGAACAATAACTGACATCACAAGGACAAAAAGAAAGCAATAATCAAGAGATACGTCATTTCAGCCAAACAACTGAAACCTGATGATGGCCGAAACATCGTATCTATAATTAGACTTCGAAATTCTTGGAATGATAATGACATAGAAATCTCTATTTATTGTACATCCGGAGAATGGATATGCCAAAATGATTTCATAATCCAAACAACTCTTCGGATAAAAAGTTATCTTAAAATTATAGAATGTATCATTGTACACCCGAGGAAAACTGTTGGATCAACCAAAATACAGAAGAAACAAAATATTAACAAATAAATAAGTTGAATGTCCCAACGGAGATTGGAATGAAAATAAATTACAAGTAAAAGAAAAACACACCATTGCCTCAGGTAGAAAACTATAGAATTGGCTTCGTAGAAAAGACAGCGAAATAAATCAAGGCCAAAAATACTGGAGGGAAGAAAGGATTTTTCATTTAAAAAAATAAAAACTAAGAATTAATTAATATAATTGAAACAGAAAACTAATAGGCACGGCTTTAAAAAAGCAAAAATACAGTAAAAAAATATTTTAATTTGCTTTTATACATTGTTTTAAGCATTTTTTCCCTTTTACGCCTTCTAGAAATTGTCAAATAATAAAAAAAGAATATCCGATTTAATACAAGCGCTAAATTTATTCTGTGTAGTGGGATCGGCATCAAATATTGCCGTACCGACCAAAAGCGATTTTATTTTCATTTTTTGATATTATTTTACAATTAAACTGTTTTTCATCTATTCTTTTTCTTTTTCTTTTTTTTTTATTTTAAAAAGGAAGCCTTATTGATCCAATCATTTTCTTGTTTCACTCATCTGCCTTTTTTTGTGGATATGATGGACACTACTTTTCAAACCGCGTAGGAATTTAGTTAGGCACGCGTGATCCGTCTTTCTCGAAGTCTCGTGCAATTGGGTGGGGAAACGGAAAGTAGTTCCAGTTTGTGGGATCTGTTTAAATTTATTATGCAATCTATAACTCTTCTTTCCAGACTGGTCATTTCTATTTGGTACCTTGAGGTAAATTATAGAGTAATTCCTACATTCAAAGCATTTTAGTACAGCGTTGATCACCAATTTTTAAACTATGGGGTCGAGAAACAAAATGCTGGGGTCGTGAAAATTAAATTCAAACACTTGAATTCCAGTTTATATGTTTGTTATATTCCGTGCTAATAGTAATCTATACTTGAAAAAAAAGGTGGAAAAATAAGTAAAAGTTTATTGTAAAAACCAGTACAATAAGAATAAATGTAACAGTTATGCACAAGGTCGTCGCAGTAGTAAGTGCTCCTATTGGACTATCGGTAGTTCTTGCGTAAGTCTGAGTCGTACTCAATAGATCCAATCTAGTCAATATTTACTAGCCCCCCCCCCCGCTAGGGTAGATGTGGCACAAGGGCGAGTTTAACGTGAGTCATCCGAGCCATTCGGCTCAGCCAAAAATCCGCGTAGAACCCACATAAACGGGATCGAGTTGGTCTACCTCCCCGAACGATACTCTGCCCTTCGGCATAGCCTCGTCCGGGTTCCTCTCTGTCCGAAGTCAGAGAGTTTGACCGTCTAGCTGGAACAGATCTCATCTCGTCAATATTTCCTAGCCCCCCACACGAGGGTAGATGTGACACAAGGACAACTTTTACGTAGGTTTTCCGAGCTCGTAGGCTCGGCCAAAATTATTCCCTTTTGAAATCGTATAAACGGGTTCAGGTCAGTCTACCTCCCCGAACGAGGTGAGCCTCGTCCGGGTTCCTCTCTGCCCGAAGACAGAGAGTTCGACTGAATAGCTGGAACAGGTCGCAGCTAATATATTTAGCCACCCCCAAACGAGGGTTACATGTGGCACAAGGCTGGGTTTAACGTGGTTTTTCCGAGCCCGTAGGCTCAGCCAAAAATATTCCCTATTCGAACGCGTATAAACGGGTTCAGGGTCAGTCTACATCCCTGAATGAGACTATGCCCTTGAGATTGGTGCAATGAAAACGGATGTATTTTCAGTGTAGGTGCTTAATAGTTGGGGTCACAAAAAATCTCCTGATAAAAAGAAGGTTTAAGTAGCAAATGTAGAGTAATATCTGAGTTAGGGGTCAATGCCAAAAGTATGGGAGACTCAGTGAGTATCTCACTCACTATTCAGTCGTAATTTATCTAGAGAGACAAGATTGCTAACCATTACAACACGTTGAAGCGGCCATGGTGATGTTCTAAGCGTGGCTTAGATGTGGGACAAGACCGAAAGTATGGCTCACCCAGTGAGTATCGAACTCAGTATTCAGTCGTAATCGGAGTGGTTCCCAAACAGTGCGACGAAGCCTCATTCGTGCAGCGCAAGATTATAACAGGTGAGGCGGCATGGTTAAAAATATTACTATGGATTGTTTGTAATTGCCTGCATAAGTCCCAGTATAAATAATTACTGACCAATTTTATCATTGTTATAATTTTGCATTATAACAAGTATTAAGTATACTAGGGTCTGCAAATTGGAGAAGAGAGTTATCAATGATAATATCTGACGCGGTTACCTCCTGTTAAGCCTCTCTCTGAAGCTTCTTTGCGGTCGGGCTGCTTGCACTTTTCACCTGGACTTCCCTTCCCTTAAGCCGGCGTCTTCGTGTATTTTATCAACTAAAATATTGGCGACGCGCGAGCAAATTTTAATTCAGAAAATGCGGCCCAGAGAAAAGTAGCATGGAAACCACTCTGGTCTAGCGAGACATGATTCCTGAGATGAGGTAAGTTAATTACAATATAACCGCAACAAAAGAGGTAAGGAATTCTCTGAGATAAGGAATAAGACGAACATAGATAGATAGATAGATAGATAGATAGATAGATAGATAGATAGATAAGAACAGACTGAGGCTAGATAGCTAAATAGCTAGCTAGCTAGCTAGCTAGCCAGATAGCTAGATAGCCAGCAGGCCGAGATATATAGATAGATAGATAGAAAGAAAGAAAGAAACGGACCGAGATAGATAGATAGATAGATAGATAGATAGATAGATAGATAGATAGAAAAGAACAGAGTCTAACTAGCTAGCTATCTAGCTAAATAGATAGATATGAGCAGTCCGAGATAGATAGATAGATAGATAGATAGATAGATAGATAGATAGATAGATAGATAGATAGATAGATAGATAGATAGGCAGCAGGCCGAGAAAGAAAGAAAGAAAGAAAGAAAGAAAGAAAGAAACGGGCCGAGATAGATAGATAGATAGAAAGAAAGAAAGAAAGAAACGGGCCGAGATAGATAGATAGATAGATAGATAGATAGATAGATAGATAGATAGATAGATAATGTAATGCGATGGACAGAAAATTGAAACTTAAAATATATCCTATTTAGTTCAATAAAATTTTAACAACAATAATTAATAAGAAAATGAAGAATATATCAATGTGCTATAATAAACCGTGTGTCTCGGCTGACATGTTTTTTCTCTTGCCGTTTAAGGTAGAATATCAGTTTAACAAAAATATCTAATAATGAAATGGAAAAAAATGTAAGAATATATAATAACAAAGTTATAATTATAGATAGTTTCTCTCTTAGCATAATTATTTTTTTTTTTTTTTTTTCAGCCAAGTGTTTCACAACAATCAACCATAATAAAACCGAACAACAACCCAGCTTTCATTTAATCAACAAGGCAAACATCTTCTGCCTGCCGTTGGCATGGCTGATACTAAACTCCAGGTGGGCAACACTATACGCGCTTTCTCCGTCTCACGTTTTATCCTGAAGTGTAGTGATTATATTAAATCAATTTCCTAGGCCTTGTTCTATGAAAATTGGTTCACTAATGACTAATTTTTACTCATTAAAATTTAAAGTTTGCACCCGAGATTTACTTATTCTACAAGTGAGCCCTGAAGTAAAAAAAAAATAAATAAAATTGAGAAAAAAAACTATAGCGTTTCTTGTCTTTACATATTCAGTGCTAGTTCACCAGCCCGATATTCTAAGCCTCTCTACTCTTTCAAATATTTCTTTCGTTTCTACATCCGCCATCTTGATTCTTTTCATTGATTCCTTCCATTGTTACTGATCTTTCGGGCCGAAACATCAATCTGTTCGGAGGCGTATTTCGTTTTTTTTTTGTTTTTTTTCGCATGGTTTCTTATCGGTGCTTGGATCAGGATTTCCTGTCCTCGGACAAAGCCGTCATTTTAGTCAAAACAGCACGTCGCCAAAACCATCGGTTAAGCAAATAAAGAATTTTCAGCACCTGACTATAGCCTCCCCCGCAGCCTAAATAACTACGTATTTCTGCTAGAGGTCGGATTTTGAGCCTAGATAAAAGTATAATTTCAAAAGATTCCCCCTGACTTTCAAAATAGTGTTTCGGAATCTCCTGAAAAGTCGTAGATAAATAAAAAAAGAAACAATTTCTACCATCTACAGATCTTCCTTTGGATGTTTTTTTTTTATCCTGAAGGCATCACCTCGGTATCTTTGATGACGAAACAACCATTTGTTACCGTCTTAATAGTCAGTCTGATTGGTTCGATAAGATCAAATTGGCAGTTAATCTAAAAAAAAAAGGTCTACTTTCTGTTGTTAATCTGGGCAAAGAATGGCTTGTTAATTTTAACGCTTCCAAAACGAAACTGTTCTCTTTTCATCGTCTGAGAGAACCCTTTTATCCATCATCATGTCTGATACTAACCTCCAGGAGTGGGATTCATGGCGCCTTCTCGGACGAACAGGATTCGAAAGCGGCTCTCCGAATTCCAGTCAAATCCATTACACACACACGCACACACACACGCACACACACACACACGCAAACACACGCCAACACACGCCCCCCACCCCATATATATATATATATATATATATATATATATATATATATATATATATATATATATATATAATCTGTCCTCAAAGATGAAGCCTATTCTTTTTCTTCCTAACCCGGAATTTGATATATCTCTGGGAACATATGATTCAGCGAAGGTATGCGATTTAGTTGAAATTCTATTATTATGACGGTTTAGATATATTTTCGACAAAAAAAGGTAGTGTTGGTGAATGGTTAATATATTGATGGATTAAATGATACACACACACACACACACACACACACACACACACACACACACACACACACACACACACACACACACATATATATATATATATATATATATATATATAGATACCTACACACATATGTATATGTATATAATTAAAATGAAAGATTGTCCACGTTTGCTTTTTGTATTGAGCATTCTTTTAAGAATAGCATTTGTTGGTTATTGGAATCTATTCCGTATATACCAATCTTATACTTGTATATATATATATATATATATATATATATAGATAGATAGATAGATAGATAGATAGATAGATATATAGATAGATAGATAGATAGATAGATAGATAATATTAGTGATAAATATACGCATACATATGTAATCATATGTTTAAATAATATAAATATATATACATACGTACATACAAATATATATATGTATAAAAAATAATTCTAAGAGGATATAACCCAGGTAGAACTCAATGTCCAGGACAGAGTAAGGATATAATAAAAAGGCTTAAACACTAATATTCCATGGTCATTTATTTCATTTGAATCGTAAATACGATCCAATTCATCAGACCTACAAATTCAAAAAGAAAACAGAAAAAACAACTCCGGGAATAAAAAATAAAATTTAGTGAGAGTGTATGTATGAGAGTGTGGGACGAATGCTAGAGTAAATGAAATCTATAGGGAGGAGTAACAGATGAGAGAAGGACAGGAAAGTCTAAAGATGAAGAGGGGATTAAAATTTAACAGAGAGAGATTTTAAAGAGGTGAGTCAAAGACGCTTTAATTGAGAGTAATATGAATATTTTCAAATGTCTAATACATTAAAGATACACCGGAAAAGAGTATACATTTTGTGGTGACATACACACACAATAGACGATATAATCTTAAAGCTCAGAAGATGAGAGCGGATACAATCGAAATTAAGATTACCTTAAGATTATGATCATTTGACACCACAAATTAAACAATAATCTGGGAGACTTTCAAAAATTAATCTGAGGGATTTTATTTAGATATATTATTTTATCCCTTAATATTGGATTAATCGTATTTTTTATTAAAAATATTATTCCCTAATTTTCCGCTTCGATTAACTGACGTAAATATTCTGTATAAATCAGTTCAGTCTACAATATTCATATTTCTTTTTATTCATTCCTCATGTTTGGACGTTAATACCCTCTTTCTACTTTCTTCTTTCTCCTTTTCTTAAACTTCCTATCTTGTCCATTCACTAATTGTTTGACTTTTTCCTTTCTTTCTTTCTTCTTTTTTTTCTTTTTTCTTTCTTTCTTTCTTTCTTTCTTTCTTTCTTTCTTTCTTTCCCCTCGCGGTCTTTCCTTTTTAGCTTTTTCTTTCTTTCAGATGTTGTTCCAGTTGTCTTTCTTTCTTTCTTTCTTTCTTTCTTTCTTTCTTTCTTTCTTTCTTTCTTTCCCATCGAGGTCTATTTTCTTTATTTATTTTTTCTTTCTCTATTTCCTTTTTTCTCTTCGCTGTCTTTCTTTTTTTCTCGACATATTTATTCCTTCTTTTCTTTCCCCTCGTGGACTTTTTTCTTTCTTTCTTTCTTTTTTTCTTTCTTTCTTTCTTTCTTTCTTTCTTCTTTTGTCTCTGTTTGGATTTTATATTTATTTTTAAGCCGGTTTTATTTTTTTTTCTTAACATGACGGTTTTGAAAATAGCCCAGATTAATTTTTAATTTATCGCGTGGAATTATCATAATCTTAATGTAATCTTAATTTCTATTGTATGTAATTTATATGCTTTGTTTTAATAAAACATTGATCTTTTTATGTGAATCAGTTTCAATATTGTTATTATATTAATAGGATTCACTTGGATTATATACCATTGAATTATTACTTAAATATACATATATAGATATATTGTCATCCACAGACAGTCTGTTTCGCTGTATCGCAGCTCATCAGTCTGATTAGACGTCCGGTTGCCTCTAGGTAGGACCGAAACCTGAGTGAATTGGTGTCAGTCGGGGATTCTACCACTAAGCACGGCAGGGATGAAGGTGAATTTAAGTGTATTTATTTTTAAGATAAACACACAGTGACTGCGAGAACTCGATATATATATATATATATATATATATATATATATATATATATATATATATATATATATATATATATATATATATATATATATATATATATATTAAATAAAAACAGACCACTTTAAGGTTCAAATACTTTCACGGTAATTGCTCCGAGGAGCTGCTTTCGCTGGTTCCTAGGCCTCATGAATTTAAACGTCCTACGAGGCTGGCAACCCGTTCCCACCCCTTCACCGTTGAAGCTGTTAGATGTAGACGTCTCTTCTACTCCAATAGCTTCATGTCTCGCACATCTCGCCTGTGGAACTCCCTTCCTTATTCCTGTTTCCCTGACAAATACAATCTCCAACTATTTAAGTGTAACGTCAATCGACATATCTAGTTGCCTTGATCTATCCACTTCCCTTCTCCACATCCTTTCACCTTTCATTCTTATCTACTCTCGCTCCAAATCTTCTGTAACGCCCTTGCCTTGATCGATCCACTATCTTTCTCCACATCCTCTCCTTTACCACTCCTATCTGCTCTTCCTCCAAACCTTCTGTAACCCCTTGCGTGCTAGTGGCCTCCAGCCTTGCTTGGGGTGATGAGCTTAAAAAAATAAATAAATGTATGAATAAATTATTTCACCACAGCCCTTTGGAAGTAAAGTCTGATGATCCGCAGTCCTTTAAAAGGCCTGTGGTGAAATAATTTATTACATAGAACCTTAAAGTGGTCTGTTTGTATTTCAAATATTAACTCTGGATTTACATTGAACTCTCTGGATTTTATCCTTCTTGGGTCTACCCATACAGATTACCTAGTTTTTCATAAACTAACTAACTATATATATATATATATATATATATATATATATATATATATATATATATATATCCAGGCCCTGAAAGATGACAGAATATATGAAAGCGATATTCTTTACTGTTATTAGCTTTTTTTATATGTGAATTTTAAGATATATTTCCTATACATCCAGATAATTCGCCTCCTCGCTTCATAAAATATTTTTGTATAGTCGGCCATTGCCAGAACAGAAATGTTGTTAGCGAAGTTGCTTGTTTAAAGCAGATAACTCGATAACACACACAGAAAAAATTAAAGACTTTTCGAAAGTCTTCAGAATATAGACGTTAGCCTTGCATAATGTGTATATACGAGGTGTTAGAATTCACGGAATAGCACTCTAAAATCTGTTTCCTTATCGGCTCACTATTCCTTGCTACCACCTTCACTTTGTGAACAGAGGGGTTTCGCATGATAATGGCGCCATTACTGGAAATATTTTTTGGAACACATTTGCTGAATTACATTTCAGTTATATAACCGTGCATCGCTGGAAGTCTGTTCTGTTAGTAAATCTTTGCCCTTTATGGGCATCTTCAAACTTTTGAAATAACCAAAATATACTGATGGCTAATTTGAATGCGTAAAGCAGAGAGTCCATTTCTTGAATGGATTTCTTAGTAACTTGCAAAGCCCTGACGTGTTATGCGCAACGGCATTTCCCTCCTTTATAAAATTTCCCTCCCAAATTTGAATCTGTTATTTGTCTTTTTACATGTCCAATTCCTGTTTCAACGCCCGCGTCCTTGGAATACGTGTACGCTTTATAAATATGCAGTATCTTCTTAACATGTTTAGTATAAGCTATTTATTAGGTCTTCACTATATTCTTGAATTATTAGAACATCAGTATACACTTTAATTATAAGGCCTTCACGATTCACTTGAATTATTATGTTTTCATTATACACTAATAAAATAACGTTAAATGATTTAAATACAAAAACAGTGCTGCTTTCTCGAAATATTTCTGGCAATGAAAGAATGATGGCACTCTCATCATCAACCAACTGAGAAATTATATCCAGGGCTAAGACTTATAATGGTAAAGGATATTAATGCAAATTATGTCTTGTTGAAAGGTTGGTTATCTTAAAACACTTAAATAACACTAACTTATTAAACAAGAGAAATGAATTGATGATTATATTTTCGGCATAAAAATAAATAAGTCCTTAAATACGGTGATCTAGATTAATTTTAATTGAAGTTCATAATCTTTATTTTTATTTTTTTATTTTATTTTTGCTTCTTTTTACAATTTTTATATTTTTTATATTTTTATATTTTTGCTTTTTATTTTTACTTTTTTATTTTATTTATTTTTATTTATCTTATTTTTTATTTTTATTTTTAAATTTCATTTTAAACTTCTAATTGATTTTTTAATTATTATTTATAATGTTAATTTCTGTCTATTTGTAATATATTACGACTTCTCTATACACTGGAATTGTGGCACGGATTCATTCGTCCTGGGTAGGACGATAAACTAAATCCAGCAGCAAGACCTCTGATCGTGAGGTTTTGAGTAGCTTGGAACCATATCTTAATTGCTGTAGATCTCAGGTCCACGCTGACCCTGGGTGGTAGCACCTGTTAGGGTCCCAGGTTTGGGCAAATAGTTAACGCCTAATCTAGGATCAAAACATTATAAAAGTATAAAAATAGATTTTATACTAAAATTAGCATCACACATTATCATATATATATATATATATATATATATATATTAGCAGCAATACATTTTTAACAAAAAAATTCCAGCAATACATTTTTGAAAAAAAAACAGAAAATAAATTTTTGGAAAAAAAATATTACTAGTAATACATTTGACTCTCGAGAAAACCCTCTTTACAAAAATGCGTCAATGAAATCTGACCTACAAACCGATTTCTAACAAAGAATTCATATTCTTTAATAAGAATCTATCCTAAAAATCTTTCGGCATTAAATAACTGATGTAATGAATATGCATACACCTGTGTTCCCCCTCACAGGAATATGATTGGCTAGTGTCAGCCATAAATACAGACTGACGTGTAGGTACGATAGAGTCTAAGTCTATGACGACGCCCATTGGACTACGCCATTGGCTATCCTATTGGTCTACGCCTATTGCCTACCGCTATTGACTACGACTACGACGAGTACCAGTCGATTACGGTTACCTGCGAGATTGTACTACTTGGTTACAGTAGCCAAAATCACTTAGCTACTTCAATCAAATATATCCCTTTCCGAGACATATCAATAACCCATTGAGGTTGATATAATTTAAAACAAAATAAGCTAAACTAAACCAAACAAACTTGATGTTAATAATCTACTCCAGATTCAGTCATTGCTTGCTAACTATAAAGCATGAGCTTAGAAAACTTTCTCTCCTGCTCAGTAATGAATGTTTTATCAGGTCGGGGTCTCAAGAAGGTGGAAATTAGATTTAAGTGTACAGATGCAAATGTTTACCTGACGATATTAGGCCGGCAAAACGTTGCGGCCATTTTGGGAATTAAATCCTCTTCTATAAATATTTTAATGAAAATTGTTCTAATTGTTATGGGTCCTTACCTATAACTACAGAATCAACTCTTCCTAACACTATGTATACTACGCCTCTCAAGAGAGAGGGACGAATCGAGTCGAGCCGCAGTCTCTGACTGTGCGCGATTCCTGTCGAACTCTCTGCTTTTTGCAGAGAGGAACTCGGACGAGGCATTGCCGAAGGGAAAAGTTTCGTCCGGGATGGTAGACAAGCCCTGAACCTGTTTATACGGTTTCTTAAGGGAGTATTTTTGGCCGAGCTTACGGGCTCGGAATAAACCCACGTTAAACTCGGCCTTGTGCCACATACTTTCCTCGTGGGGAGATTGTTAAATATCGAATCGAGTCGAGCCGATAGTAGCTCACTCCAAATCAGACTGACAGTTAAACTAACACCTTCCACATCTTGTATTATTATTTCGTGTAATATATCTTCGTTAGTTCTACTCTTGTGTTCGTGTTGTTCTTCCTTGGTCCTAATCTGGAGCATAACGCTAATGAACCTTCCTCTTTGATAAATAGACTTTATTAATTTAAGCGCTCTATTAGATTGGTGGCAAGATCTCATCATCTCACAGTTAAAATGGCTAGATGTAACCCTAAGTTCTACTATGACACTTCTCGCCTGCGGAAATCTCTTCCGGCTTCTTGCTTCCCAGTCAAGTTTCATCTTCAAAAATTTAAATGCAATATAAATCATTTTCTTCGGTTGAAATAGCGAGATATAACCGCAAGTTCTATGCTAATAGTTTCTACTATCGCACTTCTCGCCTGTGAAGCTCTTTTCTGGTTTCTTGCTTCAAAGTCAACTTTCATGTTCAAATATTTAAGTGCAATCAGAATCGTTATCTTCTGTCTTCTTAATTCTTGTTCTTTTATTGTTCTCTCGCCTTAATAGTGTCTTCTTCTCATATTCTCTAACACTCAGTAGCTCCTTTCCGTCTTAGTGGCTTTAATGCCTTGCTTGGGGGGAAATTTAAACGCAACGTCAATCGCTATCTTCTGTCTCTTTAATTTTTGATCTTTTATTTTTCTTTCGCCTTAGTTTTTTTTTTATCATATTCTCTAACACCCAGTATTTCTTTACGTCTTAGTGGCTTTATTGTCTTACTTGGAGTCTAATGATTAAAAAAAATATATCAGATTATGCGTGCATGTATGTGTGAGTGTGCTTAAATGACAGCAGCCCATGTTAGTCACTTACGCACAACTTCTACATACGTTAGAAATTCTTGAAAAAAATCCAAAGAAAAATCTGCAATGTTATTGGGCCTGACCTGGCATCTCGGTTTCAGTCCCCTTTCCAGTAATGTAACACTTCCCTGAACATTTTCTATGAATACTATGGTAATTGTTCTGATAAATTTTCCTTTATGGTACCTGGGCTTTATAAATTTAAGGGCTGTGCATGATTGGTGGCAAGGTCTCATCATTTTATAAGTGAAATGGCTAGATGTAACCGTAAGTTCTATGCTAATAGTGTCTTCCATCGCGCTTCTCGCTTGTGGGACTCTCTTTTCGTTTCTTGCGTTCCAATCAAGTTTGATTTTGAATTTGTTTTTTGGTTTTTTAATATTCCGGGTATCCCAGTTTTAGTTAATTCCCTTTAGTAACCCAATTCTCCAAGTTTTTCTTAACCTCTGCTCTTGCCGGGTATTGGACTCACAAATCTTTGGGTCAAGACACTTTTCAGATTAATCAACCAACGCTTTTATCCACTGGGCCATGTGTACTTGGGATTGAGATATCAAGAAAATGCATGGCACGTGGATCTAGAACAATCTACCCCCGAGGACTAAATAAAAGTTTCCGTTCGAAATTCCAAGGTATATCACCTGTAGAAGGGCAGGGCAGGGCGAATGTACAACGGCTGAAACGTTGTGAATATGGCAATAAAAATGAGGGTAACAGACCGAACAAAGTAAATAGTTACAAGAGCTCATTTAAGAAGTATAGACAGGTCTCAAGAAGTTCGTCAGTAAATGCCTTCCTATAACTGCGTATTCGGTTATTCACTGATCATACCAACACAGTACAAGATGAGAAAAACAAGATTTGAGAGAAAGCGAATTACTTTTTATAATGTTCCAATGAAAAACAAGAAAAAAAGAAAGAAAAATGTAGAAAGTGTGATTGCCTTCGACTAATCTCAGTGATTGTTACTGCTAACTGGCCATATCTATAGCTGTTCGAACTATTACATCTATTGGACACTCTATTCCCAAGGGTTTTGATAACCAGTTCCATCTAAGTTAGATATTAAGAAATATTAGGGCAAGTAGTTATTAAACCTCACACGATTGGAGGTCTGTCTTCAAGCGACCGCTAGCCATTTTTCCTTTTTCCTATTTTCTGTGAATCTCAAATCGTTAAACAAATGACAGGTTTCGCATCTGTTGGCAAGGCATTTCAATAGGCGTGGTTTGCTCCGCGGGGGTGAGTATAATGTACAGGACGGTTGTGAAAGATCGTGTACGCTAATGTGTCAAAAATATCTCAACGGAAGAATGGGAAATCGTAAAGAAAATATGTTTCATTTCGTCTAGGATCAATAGTCACTGTCATTTTCACGACATCATTATGTTACTATAAAAACATATTTTATACTATGTGCATAAATTTGCACACGTACATACGAACACATACACTCTCTATCTGGCTCTCTCTTTCTAGCCTTCTCTTTCTCTCTCTCTCTCTTTCTTACATAAACACGCGCGAACACATTCACATGCTGACAATGGCTAAAAAAATGGCCGAAATTGCTTGGGACAATGAAAATCATAGAAATTCTTTGTACTCTATTACTACTCCCAAAAGAAAAAAAATGTAGAGACAGGGAAAAAGATACTTAAAAGTTAATTAAATCTTCCTTGTCTGCCATATTTAACGAAATATGTTTAAAAGAAAGGTTGCTGCCCAAATGCATACACACACACACATTATATATATATATATATATATATATATATATATATATATATATATATATAAGTGCCCATTAAGGAATTGTATTCCTGATCAATCAAAATTCGTAAATAATTATATAGACAACACTACAGCATGTTTGACACGGAGACTCACTCTACATCTTTCTGACCATAGCTATATATTAATATAATTTATTTGAGGATAGTACACCGAAAACTAGACAAAATCACTATACAATTACAATCGTGTTTCGATGCGTATCAATGCATCTCATCAGGCGATTCTATAATTACTGATTGTAAATTACTGGTGAGTGAACTATTTATTTAGATTTAAAAACAAACAACAACCTCTATTTACGAAAAAAAAGTAAAAAAGTTGGGGTTATAATATTTCAGTATCTATCTATTTGTCTCTATCTCCTTTTAGCATTATCCATCTCACTTTGATCATTATCTATCAATCTATCCACATATATATGTGTGTGTGTGTGGATAGATTGATAGATAATGATCAAAGTGAGATGGATAATGCTAAAATGAGATAGAGAGATAAATAGATAGATACTGATCAAAATATCATACATATAGATATGTAAATAGATAATGATCAAAATGAGTAGATATATAGATAGATAATGATCAAAATAAGACACACACACACACACACACACACACACACACACATATATATATATATATATATATATATATATATATAGATAGATAGATAGATAGATAATTGTTGGTTATGGTGAAACACACCTATTATATAGTTATTAGACTCCCCTACCTAATATAAGTAGGAGTAGTAAGGGGAACCAGGGTCAGTCGATGTTGGACGACAGTCGGCAGCACATTAAGTGCTAGACGGTCGAACTCTCTGCCTCTGAGCAGAGAGGAACCCGGACGAGGCTCCGTCGAAGGGCAGAGCCTCGTTCGGGGAGGTTGACCAACCCGATCCCGTTTACACGGGTTCTACGGGCATTTTGGGGCTCGGACTTGTGCTACATCTATCCCTCGTGGGGGGACAGTAAATACTGTCGATATCGATGTTAGTCGAATACGAAAGTAGTCAGCGACCACAACAAGATTACTCTGCGTAATACGTATTATATCAAGTTCCTAATGTTTGGTACGTCGAACTTATTTAGGACCGATTTTAGTACAAATACAAGCCTCCACTGCGAAATAACTCCACAACTTTGGCGACGAGGATTCGCACTCATACGGAGGAAGAAAAAATTCCCTCGCCACAATAACTTCGGCGATAAAGTCTTGGATTCACACGTAAAAAAAAAATCTTGGCAAAGTTTGTCGCAAGCCAAGACGTCAACTTAGTGACGAAAAAATCTCTCGAGAAAAGAAATATTTTTCTCGATAATACAGTTTGCTCAAATAGGTCATAAATTGCAAATTTGTAGGACCCCCCGCCTCTACAGTATTTAGACATTGTGCAAACTTTTTGCGAAGATGGAGGAATGCAAAAGTCTATTCCGGGAATTCTTTAAGTTCCAGTCGGATCAACAGACAAAAATATTAGAGCAACAAACAACATTCCAGATGCAGCTACAGGAGGAAACTTTCAATAGACAAATGCAATTCCAACAAAAAATGGAACAGATGCATAAGGAGTTTCAAAACAAAATTCTGGAAATAACTGAGAAGAGGAAAGAGAAAAATCTACAAAATGAATGGAATTCAATTGAAATATTCACGTACAGTCCAGATGAAGAGATAACTTTTTCGGAGTATTATAAAAATATACGGACGTGTATAACGAGGACTGCCACTCGTAGTCTGAAGGAAAGAAGGTTAGGCTTCTTTTAAGCAAATTAGGAACTGCTGAGCATAACAAATCGGTAAACTACATTTTACCTAAAAAAACTAGCGAGTTGACATTTACCGAGGCGGTAAATATATTAAGTGAATTATTTTGTAAAAAGACATCTCTGTTCCACAAGAGGTGGAAATGTTTGAATCTGATGAAAGATGCTGAACAAGACTATATAACGTACGAAGTCAATGTGAATAAGCATTGTGAAGAATTCAAGCTGGCAGATTTAAGCGCAAACAATTTTGATGCTTGGTGTTTGTTCAGGGGCTAGTATCGGAAAGAGACGCAGAGTTGAGAAAATTAGTACTGGCAAAATTGGAAAGCGATCAAAGTATTACGGTACAGAAATTGGCAGAAGACTGCACAAGATATGTTAGCGTAAAGAAAGATTCAGAAAAGATAGAACAGTCTGGCGTTTCGCATGTAAGGAAAATACGGTACAAAGAAGAAAGTCAGTCTACCAAAAAGAATTCTAAAACTGCGGATTATCAAGCAAAAAGTTAAATACCAGAGAAAATTAAACAAAAACTCACGAAGACATGTTTTGCTTGCGGTGAACTTCACTGGTACAGATATTGCGATTTTAGGAATAAAAAATGTTTTAACTGTAAAAGAATGGGGCATAAATGCACGCATTGCAGGTCAAAAAATAAAGACCATAAAATAAGAAAATTAAAGTCCAACGAGGTAAAAGATGGAATAATCAGAAAATTTGTTACCGTCGAAATAAGTAATAAAAATATAAAAATGCAACTTGACACTGGTTCGGATCTCTCTATCATAAATTTGCATACGTGGAAGAAGTTGGGGAAACCAACTTTAATGAAGGCAAAGAAAATCGCGAGGTCAGTGACGGGAGAAAAAATACAATATATTGGAGAATCTGTTACAAACGACACGTTAAATAAAAAAAAACGCGAAAAGCTAAACTATTTGTCATAGAAAATACCACGAACTTACTGGGTACGAATTGGACAACAGAATTCCAATTATTGGATCTACCGATGAATTCATTCTGTTACAAGGTAGAAAGTTTAAACAACAAAGCCCAAAAAGTAATAAAGAAACTTAAGGAAACATTTCCTACTGTTTTTTCTCCAGGGTTGGGAGCGTGTACGAAGATGAAGGCAAAATTCCAGCAAAAAGAAAACGCTCAGGCGGTATTCAAAAAGAAAATTAATGTGACGTTTGCCTCAATTGAACAGATAGATAAAGAATTGGACAAATTAGAGAAAAAAAGTGTACTTAAAAAAAGCTGAGTATAGTGAATAGGGAACACCGACCGTATACGTGAAAAACAGTCTAAAGATATTCGTGTTTGTGCTGATTTCTCGACGGGTTTAAACGCGGCACTCAAAGACTATAATTATCCTCTACCAACAGCGGAAGAAATATTTGCGAAGCTTAATGGAGGCTCAATATTTTCGAAGATAGACCTCAGCGACGCATATCTGTAAATAGCGATAGAAAAAGAAACGTCAAAACTTTTGTGTATAAACACATCGGGGTCTGTATAAATTTAACAGACTACCTTTTGGGATTAAGGTCGCGCCTGCCATTTTCCAACAAGTAATGGATTCGATGTTGGGTGGTCTAGATTTTGCCGTAGCGTATCTGGACGACATCCTCATGAGAAGTACAAGTATAGCAGAACACGTGGAACATGTAAATGCAGTAGTTTCAAGAATACAGGATTTTGGATTTAAACTCAAGGAAAGTAAATGCGAGTTTTATGGAGAATTAAAATATCTGCGGCAGATCATCGATAAGAATGGTAGAAGGTCAGGCCCAGAGGGAGCAGCGGCTATAAAAGACATGCCGGCTCCGAATAATATTACCGCATTACAAAGTTTTTGGGATTAGCTAATTATTACCAAATATACATCCCTAAAATGTATGATCTGCGAGCACCATTAAATGAACCACTGAAGAAAGGAAAACCCTGGAAATGGACTAATGAATGCCAGAAAGCATTTGAAAAGATAAAGGATGTGTTAACCTCGGAATTATTTTTAACTCATTACAACCCGGATTTAGAGATCATAGTAGCATGCGATGCAAGTGCGTATGGAGTAGGAGCATGCATCTTACACAAAATTACAGATGGTCAAGTAAAACCAATTGCTTCTAGAGCACTACCTCCGGCTGGGAAGAATTACTCTCAGATAGAGAAAGAGGCACTAGGAATAATATTTGCAGTAGCGAAATTACACTGTTTAGTCCACGGTCGACATTATAAGCTACAAACTGATTATAAGCCTCTAATTTCGATATTTGGATCGAAAAAGGGTTTGCCGACGCATACAGCCAACCGACTACAGAGATGGGGTATAATACCGCTAAATTATAACTTCAGCATGGAGTACATACCATCGAATAAATTTGGCTACGCTGATGGGCTGTCCAGGTTAATTCCTAAAATGAGCGAACCATTAGAAGACACGGTAATTGCCTCACTGAAGTCAGAAGAAGAGCTGAAATTTACTGTGTGTAATGCAGTTCGGGAACTTCCAGTAACTCTAGAAAATAAATAAAAGAAGAAGCCACCAGGGACAAGTATATCTTGAAAATAAAAGAAAAAACAGCCGAGAGGGACCAGTACACAACAAATGTTTTTTCGCTTTTCGATACAGTATTGTTATACAGAGAACGTGTGGCGATTCCATACACACTGCAAAAGCAAATACTAAAGGATTTTCATACTGGTCATCCGGGCAGCACTAAGATGAAGAGCCTAATGCGAAGTTTTGTATATTGGCCGAATATGGACAGGGACATTGAGAACACAGTGGCAAAATGTAAAGGCTGTGCTTTAGCTACAAAGGCACTCCCAATAAAATGTAATCTCTGGCCAAAAACAGACCTACCATGGTCTAGATTACATGTGGATTTCGCAGGTCCACTGAATGGATACCGTTCCATCATAGCAGTGGATAGTTTCTCGAAATGTCCTGAGATACAAATGATAAGAAAACCGACGACGCAAAGTACTAAAAACTTCCTGCTGGAATTGTTCGCAAGGTTTGGTGTAGTAGACACAATTGTGACGGACAACGGAAGTCAATTTACGTCGGAACAATTTAAAGATTTCTGCAAGGAATACAACGTCGAACATGTTACCACAGCTCCATATCACCCAAGATCGAACGGGTTAGCTGAAAAAATTGTGGATACCCTAAAAAGAGCTCTAAAGAAAGCTAGGGAATTACCTGCAGATGAAGCCCTACAGAAGTTTCTACAGGTATACAGAATTACCCCAAATAACGGAACACCAGTCTCACAATCGCCAGCCGAGGTGATGTTTGCACGTCGGGTAAGATCTGTCTTAATTACTACCAAAAAAGACAAAGCCAGGTTGAGAAAAATTTATTCAAGTAAAAAAATACAATCCTGGTGAAAAATATACTTTAAGGTATATAAACAGAATAAATAATTCTGGGAGATTGGAAAAATAGAAAAGCGGATTGGCAACATGATGTACTTCGTGAAAGGTGAAAAATTCATGTGCAGACGGAACAGTAACAGATCAGACGATGTTCTTCAGACGTGGTTGACAGCGATCCCGGGGAAGAAACGAAATGCATATATATATATATATATATATATATATATATATATATATATATATATATATATATATATATGGAGAGAAATAGATAGATAGATAGATAGATAATTGTCGAAATGAGATAAATACATAGATAGATAGATAGATTGATAGATAGATATATATAGAGAGATAATGATCAAAATAAGATGCATATATATATATGGATAGATAGATAGATAGATAGATAGATAGATAGATAATTGTCGAAAAGAGATAAATACATAGCTAGCTAGCTAGCTAGCTAGATAATGATAAATATAAGATACATACATATATATATATACATGTATATATATATATATAGATAGATAAATAATGATCAAAATAAGATACGTAGATATAGATATATATACATATCGATAGATAGATAATTGTCGAAATGAGATTAATAGATAGATAGATAGATAATGATCGAAATAAGATACATAGATACAGATAGATATATAGACAATTAACAAAATAGATAATGATCAAAAATGAAATTTATATATAGATAAACAGAAACAGAAAATGATCAAACAGAAAATGATCAAAATGAGATAATTTTGTTTAATACAACCACCACCACCACCACCACTACTACTACTACTGCTACTACTACTACTACAAATACTACTACTAATAATAATATAAAACTTTGCTTTGAAGATCGATATTTGATATACTGAGGTTAGTATTAGTCTAAGTACTTAGTGACCATTCTCTCCGGTGTTCATTACGGAAATGTCCCTAGCCATAAACAGGCCCCATCGAAAGTTATTAATGTAGATTCAATATATCTTCTCCTACTTCCTTTCCTCTCATCTCTCGCTAATTCATTCCCTGTTTCCATTTCCATTTCTGTACCCGCCTTTTGGCATTTGTTTTTCTATTAAATCATTTCAACTTTTAGTTTCATCCGTTCGTTTTCTCCCTTGCTCTATACAAAATTAGGATTCATTTGACTTTCTTTCAGATACTTGCAAATCAAACCTAATACCAGGTTTCCTGTCAAGTTTAACATATTGTAAATTCACACTTTCTAATGAATTCCTGGCCATTAGCGTCGTTTTCAAACCTGGACACTAAATACTTTTTTTTTTCTTTTCGGGAAGAGTGTGCTATCTTTTACAATGTATTTGTTGTTATTTTCGAAATATTTTTCGTACTTTTTTTTTCGCATTTAAAATTTATCAGAATCGCTATTGATATGAGGTGTCCTTTAATTCTAAATTTCTATTTTGTTTTTGTTTAAACTGTTTCTGAATTCAAGGATAATCAAAATTGGTCTCACGGAACGTCTTGGCATCTTGAAATGGATCCCTACGGAGCTATTTAAAAAAAAAAAAAGAATGGAAGAAAACGGATGCCATTTTGGCCCTGCAAATGCAGTTGTCCATTAATTAAAAAAAAATACTTGGAAACTGCGCATGCGTAGAAGGTAGATTTAGTAAAGAATTACTGCCATTAACCATTATGGACATTGTTAGTTATCATACCATTGAAGCCAAATAACCACAGTGCATAACAGAGGTCGGAAAGTGTGACAGTGAAATCTGTAGGTTTACTGGGGTAGTCAAAGATGCTTTCCGCAATCTAAGCAAAGAACTAACAAACTGGAAAACATCGTAAGAAAAAAGGAAACTGAGTACGAAACTGTTATGTAATATCTGTCCAATAAAAACAGGGGATTCTGGACAATCTTCTCTAAGATGAAGAAAAGACTTGAAGCAAAAGAAATATTATTCTATAGAAGGATGTTGAGGATACTACGGACAGATTATGTGAGCAAATATGAATTTTTTGAGAAAATGGAAACAAAAAGGAAACTTACATTTAACATCAGGAAGATAATGAGGAAAAAGATCTTGGAATATCTTATACTCACAGGACAGATTGAAGGTAAGAGGGACAGAGGAAAGAGGGCTTGGAAAATCTGATACTCACAGGACAGATTGAAGGTAAGAGGGACAGAGAAAAGAGGGCTTGGAAAATCTGATATTCATAGGACAGATTGAAAGCAAGAGGGAAGGAGGAAAGAAGGTTTGGGAAATCTGATACCCACAGGACAGATTGAAGACAAGAGAGACAGAGGAAAGAGGGCTTGGAAAATATGATACTCACGGGCCAGATTGAAGGCAAGAGGGACAGAGGAAAGAGGGCTTGGTAAATCTGATACTCACAGACTGAAGGCAAGAGGGACACAGGAAAGAGGGCTTGGAAAATCTGATACTCACAGGACAGATTGAAAGCAAGAGGGACAGAGGAAAGAAGGTTTGGGAAATCTGATACCCACAGGACAGATTGAAGACAAGAGAGACAGAGGAAAGAGGGCTTGGAAATATGGTACTCATAGGACAGATTGAAGGCAAGAGGAAAAGAGGAAAGAAGGCTTGGAAAATCTGATACTCACAGGACAGATTGACGGCAAGAGGTACAGAGGGAAACATCGCATAACATACTTAGTGAGCTTGAGTAAATGGATTATGGAACAGCATTTGGGAGAAATAACAAAAAGAAAAAAAATTATTATGAACTACAAATGACAGGAAATAGTGGAGAGCTACATAGTGAGGAAATTGCCCAAAGACAGACTGGAAAAAGAATTGCACATTATTTGACATGAACATAACAAGTGACAAAAACATCTCTGCGAATGATTTTTTTAAAAATTAAGCAAATACAAAGATATGAGGAAAGAAATCGAAAAAAAACAGTTCTTGTTTTGGTTGGATCTTTGGATCAGATAAAGAAAGGATCTCAAGAAGAAAACAGCAAAATATTTAAGGCATCATCTCTCCAGAAAATCCAAAATTAGTTCAAACTACCAGAGAGAGCATATATATATATATATATATATATATATATATATATATATATATATATATATATATATATATAATGAATGCAGAATCCTTGAAAATCAACTCGGTCAGGTGATAGTTTATTTCTTGGACTCAAATGTCCATCTCTTCAGACCAATTTTACAAAAATAAATGAAGTTCAATTATAAATTTGTAAAAGTGATCTGAAGAGATGGACATCTGAGTCCACGAAATAAATTATCACCTAACTTGGTGGATTTTTAAGGATTCTGTATCCATTATTATATTGCTCTGTTCATACATTGAGCTCTCTTTGGATTTATATCCTCCTTGGAGTTATCCCTACAAGAATGTAACAAGGATAGTTGTGTTAGCTTCTTACAGAGAGTAAATAATCTTCCGATGTCGGATTGTTGGGAAGGCTATACATCTTTGAAGGATGATCCCAATTCTTTTCATCTGTAGTGCGATTGATCACGGCAGAGAATGAGAAGTAGGAGAGCCGAGTTCGAATTCCAGTCGCATTCATTACATTTACTTACGCGCAAATACGCTATGGAAGGGTATGAATCCATCTCTTCTCTCTCATTATGGATTGATTAGCAAGATAGACTGGATCCTATAGCCTTGATTGGCAACCTAAGAAAGAAATAGCGACCTTGTAAGAAACTCTTCAGTGATTAATTGAAAGAGACATGATCGCCCAAGCATGTATCACTTGTGGCCCTTCACGGCCCGTATATTTTTGACCCACATCTTTCTTTTGCTTAACCCTTTGAGCCCTGAAAGTGGTAGAGAAAAATGACGTAATGCCCAGCCACCGGTTGAACAGTGGTAGAGAAAAATGACTTAATGCCCAACCACCGGTTGAACGGTGGGTAAACATTTTTAACTCAATGTTATATCTACCGTGAAACATTATATACCAGTTATTTGCGAATTTTGACTCAGGAGTTCAGGCAGAAGTGTTAAATGTCTTTAGGAACGCCGGTCTCAAAGGGTTGATTTTCACTCGACTTCCCTGTTAGTAGATGACGGATACTTTCTATGAAATTCGGGTGCTTTATTTTGGTTTCGTATTTGTTTGTGTGTGTGTATGTGTGTGTGTTTCTCAGTAAAGAATACAGTTATTAGCCAAGATCGACTTATATTCATATAGCTAACTAATATTTCTCTGCTTTAATTAAGGTTCTATTACTTACACAGTTTTTCCCCCCTTGGGTTGTGTAAGTAGTTGTTGAATCTTTGTAAATACATACTGCGGTTAAGATTATCAGATGCTATTTTTGTAACCCAATACAGCAAAATTGTATATATGGCAAATACTTCAGACTTCATCGGGAATTTGTTGGATTATGTTGACAGTAGTAAGAGTGGTAATGGGATGTTTTGGCGAATGGATCATTATCGAATGCTTGGCTTAGGGATTGTGATTAGCTGAGATAACACAAGCTTTTACAATTCTCGACAGAGACATATTTCGCAGAGGGGCGCCACTGTTCAGACATTCGCCTCATGAAATCTGGTTCAATTATTTTGCTACATTATTTGCAAAGTTGTGCATAAAATATCTGAAACTCTTTTGAAAGAATTTTGTGATTCTGAGATACCAAAATAAATTCTGCACTGATTTGCGAAAACTTCGTTGATCTATCTATCTATCTATCTATCTATCTATCTATCTATCTATATATATATATATATATATATATATATATATATATAAGAAATATAGTCTTAAAGTGTGCTATATTTATGGGATAAAGTGCTCAATATCAGAGATAGAGCGTGTGTAAATATAAAAGTGAACATAGAAGTCAACACTTAGAGGCGACAGTCTGTTTCATGCTAGATGCAATCGTCAGGCCACATGCATCTAGCATGAAACAGACTGTCGCCTCTAAGTGTTGACTTCTATGTTCGCTTTTATATTTACACACGCTCTATCTCTGATATTGAGCACTTTATCCCATAAATATAGCACACTTTAAGACTATATTTCTTATATATATATATATATATATATATATATATATATATATATATATATATATATATAGTCTGTTCCAACTTATCTATCTATCTATCTATTGATCTATCTATAGTCTGTTCCACTTTATCTATCTATCTATCTATCTTCTGTTCTACTCTATCATCTATCTATCTATCTATCGTCTATTCCAATTTTATTAATCTGACTGTAAATCCTAGTATGAATTTCGTCGACCCAGAAACAACAGCTCAAACGCAAACGATCGAAAGCACCTTGTGGAAGGCCGAAATGAAGAATAATTCCATGTTCAGAAATCCTCGCAGATTTATTTGTGCGCGTCCATTTGGAGACGTAAGGCAAAAAAATAAAAATGAATGCATTTTATTAAAACAAATTTTGAAGAACTTTTCGGAATTTTGGTGTGAATTTTAGTAAATATAAACTCTTTTTATTTGGGGGTGAATTCATATTTTGGTATCAATTACCAGAAAAGATTCAGAATCAGTTTCAACATAGGTCTGGCACCAAAAACCAAAAACAGGATCATGACTGTATCTGGCTATATTTCTGAGATGAGGTTATTGTGTACACTATTTACATTATTCGGACTATTGTCCTCATCTTTGTCGTCATATCTATTACAACGTTTCGGCCGTTGTACGCTCCGGCCTTCTTCAGTATCTGTCTATATTTCTGAGATGAGGTATTAGGTACACTATTTATATTATATTATTTCGGCCGTTGTACTCTCCGGCCTTCTTCAGGTGGTTGGAATGTCGAACTGAACCCTTTATTTCGCTCACTGGGGTAGACATATGGCACAGTGGATAAAGACGTTAGTTAGGTCCAGTGACAGGACCCAAAGAGTGTGAGTTCAATACCCGGTTAAGGCAGTAGAGAACTTGGAGAGGTGAATTAACAGGAGATAACTGACAACTGACACCCATTAAACATGGCATGTGCAACTAGAACAGTGTACCCCAGTGAGCGAAATAAGGGGTTCAGTTCGACATTCCAAACACCTGAAGAATGCCGGAGCGTACAACGTTGTAATAAATATGGCGACAAAGATGAGACAATAGTCCGAATAATGTAAATAGGGTCATGGCTCTCCACAGATTCCTTACTTTATTATCTGTGAATTGCCAAGCGTTCGGGATTGCAAACGAAAGCTAGATATCTCAGTTTATTCTGTTATTTTAACTGATAGTTACGGAGAGGAAAGTCGGGTTCATGTCTTTCTTAAGGTCATTTCTGCGAAAACGGACGCAACAGACGCAGCTGGAATTTGAGCTCGGCTTACCGGTTTCCATTTCCCGCGCTGATAATCGTTACTCTACCCTTTCTACGATACTATTAATACTATTATTAATGATACCATAAAACGTACTGGATACTTGATGATACCTTCTGTCACTCAAACCCTAGTGATAATTTACCCGTTTAACTCTACCCGTTTTACGATATGACTAATACATTTGCAGGTTATTTAATGCCAAAAATATTTTTAGATTGTAAGAATCTTTTTATAATGAAAGTTATAGGATTTGTAGGAAATTATAATGAAATTTATATGATTTATAGGAAATTATAATGAAAGTTATAGGACATAGGAAATTATAATGGAAGTTATAGGACTTATAGGAAATTATAATGAATATTATAGGACATAGGAAATTATAATGAAAGTTATAAGACTTATAGGAAATTATAATGAAAGTTATAGGACTTATAGGAAATTATAATGAAAGTTATAGGACTAAAATGTTGAATGACTAATTTGTTTTTTACAAATTTTGGAGAATTTGTTGCAAATTTTAGTAAATATAAATTATTTTTATTTTGAGATGAATTAATATTTTATGGTGAATTAACAGAAAAGTTTCAGAATCCATTTCAACATAGGTCTGGTACCAAAAACTTGGTCATGGCACTTCACAGATTCCTTTCCGTTGTTATATGTGAATTGCCAAGCATTCGAGTGAAAGATAGTAGAGAAGTTTGGAATTCCGAATTGTCCTACACTTTGGTTGCAGGCCAAAGCTAAACATCCTAGTCTACTCTGCTAGTTTTACCCACAGTTGAGCGGAGATAATCTGTTTTGGCTTGTTTATCGGCGTGAGCGAGAACGCAGACACCACACTCAGAAATAGCCCACCCGTATAAACTCACATATAGGGCGATCGAAAAGGCCAGCCCAACCGGAGTGCGATGGAAGTATCTCACTCTGGAAGAATTTAGTGTGAATTCTAGTAAATATGTATTCTTTTTATTTTGGGCTGAAGTAATATTTTGCGGTGAATTAACAGATTCTTCCGCGGAATCTCATTAAAATAAACTCTACAATCATTCTCGGTGTTTAATTATATGAAATTTAAAATTCTTTTTACCGTCAATCAAGCAGTGTCCCTTAAACACGTAACTGAGAATATCTTTGTTAAAATATGATGTGTGTTATGGCAAGTGAACTCGTAGAGCTGAGTTCGAATTCCAGTCGAGTTCGTTAGATTCAGTTAGGCACAAATACCCTTGGGAAAGGTTTGAATCCATCTCATCTCCCCCACCCTTGCTGTAGGTTGAATAGCAGGACAGACTGGGTTCTTTAGACTTGCAGAAAGAAATGACAGCCTACAGGGAAAAAAAATCTGCCTCGTCAGTCAATCGGGTGTAACGTATGGCACTTAAGTGACTGAGATACGTTCTACATATCGAGCGCATGCGCACAGATTTTGCAGGAAATACATACAAATATAATCAGACATTACACTCTCGACTTTATAACTTGAATAATGCATTGAAAGTGAAAATTGTTGTTTTAAAGTTGTTTCTTACAAATGAAGTCGTGTCTTCTAAGCACGGATGCGAACAAGCCAACATAATTACGAACTCGGCAAAGACACAAATAAAATAAATAACAAAGTTCCATATTTTATTAACATAAAAAATTTCGCTCTCAAACAGATGTTCTACCTAACTTTCAGAATATCTATCTATCTATCTATCTATCTATCTATCTATCTATCTATACATTATCTATCTCAGACTATACATTATCTATCTATCTATCTATACATTATCTATCTCAGTCTATACATTATCTACATTATCTATCTATCTATCTCAGTCTATACATTATCTATCTCAGTCTATACATTATCTATCTCAGTCTATACATTATCTATCTATCTATCTGAGATAGATAGATAATGTATAGACTATCTATACATTATATATCTCAGTCTATACATTATCTATCTATCTATACATTATCTATCTCAGTCTATACATTATCCATCTTAGTCTATACATTATCTATCTATCTATCTATACATTATCTATCTATCTATACATTATCTATCTCAGTCTATACATTATCTATCTATCTATCTATCTATCTTAGTCTATACATTATCTATCTGTCTATCTATCTATCTATCTATCTATCTATCTATCTATCTATCTTTCACTCTTTCTATCTGTTTAAGTCTGATGGCATGTAAAACTTTAAATACACACAGAAAAACTCACACTTGTGTTTGTGTGTGTGTGTGTGTGTGTGTATGTGTGTATATGTAAAATATTTTTTATATTTATACGTTCCTTTTATACATAAAAATATTTAAGTAAATGGTCTGTTTATAATAAACAGTATCAACAACATTTACTGGGATGAATGTCCGAGAAACCTGTGTCCTATACGGAACCGTCATATAGCCTGACGTGCCTTAACTATATATATATATATATATATATATGTGTGTGTGTGTGTGTGTGTGTGTGTGTGTGTGTGTTCAAGAAAATAAAAATAGACCTTCCAAAAATTTAACCTATATTTTTATTTTTTTGAACACACACACACATATATATATATATATATATATATATATATATATGTGTGTGTGTGTGTGTGTGTGTGTGTGTGTTTGTGTGTGTGTGTATGTGTTGAAAAAAAATAAAAATATAGGTTCCAAAAATTTCGTTTGGAGATGAAACAAAGCTTGATAAGATTAAACAGAGCTTTAATTCAATTTAGTTTTTTATAATTAAATTGAAGTTTTTAGTTTCTGTTTTTGAAACAGGATAACTCCTATGTAGCGATGGAATCATAGTTTTAAATAAATACCTTAGGATCTACTTATGTATTGAGCACTGTTTTATTACAATAAAAACAAAAAAAATAATGAACTTCGGATTATTAACCTAACGTGTTCTTTCCTATTTTTCTATATATTTGCACACACACACACACACACACACACACACACATATATATATGTTAGTGTGTATATCTGTTTGTGTGCGTTTGCTTGTATATATATATATATATATATATATATATATATATATATATAAATATATAAATATATATATATATATATATATATATATATATATATATATATAGGGAGAGAGAGTGACAGAGAAAGAGAGAGAGAGAAATGTCTGTCTCTACACACCTATCTATACCCTTGGATATTTATGCCAACACCGTTGTAATATGTTATCATTTCCGTAACTATCTCTCTCATATTTTACTGCTATACGAAACCTCACTGTCGCACAGCTGTTCTACCGAGCTTTCAGAATATCAGATCGAAAATCCTCCCATTCAACAATTCTTTCATTCTGTAGCTCACGTTATCCATACAATCAGTTAACAACACTTCCATTCATCTCATGTTCCCCCTCCCATCCATGTACCTATTTACTGAATATTCACTTTTCCTCTCAGATTTTTTTTTTTTTTTACTTTATTGATCATCACGCTTGTCAGTCTAAGAGTTAAATGGCCGATACTTTTGTATCCGTAGTTTTAAATCGTAACGCCTTAATCGACCGTCCTGCTATTGATTGCCTGCTCTGATTGATTCACTCCGACAAATTCTTTGCTCCAACAGTCAAGTAAAGGCCGTGATTACAATTTGTTTGAAGAGGAGCCAACATTATAAAAAGGCTGCGGGAAGAAATACAAAAGATCTGGCTTCCTAACAGGAAACTGTAATGTCGTACGTGAACTTCGAAAATCGTGCCACTCGAAATAGGCCCTAAGTAGAGGAACAGGATTTATTAAGATGCATACGAGCAGATAGGTGGCGTTGTTGTAACTCTTTGAAACCGCGTTTAGTTTGCTGAGAAAATTAAGGATTTTCTGATCAAGGTCTTGGCTCATAATCCCGCGGTCTCCAAGAGGTCCACCATGATCGATGCATTAAATGAAACACACACGCAAAGCGGATACGACGAAAAGACATGATAGCTTCCTGATTTTGCACGGAGAAGATCTCGGATATATTTTTCGCACTTTTAATATCGCGTATCGACATCTGATTTCGGGTGAGATTTCGATTAATGCGAATTTTTAC
>OZ038511.1:23098462-23110962 GCA_964036315.1 Acanthosepion esculentum | reverse complement strand
TACTACGGCAACAAAGTTTACAGTAAAAACAATTCTATCTCTTGTATTTCCAGTTATAACTATGCACGCACACACGTACTGACTCTTTCACGCAAACAACATATAACAACGTTTCACTATTTCTCGCATACAAACATAAATACAGGGTGTCCATAAAGTTCGTGTGCACTTTAAAAAAATTATAACTTAAATTGTATTTGCGATAGAAATAATCTGTAAAAAATGTTATAAAGTTTAATGTACCTATTTTTAAGTATAGCTAAAATAACTAATGTGATTTC
This sequence comes from Acanthosepion esculentum, assembly GCA_964036315.1. Taxonomy (NCBI): domain Eukaryota; kingdom Metazoa; phylum Mollusca; class Cephalopoda; order Sepiida; family Sepiidae; genus Acanthosepion; species Acanthosepion esculentum. Next base: position 23,110,681 of record OZ038511.1, on the reverse strand, counting down.
AGGTATTACTGTAAATCAGTTGGCAAATGTTTTCCGTGAACTGCAAAATCGTATTACCCTTTGTATTTCTAATGATGGGGGACATGTGGAAAGTTAAATAAAATTTCAATAAAACCTTAAAAAATATAGATTTACTTCTTTCTAATCCTTTTTACAAATTATTTCTATCGCAAATACAAATAAAGTTTTTGTTATGGACCAGGTTCCTTGTACCACGGTGATGGTCCAAGGTAGAAAAATAACTCGAACACAGGTATGGGATAACACAGATATATTACAAACAGAATATGTACAAAAGAAGTAGAAGTGTTAGTAATTTATTTATGTTTGTATATATATATATATATATATATATATATATATATATATAGTAGTTTCCTTTTTCTTTTGCGATGTACAATATTGACTTTTCTCAGATAATATCTTCATATATCTTCTTCCCAATCTCCATCTTTATCGTCAATATGTCCCTTCGATTGCCATCGGGTTGCAACCGATCTCCACGACATTGGAGAAATGAGAAAATCTACGCTGATTCGATTAAAAACGAGCACTTTTATGAAGACGTTTTTTGATTGGTTCGTTCACATCTGGGAATTTCGTACTCCTTAATAAAGACTTCTTTTGATTGGTTCATTCACGGCGTCTTTAGTATAGTTAGCAAATCTATTGAAATGCATTCGTTATATGAAATTAAAAATGGCGCGTATTTTCTTACGAATTCGAAGATTAAATTCTTTTTAACAAACGATACGCCAGATTTGGTAAATTAAATATAAAATATTGTATATACTCGCATATTATGCGACTTTTGAAGACCTAATTTTGAAGCTAATTTTAAAGGGGTCGCATCATACACGAGATTTAAAATTAGCGTATGTGCTGCTTCAAAATTTGGTCTTCAAATTCGGTACTTTGCAAAGAGTAATAAATAAATGAAAAGTGATCATTTGAATGCCATTAATTCAAATTACACTTCTGCTTAAAGAAGAAAGCTGATGGATTATCCAGTAAGTAGGAGGGGGAGAATATGATGAATAGAACTGCTTTTTTGTTAAAAAATAAACCTCACTAAATAAAAACTTTGAGCCACTCAAGGTAGATGGCTTTTGGATGAGGTGTTTGTTATGAATGCATGAGGAGATAAAAGGAAGTAAAAATTAAGACGATAAAGACGGTAAAGTTTGGCCCACGAGTTTCAGAGTGTAGCGTTCAGGAAACGCAGGAGTTTGTTTCATAAACAACCAACCCTTTATAAAAAAATATATATATATTGAGTGAAAGCAAATATGGGGTATTCGACTGAAAAAACATGGGTTATTTGAGAGGGAAAATATAGGTTATTTGACGGAGGAAACATGGGTTATTCGACGGGTGAAATATGGGTTATTTGACAAAGGAAATATGGCTTATTCGACGGAGGAAACATGGGTTATTCGACAGAGGAAATATGCGATATTCTTCGGGAGAATTATGAGTTAATCGGCTGAGGAAATATGGGTGATTTGACGGAAAGACATGGGTTATTCGACCGAGGGAATATGCGATATTCGACCGGAGTTAATCGGCAGAGGAAATATGGGTTATTTGACGGAGGAAATATGGCTTATTCGACGGAGGAAATATGCGGTTTTTGACGGAGGAGACATGGGTTATTCGACAGAGGAAATACGGGTTATTCGACGGAAAAAAGTGGGTTATTCGACGGAGGAAACATGGCTCATTCGACGGGGTTAATATGGATTATTCAACGGAACAAAAAAACATTGGTTATTGTACTGCAGCAAATATGGGCTATTTGACGGAAAAATATGGGTTATTCGACCGAGGTTATATGCGATACTCGACGGGGGCAATATGGATTATTCGACGGAGGACATATGCGGTTTTCGACGGAGGAAATATGGATTATTTGACGGAGGAAACATGGGTTATTCGACAGAGGAAACATGGGTTATTCGACAGAGGAAACATGGGTTATTCGACAGAGGAAATACGGATTATTCGACGGAAAAAAGAGGGTTATTCGACGGGGGAAATATGGGTTATTCGACGGGGGAAATATGGGTTATTCGACGGGTGAAATATACGTTATTTGACTACTGACACAGTCATTGCTCTAATGGTCTGAGTCGTAAATCTAATGATCTCAGTTGGAACAAAAGTATTGGACTACACTGAACAATTACTCTAGAAATAGTTATAGAGAATAGTTGGACTTGCGACTTTGTGTCTCTAGGAAAGAGGCTGCAGATTGGAACATAAGCCCTGGTTAATTGCAGGGATAAAATAGGATACAGAATGATACACCATATAAATAAATAATTTTCTGATTGGAAAGGTTTCTTTCTCTGATATTAGAAATGAAAGACAAAATCGTTCTGAGAGAAATGTGTGTTTTTTTGTGTCTATTTTATTCTTTTTGTCTTTGATGTGTTCGTAAGCTTTTTATCTAGTGACCGTCCTTGGTTAGATATCTTTTATGTGAAACACTGTCTGACTGTCGCCAACGATCAAATGTAAATTTAAACTTATTAAGTACGAGGGTCATTCAATAAATAAGGTGAATTTTTCGGTATAAGGACTTCCAATACAGATAGAAGCTTACTCTTTTTTTTTGTTTTACTTCTTTTTCACATGGATTTAATTTCTTTTGCAGATTAAAAAAAACTTTATGAGTTTTGGCGATTAACAAAGATGGCCGACCAAGAAGCATGCTCCAGGATTGAACAGCGGTCAGTTATCAAGTTTTTGGTTGCTGAAGGGTGCAAACCAATTGAAATTCATAGGAGAATGTCATCTGTGACCATGGTGCCACATGTTTCAGCCAAAATAAATATCTACAAGTGGGCTAAATTGTTTAAAGAAGGACGGAGCAGTGTTGAGGATGAAGACAGGCCTGGAAGGCCTACAGAAGTGAGGTCTCCTGAGGTGATCGAATCAGTCAATGACCTCATTCAGTCTGACAGAAGGGTGACAGTGGATGACATTGCAAGGACTTTGACCTTATCTGTTGGGACAAACGCAGGGGTAAGGAGTCATCTTGCATCATGACAACTTAAGGCCTCACACAGCAGCCCAAACGGTGCAGACCATCAACGAGCTGGGCTGGGAACCGCTCCCTCATACCCCTTACAGCCAATACCTTGTCCCTTCAGACTTTCACCTGTTTGGTCCCTTGAAAGCGTTCACGAGAGGCACGAAGTTTAAAAGTGACGATGAAGTCAAAAGTGTTGTGAGCGACTGGCTGAGACATCAGTCCAAAGATTTTTACGCTGAGGGAATACGGAAGTTTGTGCACAGATGGGAAAAGTGTGTGACAGTGCTGGGAGACTACGTTGAAAAATTTTTAAAAAGTAAGCATCTATCTGTATTCGAAGTCCTTATACCGAAAAATTTACCTTATTTATTGAATGACTTTTGTACCTAAAATAATTACAAAGAAGATTTACTATTTGAATTTTCTTGGCGGTGGGAGGGTCATAGTTCTTGATTTAATGTTTGAATAAGTGTCTTCCACGACCATAAAACCCTTGCGGGAATTCTCCAATTTACACCACTGAATATTTGAGTAACAATGAAGGCAGGTCATTATTTAAGGAAGAGTGGGACAAATTAAAAGATTCCAAAAGACAAGGTTGATAGCGGCTCGGGTTAAGAAATCGGAGAGCCGAGTTCGAATTTCACCCGAGCTCGTTACATTCACTTCAGTCAGTCATGTGCCATACGTGATACACGCTTAGACGATCATGTATCTTTCGATACATGACTGACGATGCAATTTTTTTTCCCCGCTGTAGGTTTTTTTTTCCCGCATTTCTTTCTGCGGTAGACGAGTTGCCATCCAAGTCTATAGAACCCGGTCTGTCCTGCTATTTACCTTTTGATGGGCGGGGGTGTTGAGAAAAAGAAGATGATTCATACCTTTCCCAATATATTCATACGTTTCCGCAAGTAAATGTAATGGATTCGCCTGAAATTCGAACTCGGCTCTCCGATTCTCCAATCTGAGCCGCTATCCATTACTCCACTGTGCCTTCTCATTCACTTACGAAAGAAAGGTATGAATCCATCACCTCCTCACAAGATCTATGGGTAAATAGCAAAATAGACTGGGTTCTATAGCCTTGGGTGGCAACCAGTCTAAAAGAAGGACAATTTTGGATTCAAAACCCCCAACAATGGATTACAGAGTCTCACCAACCTACAGCTGGCCAAACGTGGTGAATACGGCTACATCCCTGAAGACAAGGTCAATCAGTGGGGATTTCCTGCAACAAGACTGAGAATGCCAGCGTAAATGCATGCTTTCTATCTTTCTAATTATTATTATGATTTTTTAAGCGTAACTTTGACGTGGAGCAAGGCTGAAAGTATGTAGCACCCAGTGAGAATCGATTTCACTACTCAGTTTCGCTTCTGTTCACGCGTCCACCGTTTAAGATTTCACCAATGTCAAATTACTCGTCAATTACAATATTGACTTTTAACCAAGCACTGGGCACAATAATTTTCTTTCAACAATACAAGAAATCTAATGTTACTTGTAGTAGATACGACAAAACTGGGGTCACACGTCCAATCTTCACTTCTCGATTGCCAAAACGGGTGTTCATCCCACGTTTAGGGGAGACACCGGTAAATATACAGCTCACTCTATCTGCAGGTTGAAGCTAGCGTCCAGCTTCCAGACAAAAATAAACATAACTTAATACGAACCTCTATACTAGTGCACGTCACCACGGTCCCGACCGCACTGCCAGCCAATGTCCCAGACCGTTTTTATTGACCGAAAACACGGCCAACGCGCCAATCATTGCCGTTGGCCTCGATCTCAATCAGAGTCCCCAGCTCGTCCAATCAGCATGCAGACCGCCACTAGACAAATCGTGCCAAGCAGCATAAAATAACAAATGTCGGAGAATGTACTTTTCTTTTACGAAACAGCAGCCCGACAAGCAAAACATCTTGGGCGCTTTGACTCCGGTAAGTGTGAATATTTACTGTCACATCTAAGTATTACAAACTATCTCTCTTCGTCTGCTTTGGAATATATATGCAACCGTTTATCCCTTCAGTTAACAACGAAAACTCTTACCTTTGTTTTAAACATTTTTGAATAATATTTTGTGTCAGATCATTTTATCTGTTGTATGAACATTTCCTTTTCATGAAAATTCATAAAATCAATGTACTTTAAAAAATTCCTATTTATTTTCCTGAAACAAGCTACTGTCATAACTTCAAGTGTATAAATTCGTAAATACATTCTTATTTTTGTTTAATTTTTTAAATTTATCAACAATTAGAAAAAACTAAGGTATCGCTTATTTTTTCCTCGTGAGTTAAGTACATTTTTTTCTTGATGATTTAAGATTATACAGCATAACGAGGTAACAGCAGTCAATTAAACGATCTGTTATTAATACAAGCTAAATATCGCATCTCTTCTGATCTTTTTCTTCTTCTCTCTGCCATGTATCTTCACGACAAAGGTGACCAGATCTCCACAGCGTCTTTGTAGCTCTTAACAATTTTTGCCTTTTCACTATATTTCCCACTCTCTGTTCTGCCATCAAGCTAGTTAGCTCGGTTACTCACTGTTTCCCCCTGTCCTTTTTGCCTCCAATATGTCGTGTCAGTGTTTAATTTTCCAAGCATTCTTTCCTCATTATGTACCCCGTAAATTTCAGTTTTGTGCACAAATGTACTTAAGGTTTGTATTTTCTACTAAAACTTCCTCATTATTCAAATGCTCTTCTCATTATATTCTCTGTATTTTTCTGTTGATCCACATCTCTATTGCTGGCAGTGTGACATTATCGGCGACAGGCGGAAGGGCTGACCCAGAAAGCACTTTTTTCAGGTTGGGATAACATTTAAATATTTTAATTGTTTAAATTGTTAAAATTACCCGTGTTCTTCATTGTCATTATTATTTTCCATTAATCTTCTTGCCGTGGGTAAATCAATTCTTCATTTTAATCTCGAAGCCCCACGACACTGTACAGTGATGAATTATAGGTTTCGTTTCACGGCCTGACTTCAATTTGGTTCAATTTAATTTCACATTATGAGCAAGAGATTTAGGAATAACTTTATCATCTAAGTGCCATGTAACCTGACAAATTTACTGTACTAACTGGTCACTAATGCACACTGTACAGGGTATCCCTTCAGTCAAAGATTTCGTATAGCCCCTCATCTAGCTCCAAAGTCAGGAGTCTAATTTGCAAATGATTGCTTCTGAAATGACTGATTATAAAACTGAATCAGGTGCATCGTCAAAATTAAAACTTCTCGCATGATTAATTGGTCAGAAACAAATCATCCTTAATTAATAAAAATGAATGGGCGAATTTTAAAATATTTTCTTTATTATAAATCCGCTCTAACAGAGTATGAAGCAAAAGTTATTATTTTCACGTTATTGCCAAAACATAATTTTCAAAAAGATTTGACTATGTGTTAACGAATAAAACAAAACTATGGACTGCCATTTTGACGAAGTCATTGATAAATTTACTACCAAAGATGTAGACGTGAAAGTATTTTACAGACTTGAATTATGTAGATAGAGAGATATTATATCATAAAGAATTCTACAATTGATTGACGGTATAATTTGGCAACGGGCGATGTCGCAACGCTAGAATTATTGTGAAATTTTCGAGAATATTGGTAGATATCCTGCAATTGGAGATTGGTCTCCAGCTGTGCTGGGTAAACTGTCTCAAAGGACAGAGTCTCGTCTCGGGAAACAGCTACAGGACCCTGTTTAAAACGGGGAATTTTTAGCTGTGCTGGTAAAAATCTCTGCTTCCGGGCAGAGAGGATCCCCAGACCAGGCTATGTCAAAGGGCAGGGTCTCGTCTCGGGAAACCGCTACTCAACCGCGTTTTATACGGGGTGTATAGGGAATTCTGGGCGAGCCTATGGCCTCGCATACCCGACATTAAATTGGGCCTTGTGCCACATCTGACCGCGTCGGACGGTTGCTAGATATCTTGCAGTTAGAGATTCATTGTGGAATTCACATGACTAACTTCTAGCAGTTGACTACTTCTTCTACGCGCCACTGATGAATCTTCTATGTGTTGTTCTTGTCCTAAGTATTAGCGTTCATTACCAGACTTCGTGGGATTATTCTATTCAGTGACCATCCCTAGGTTACAACAGATATACTCTTCGACTTCAAATGAAAAAAGCTCCAAATCGTTTTTTTTAAAAAACGCAGTTTCTTCTTTTTTTCTCTCTTTCTACATTGTTTTCTAATTAGGAATGAACAAGAAAACTTATGATAAGACAGATACAGTTGATATATATCGAGGACACAAAACGAGATAAGACGATTTTGAGAATCTTATACTCATGGGGCTTATGGAAGACAGAACCCGAAGGAAACAGCAAGTAGCCTTAATGAGTTTAAGTCAGTCCTTCCAAATATTTTTTTCTCTGGGTCGTATTTTCGGTATGAAAATTTCCTCGCGCCTCACCAAAGTTTATGTGATAAAAGTATTTTTAAAAATAAAATAAAACGGGGGTTTAAAGGGAGATAACTTTGGATTCGAAGTCAGAAAAGTATCATTGATAAATCTCTCCTCTAGTTTGCGGACCTCGAGTAGCTATATTCTTAATACTTGATATATAATGCAAAAAATATCACTTTGATAAAATAAGTCAATAATATTTATAACTATTTATACTTGGACTTGCAATTACACGTAATCAATAATGATATTTTAAATTTTGAAATAATTTTTATTTTTTTGCATATGGATTTTTCCAAAAAAATTTCTAAATCTTTGATTGTCTTTCAATCATTCCGCCTCACCAGCTATCCTCTTCCGCCTCGCCAGCTATCCTCTTCCGCCTCACCTGCTATCCTCTTCCGCCACACCTGCTATCCTATTCTGTCTCACCTGCTATCTTATTCCGCCTCACCTGCTATCCTATCCCGCCTCACCTGCTATCCTCTTCCGCCTAACCTGCTATCATCTTCCCTGCCGCACGGTTTGGGAACCACTGAAGTGAATGGATGCACAAATAATAGCAAAGAAGGATAGTTAATTGTTAATTGTTACTTAGAGTAATAAAAATAGGAATTTGGGGAGAGCCATATTCATTTACGTTCTGAATGGATTTAGCAAATGGAAAATCAGAATGAAACAGTTGAAATTTTAGCGGCAGATAATGAGAGAAAGAATGAAAATTCAAACACGCTCAAGATATTGAAGGTAAGAAAACCCAGAAGAAACGACGAGATATTTTGAATGAAATTGCAGACCAATGACAAAGATAGATAGTAAACGTTAAGGAAGCAGTGGAGAATCATAATTACCTACCAAGTAAAAAGACATATGCCATAAAAAGAAATGGGCTCCATCTTGAAAATGTTTGGTATAGACTGATGAATCTGCCTTGAAAGGAAAAGTACACTGTAAAACCAAAGTATGCCCGTCCTATGACGATAAACTACATCAGCGTCCAGGGTAAGACGATAAACTAAATCCACGTCCTGGGTAAGACGATAAACTACATTCTCGTCCAAGGTAAGACGATAAACTATATTCGCGTCCTAGGTATGACGATAAACTACATCCGCGTCCTAGGTAAGAAGATAAACTACATCCGCGTCCTGGGTAAGAAGATAAACTACATCCGCGTCCTGGGTAAGAAGATAAACTACATCCGTGTCCTGGCTAAGAAGATAAACTACATCCGAGTTCTGGGTAAGACGATAAACTACATCTGACAGCAAGGCCTCTGTTCAAGAGCTTTTGAGCAGCGTGGAATAACCTCTTATTTCTCAGGTGTTCCCAGGTCCACCCTAACCTGGGGTGGTAGCACCTGTTCGGGTCCCAGCTACGGGTAAATAGTTAATCCCCAAACTGGGGTCAAAAGTACATGAAAGTGTAAAAATAGGTTTGGATATCAGCAATCAATTTTTTTGAGGAAAAATTATTACCAGCAATATATTTTTGAAAAATAAAATATTACCAGAATTACATTTTTGGAAAAAATAAATATTACCAGCAGTAAAAATCTCGTTGGCTTAAATAACCCATTGTGGTTGATATACCGTAAAAAAAAAACCCAAACCAATATATACTGAGATAGATATATATATAGATAGATAGATAGATAGATAGATAGATAGATAGATAGATAGATAGATAGATAAAAAATATTATCAGCAATAAAAATCCTGGCGGTATTAAATAACCCATTGAGGTTGATATACCGTAAAACAAAGCAAACAAAGCCTACCAAAGTATGCATAAACCACTGCTCTCTCCATGCAAGATTTCTAGTTTTCTATGAAGCAAGAACACCCTGACATTTCTAGAAAAAGCAATATAAATGTCCTTGCTGTTTGCAGCATCGTACATGTGTGAACAAGCATTTTCTTCAGCCTGTGTGTTTTTCTTCGGTCTAATTTCCTCGACTTTGCTGTCTGTTTATTTGTTACACAAAGCTTCACAACGAAGATTGTCCCAATGTAATGACTGAAACAACACGTCGAACAACATTCGGACGAGAATCTTCGTCTTGTTTAACAGACCACAAGAGCAAAAACACGAACGAAGTTCCTGTGTGCTTAACTAAACTTCGACCCTGAATGAAGTATTTGTGAGGCCAAAAAATTAAAAAAAAACAAATAAAAAAAACGACGTATTAATAGCCACTCCTCGCTCAGAAGCCGCTTAATGTACTTGTAATAATTTTATGTAGGTTTGTAATGAGGCACTCGAAAACTTTCTCAGCTTGCTTTTTTAAAAAATCATTTCACCCCAAATAAAGCAATAAAGCCACTATAACGTAAAGAGTTACTGAGTGTGAAAGAATAGGAGAAAACAACACTATTAAAACAAAAGGGAGAATAAAAAAAGAAGAATTAAGAAGACAGAAGATAACGCTTGACATTGAATTTAAATCCACCCAAGCAAGGCACTAAAGCCACTAAAACGCAAAGGGGATACTGACATATATGATAAAATTACTATTAAGGAGAGAGGCCAATAAAAGAAGAAGTATTAAGAAAACAGTAGATAACGATTGACATTGCATGTAAATTTCCCCCTAAGCAAGGTATTAAAGCCACTAAGACGGAAAGGGGTTAGTGAGTGTTAGAGAATATGAGAAAATTACGATTAAAGAGAGAGGGCAATAAAAGACCAATAATTAAGAAGACAGAAGATAACGATTGACATTGCATGCAAATTTCCCTCTGAGCAAGGCATTAAAGCCACTAAGACGTAAAAAAGGTTAGTGAGTGTTAGAATTAAGAGGACAGAAGATAACGATTGATATTGCATATAAATTGCCCTCCAAGCAAGGCACTAAAGCTACTAAGACGGAAATGGGGTTACTGAGTATAAAAGAATATCAGGAAAATTACTATTAAGGAGGAAGAACAATAAAAAGAAGAATTCAGAAGATAACGATTGATATTGCATCTAACCTTTTGAAGATTAATGTTGACTCGGAAGCTGGAAAGGAGTTCTACAAATGAAAAGTGCATTGGGAGAAACTATTAGCACAGAACTTAGAGTTACATATAGCTATTTCAACCTTAAAATCAAGAGAGTTTGCCGGCAATTGCACGTAATTTCATGAAGTCTAGGTTAACATAGAGGAAAGTCCATCGGGGCAAGAAAGTATTTATCGAAAAACTACCCAGTAAATATCTGGCAAATACCTGTTTAAATTGTATCGCAATATTTTGAATGAGATGCAGTACCAACCTGGAGAGGGTCGTTTGGAGATCTGGTGGCACATTATGAGCATCAGTTCTTTGCATTCGATGCTTCCGAAAAGTGTGGTTGGTTCTGCACGACACTTAACCATTTTAAAGAAAATCATATGTGCCAGCAGTTTGGCGGTCCTAATTACATCCGGGATCTTATCCGTCATTAACACGCAAATGCCCTTGTGAAAGGTATGACTCCCTCCACCGCTTCAGCTAAGGTTTAAAGTGTAGACTACCTCGCAGGAAAGATCATTGTTATCTTTAAATGTATTGTAAACGCAATATTAAGAAAAGAAATCGAATATATTTCGGCTTTAAGAAGATTCAGTCCGTCAGTTATGCCATGCGCGGTACACGCTTAGCCGATCATGTATATTTCGATACATGACTGACGAGGCAGATTTTTCCCCGCAGTAGGTTACCATTTCTTTCTGTGGTAGACCAGTTGCCATCCAAGCCTATAGAACCCTGTCTGTCCTGCTATTTACCTATAGCTGGAGGGAGAAGAAGAGGATTAATACCCTTCCCAAGGGTATTAGCACATAAGTGAATTTCAGTCAGTTATGTGCCCTGCGTGATACACACTTAGCCGATCATGTATCTTTCAATACATGACTGACGAGGCAGATTTTTTCCCGATGTAGGTTGCCATTTCTTTCTGCGGTAGACCAGTTGCCACCCAAGCCTATAGAACCCGGTCTGTCCTGCTATTAACCCATAGCTGGGTGGGGGAAGAGGATTAATACCTTTCCCAAGGTTATTAGCACGTAAGTGAATGTAATGTATTGGACTGGAATTCGAACTCGGCTCTCCGATTCCTCAATCCGAGCAGCTAACAAGTCATAAAATACGTAATTAATCAATCAATCTGCCGATCAGTTATTTACCATTTTGTAGATATTTTTCCATCTTTTATTGTTATTTTCTTTTTGTCCTTTCTTTCTTTTCGTCTTTCTATATATACTGATGTATATATATGTTTATTCCTGTATATTCACTTACATTCCTATATATTTAAATATATATATATATATATATATATATATATATATATATATATATATATATATAATGAACTCTCTCCTGTCGGTTTCGACGTATGAGGATCTGACAACCAATTGATTCAGTTATGAAATTTTGTGCGATAATCTTAAGTGGCACTAAGACCCGCTAGTGATTTACAAAGGAGGCCACATATGGAGCTAGAGTAATGATTGTGGGATGAGATCACTGTTAAATTGGCTGACCTTTTAGATCTTGCACTCACTTCTTGAAGACGATTCAGACAAGCTGATTGAAAACTGCTGAGTCCCCCAAAACACGTTGATCTCCATTCTACCGGCTCCATGGCTAAGCGCTCGCGGGTGTTATGAGGTTTATTGACAGCTGACAAGCTGGTCTTCAGCTTGTCTTTGTATTTTAGACATGGGCGTTCTACATTCCTGTAGCTCGGATCTAACTGACTG
>OZ038511.1:23085962-23093462 GCA_964036315.1 Acanthosepion esculentum | reverse complement strand
AGCGTGCTGGGTGTATGTGCAGATACAATCAACCTTGGATGCCATCACGAGTGCAATAAACGAAGGGTAAGCAGGGACGTCGTCACAAATTTCGTCAGCAAAGTTGTCACAGAATAACGGTGATATTTTAATCCATTGCGTGTGTTGAGGAGGATTGGTTTGGTTTGGTTCGTGTTGTTTTACGTCATAACAACATCAATGGATTATTTAATGCCGACATTTTTATTGCTAGTAATATTTTTTATCTATCTATCTATCTATCTATCTCAGTATATATTGGTTTGGTTTGGTTGTTTTACGATATATCAAACTCAATGGTTTATTTAATGTCGACAACATTTTTACTGCTGGTAATATTTTTTTTTCAAAATCTATTGCTGGTATTAAAACCTAATTTTACACTTTCATAGTGTTTTAACCCCAGTTTGGGTGTTAACTATTTACCCATAGCTGGGACCATAACACGTGCTACCATCTTGGGTCACAGTGGACCTGGGAACACCAGCAATTAGGAGGTGGTTTCACGCTCTTCAAAACCTCCTGATCAGAGGCCTTGCTGTTGGATGTAGTTTATCGTTTTACCCAGGACGCGGATGTAGTTTATCGTCTTACTCAGGTCTCGGACGTAGTTTATCGTCTTACCCAGGATTCAGATGTAGTTTATCGTCTTACCTAGGACGCGGATGTAGTTTATCGTCATACCTAAGACGCGGATGTAGTTTATCGTCTTACCCAGGACGCGGATGTAGTTTATCGTCTTACCCAAGGCATGGATGTAGTTTATCGTCTTACCCAGGACGCGGATGTAGTTTATCGTCTTACCCAGGACGCGGATGTAGCTTATCCTCTTACCCAGGACTCGAATGTAGTTTATCGTCTTACCCAGGACTCGGATGTAGTTTACCGTCTTACCCAGGACGTTGACGTAGTTTATCGTCTTACCCAGGACGCGGATGTAGTTTATCGTCTTACCCAGGACGCGGATGTAGTTTATCGTCATACCCAGGACTCGGATGTAGTTTATCGTCATACCCAGGGCGCGGATGTATCTTATCGTCATACCCAGGATGCGGATGTAGCTTATCGTCATACCCAGGACGCGGATGTAGTTTATCGTCATACCCAGGACGCGGATGTAATTTATCGTCATACCCAGGATGGCAATGATTTTGGGATTAATTAAAACCGAACATGCTTTGCATTATAAGAATAATTCTTTTTTTTTTTTGCGTTTGTATATTTGTGTTAAACTTTTTTGAGGATAACAGTCATTGTTTAAGATATAAGTTCTTCCATTTAACACATTATATAGATATATAACTTCCCCACGGGTATTGGAGTGTAAATAAATATAACGAATCCGAGTGTAATTCGAACTCGGCTCTTCAGTTTCTCATTCTGAGCCGCTTTTCATTACACGCGCATCTACGGATTACTAGGAATAAATATAAAGGTTATTGAGACTTTACTACATTACTTGATTCTGCTCAGAGACACAACTCACATAAGCAGAAGGAAAAAAGACTAATATGCTCAATAAATTCTTTCTTGACTCCAGGATTTGGCAACGCGTCTCTAATATGTACTTTCCGTCTTCACTCGCAATCAAAACGGAATGGTCCACTATTTATGGGGTATTGGCAGGATGAAACTTAGGGGCTACAGGACAATGGGGCAAAAATTAGAAGACAAAGAAGAAGAATAAGAAGGCAAAGAAGAAGGCGAAGTAAAAGAGGACAACGAAGGAGAAAAAGAAAAAGAAGACGAATAAGAAGAAGACGAATAAGAAGAAAGATGATGAAGAAGAAGCCGAAGATAAAGGCGAAGAAGAGAAAGAAGACAAAGAAAATGAAGCAGAAGACGAAAAAGAAGAAAAAGAAAACTATTAAGAAGACGAAGAAGATGAAGAAGACGAAGAAGATGAAGAGAAGAAAAAGAAGAAAAAGAAAAAGATGAAGTAGAAGAAAAAGACGAATACGAATATGAATACGAAGAAGAAGACGAATAATAATAATAATAATAATAATAAAAAGAAGAAGAAGAAGAAGAAGAGGAAGAAGAAGAAGAGGAAAAAGAAGAAGAACTACTATTGCAGTAGCAGCAACAGCAAAACCAGACAAACCAGAAGAACTGAAATAGTAAAACAAAAGAGAGGCCGGATTCTGCAAGCTGGCACTGAAATGATTTTAAAATATAACCCCCCACTGACCGCACATTGTCTACCTTGCACGCGACCTGCATTTGGCCATATAGACTCATGTTTTCAAAACAGAACAGAGATTGTCATAGAAAACAAAAATCTCCATAAACCTCAGAATTTCGATAACCAGTACAACCACCTCATTCAAAAAAAAAAAGAAAAAAAAAAAAAGAAAAAAAAGATGGATCCGATGATCGTGAACAAAGTAAGATCATGCCAAATTGTCGACGTGGTTGTATCGGAATTCCACAGATGAACCGGTGCGATAAATTCGAATTGCATCACAGCCTGGCTCAATAGCCGAGAAAGGTAAATATCATAGACTGGATCATACTCATAATAATCGGAATATTTGTGTAAATATGCAGAGGGAAGCTCAAGTGACCCTTCCACCCGACTCCTGCCTGGAACTACCAGATGTTTCCCCTCTCTTCTTGGTCGCTTCGGTATGGAGCAAAACCTAGGAAATCCCGCTTCAGGGTCACAACCTGAGTGTGACAGTAAACTACATCCGGTAACCAGGCCTCTGAATGGAATGTTTTGAGGAGCGCGGACCACCTCTTAATTGCTGTTGTTCCCTATATTAGATTATAGTTCCTATATTAGATTATAGTCCTAATTCTAGGCAAATAATTAATCCCCAAACTGTGGTAAAAAAAACTATGAAAGTATAAAAATACATTTTCATAGTACAAATACCAGAAATACAAGTATTCGTTAACATGGATAAAAGTGTCAACGAGTGTTTGCTGACATCACAAAAAAACTTCATACTTAGACGACTATCGATAACCATGCAACCAAAATTCTTGGGTGAATGATTTTCTTTCATAATAATTATAGAAAAAAATCCTACACTTTATTTCCACTAAAATCTGTTGTCCTCCGGCTAGTTCGATTTTCTCCGGAAAAAAAATCCAACTAATTGTCTGTAATGTTATCGGCCATGACCTGGCATCCGACTTTAGTCTTGATATGACTCTCTCAGACTTTTTAACACATAATATTCATAGCCGGTGTGTTCCATGCGTTCTATTCTTTGGTACCTCGGCAGCGTATTTAAACGGACTGCCAGATAGTCAATTAGGCCTTGTTTTACAGTTGAAACAGATAGATGTTATCGTAAATTCAGTTCTAATAGTGTCTTCTCTGGCCTGTGGAATTCTCTGGCCTGTGGAATTCTCTTCCTGTTTCTTGCTTCTCTGCCACCTACGATCTAAAAAGAAATGAAATACAAAGTCAACCGCCATCTTCTGTCTTCCTGAACACTGTTCTTCAGTTGCCCTTTCCCTTCACTAAAGTCTTCTCATTCTATTCCCCTCTCAGTAACTATTTGCGTCGTAGTGGCATTAACGCCTTGATGGGGTGAAATTATGTAAACAAAAATAGATCAAGTTGCTTGCATTATTTACATTATTCGGACTCTTAGCCTCATCTTCATTGCCATATTCACAACGTTTTGGCCTCTATATCACTGTGATGAGGTATTATGATTACTTGCATTATTTACATTATTCGGACTGTTATCCTCATCTTCATTGCCATATTCACAACATTTCGGCCTCTATATCACTGAGATGAGGTCTTATGATTACTTTCATTATCTATATTATTCGAACTGTTATCCTCAACTTCATTGCCATATTCACAACGTTTCGGCAGTTGTACGCTCCGGCCTTCTTCAGGTGATTTGAATTTCGAACCGAACACTTTATTTCGTCCACCGGGGTTGATTGTTCTAGTTCCACGTGCCGTACATCTTCTGAATATCTCAGTTACTTCCCTTTAACACATCTCTCCAAGTTTTTGTTTACCACTGCTGTGGCCTGGTATTGTAGTAGAACAATATATGCCATTTCTAACCTTAGGTCTCTGGGTGGGACACGGAAAGAAATGTGTAAACGCCAGAAATCAAAGGAAATAATAACAATAATAATAATAATAATAACAATAATAATAATAATAATAAAAACAATAATAATAATAATAATAATAATAACAATAATAATAATAATAATAATAATAAAAAGTGACAATATGGTGTCTTACTGAGAAGTGAGCTGTTTGTAACCACCATAAAAAAAAACGACGTAAATTTCGATTGTGTTCTGAATATCACCTGAAGAAGGCCGGAGCGTACAACTGCCGAAACGTTGTGAATATGGCAATGAAGCCTTTCCAAAGATACAACTCTTCTTTGGTCGGCGGGCTAGATTTTGGGAAGTTGGTAGTGACGATAAATATTCAGCACCCCCTCATGAAGATAATCAGAATAAAATTGGACAAAATCGAAAAGATGTCTAAGTGTGAAAACCTATCAAATTCACTTAAGCCAAAAAAAAAAAGAGAATGGGAGAATCGTGCACAGGTTTATCATTTGAGAGGTCATCAGGTGCAAAATTCTCCGCTGGTCGAACATTTCCAAAGGACTGTTTTTTTTTTTCGGGTGACGTTACAATCGGCTCGAACTGTCACCTGGACCCGCGTTCAGGTAATTTCAATCGCAAAATTAATTCCGACATGAGTGTCTGAACAGCTGGGTGAACTAATAACTTCTCCATTCTCGCAGTATATATTTACAATGGATAAATCAGACTCGTGGATGGGGGTAGAAATAGGTGACCTCAGTCCTGACCCTGACCTTCGCACTCATTGGCTGTGACATTTTTGGTAGAGAATTGGGAAAGCTTCCAAAGAACCAATCAGAAAGTTTTGAAGAGTTGGAAATGCGAGACTAGCCGAAACCACCCCGACCATTGCATTATTAAAAACAAATAGAATATTGCGGAGAGTTCTGGTGTGTTCACAAGACTTGTTCATCGCAACCATGAGACATTTAATAATAATAATAATAATAATAATAATAATAATAATAACAATAAAAATAATGATAAAATGAAAAATAAAGTAAAATAATAATAATAAAATAAATGAAATATAAAAATAAAAATATATTAATAAATAATAAATAATAAAATAAAAAATAAAAATATGATATAAATAAAAATATAAAATAATAATAATAATAATAATAATAATAATAATAATAATAATAATAATAATAATAATAATAATAATGCCATTTCTAACCTTAGGTCCCTGGGCGGGACCCGGAAAGAAATGTGTAAACGCCAGATATCAAAGATAATAATAATAATAATAATAATAATAATAATAATAATAATAATAATAATGTGTGTGATCTTAATTTTATTTTTTATTTATTTATTTACAAAAATGAACAGTGGAAAAAGTCATGATGCCATTTCTAAACTTAGGTTTCTGGTTGGGACCTGTAAAGAAATGTGTATACAACAGAAATCAAAGGAAATAATAATAATAATAATAATAATAATAATATTAATAATAATAAAGAAAATATTTGGAGGGACATAATAAGGACAGTGCTGGTAATTTGGGGATACTTGTTGTCACTTGATCCCCAACCACAACTGCTAGCTATCTCCGGTGTAAAGCTGTAAGTAGCAATAAAAATATACACAAAAAAAAATGGTACTGTGTAACCCGGATATAAGAGAGTTGTCGAGCCCGGATAATAAGTCTCTTATATCCGGGTTTCTCTTATATCCGGGTTTGGTCTATTTTGTTTTATTAACACAGGCTCTAATTTGGGACCATAGAAAATCTCTCTTATATCCGGGTTTCTCTTATATCCGGGTTTGGTCTAATTTATATACATTAACACAGGCTCTATTTTGGGACCAGAGAAAATCTCTCTTATATCCGGGTTTCTCTTATATCCGAGTTTATCTTATATCCGGGTCTCTCTTATATCCGGGTTACACTGTAATAGGGAATTTATTTTGCTTGAGATTTAAGGAGACTTGATGTCACTCATTCTCTAGCAATGATAAACAGACATCTGGTACGAGAATTCAAATTCATAAAATTATTATTATTATTATTATTAATAATAATAATAAAAATAATAAAAATAATAATAATAATACTAATAATAATAATAATAATAATATTGTAGAGTTCAGAAGACTTGCTGTCACTGTCTCCTGGCCGGGTGGGGGGTTCTCCGATATGCATGGTAGCAAGTGATAAATATGACAATATTGTAAAGGAAAAGATGTTCCAGAATCTTACCTTTTATAGCCGGTAAGTTCCGGCGGTTTCAGGGCTATCCGCCGACGTTTCGAAATCCAGGTCTTGGAAAACGCGAATATATGTCGTAAAACGGCATGTGGGTCCGGTAAAAAAGATCCTCAACAAAGTTCGTCGACTAAAGACCACTTTATGCTTTGCACTTTCGTTTTGCATTGAGAAAGACAGAAAAAGAGAGAAAGGAAGACGCAAGAGGAGGAGGAGGAGGGAGATCGAACGTTCGATTACCGAGAGAGAGAAAGAGAGAAAGAGAGGTCGAATGCGGGAACTTATCTTAGACTTTTGTTGGTCGAGAGGAGGAAGAAGCGTAGCTGTCGAGTCCGCGCGTTTGATGCGTTTATGCCACTGTCAAGTACGGCGAAGCGCGAACGGGTGTGTCTGCGTGCGTGCGAGCTAAAGGTGGGACAGATGAGGCACGAATGGCCCAGAAGTAAGAGAGGAGATTGCATTTTATAGGCGAATTCGTCACGGACGTCGCGAAAAACATTTATCATTTCCATATAGTTAATTATTTTTTGCTAGTAATTTTTTCTTTCCCGCGCACTTAACATAATGTCCGTTTTTTTCAAACTCAAAACAGGCGCACAATATGGATTCAGAGATCGGATTTTCGATTAAGATATTTATACGATGAAATACTAATCTATCTATCTATCTATCTATCTATCTATCTATCTATCTATCTATCTATCTATCTATCCGAGTCTATACAAAATTATCTATCTATCTATCTATCTATCTATCTATCTATCTATCTATCTATCTATCTATCTATCTATCGCTGTCTATTGATATCTATCTGATTCTATACAAATCTATCTATCTAGCAATCTAAATCGGTATGTTCATATCTATCTATCTATGTATCTATCTATGTATCTAATATCTATCTGGGTCTATACAAAACTATCTCTCTTTTTATCTATCTATCTAGTCATATATATATATATATATATATATATATATATATATATATATATATATATATACATAAATAAATAAATATATATATATATATATATATATATATATATATATAAATATATATATATATAAATAAATATATATATATACAAATATATATATATATATATACAAATCTATATATACAAATATATATATATAAATAAATAAATATATATATATATATATAAATAAATAAATAT
>OZ038511.1:23075962-23080962 GCA_964036315.1 Acanthosepion esculentum | reverse complement strand
GTGTGTGGTGTGTTTACTTGATGTTTCTCATTTAGAATCGGTTCATTATCTATCTATCTATCTATCTATCTATCTATCTATCTATCTATACACCGATTTTGTTTTAACCTTCTTTTTTAACACTAGCTTTCTTCCTTTCTTTTTTCTTTCTTTCTTTCACTCTTGCTTTCTTTCGTTTTGATTTGTTTCTTTTTCTTTCTTCTTTCTTTCACTCTTTCTTTCTTTCTTCTGTGTGTGTGTGTGTGTCTACGTAGATTTTAGCCGTTTTTTTAACACTAGCTTTCTTTTTTCTTTCTTTCTTTTTCTCTTTCTTTCTTTCTTTCTTTTTCTTTCTTTCTCACTTTCTTTCTCTGTGTGTGTGTGTGTGTTTAGTTGATGTTCATTATCTATCTATCTATCTATCTATCTATCTCACTCTGTTCATATCTATCTATCTATCTATCTATCTGGCTACACATTCAAACATATCTATCTATCTATCTAAATCTGTTCGTACTATATATATATATATATATATATATATATATATATATATATATATATATATATATATCTACACATCGGCTCATATATTTCTCATCATAATAATGAACTGCTTCTCCAAATACCTGTGGAGGCCATTACGTTTTCTCTGTATTTGTCTAGGTACAAACAATATGGACCCAGAAAACATCGCTGCATGTAGGCTGGCTGCTTCACAACTTAAGTAACAATCAGATTTTTCTGTGTTGCAAACCTAGTAGGCCAATGCATGCATCTGCCTGACGTGGTAGTACATTTTTCACTAGTATCCGGTGCAGTTTGATCATTTAATAAACGATAGTCACCACACGGACGCCAATCATTAGCTCCAGGTTTAGGAACCATATGCAAAGGAGTAGCATAAGGACTGGAAGAAGGACTAAAAATGCCCTGTTGAAGAAAACATTGAAATTCAGTTTTCGCAAATATATATTTCTCAGGGTGAAGACGACGCGGCCTGGAATGGACGTTCAGTAGTAGCAATTTGATGTTCAGCTTGTGATTTTGGAAGCGATTGAGACATCAAGATCATCTATGATAGATAATGATAACTTGATCTAATTTGAAACAAGACACACACACACACACACATGTATGTGGGACACACATTTCAGTTTTCAACTGAACAGGTAGATTATTACCTACGGGATTATTTTGAAGGTTTTGGCTAAGGCTCTTTTAAAAAAGCAGATAGAGTTTCCGGTAGAACTAATAACAGAGAAACGTGGCGTAATGACCGCCGAAGTCTACAAGCCGGTCGGCCTCTTTATGATTGAATTCAGTGTGCTTGAAGGAAGATGGATTCATGCCTTTTCCATTGTTATTAAATCAGAATGAACGAATAAAAACCGAGTGGAATTTAATAGTTTTCTCTGATAAAATGTAGAACAAATAGGAAACTTTTTTTTAGTCCAACATATTTCACTTTTATTAAAGGTTTATAAGAGAATGAGATATGGAGTAAAAAGAAGAAAGAAATTATGCTATTTTTACTACTGTGTTGTTTGATTTTTATTGGTTAATCAGGTTTCATGTGCATTCGACTTGTTGCACCAACGTTAGTATAATTTGTTGGGTTCCGAATTCAAGGACAGACGATACATCAGTCGGAATTTTCCAGAAAGTAATGGATTCCAAACCTAACTAAAAAACCGTAAATATTGCTGGATGTATGTAAATGAATAAAAATACTAAGTTGTCTATGTGTGATTCAGAGGATAATATATATGCCTAATTGTGTGTGTATGTGTATGTATATTAGACATTGGGTTGGTTGTTTTCTTGCAGATTGATTTGCGGAGGTTTTTACGTAATACCGTTTGTATTCAGATAAACATACTTAATATTCATTGACAATGGATTTAATAAAAGTTGACGATGTAAGATAATGTCTTTGTCGCGTGTTTATAGTTGGTAATTAGTAAACCCTCAAATGAAATAAAAATAAAGTTTTCTTTATTTTCAATAGTATATCTTATTAATTACTCTGCGTGAATAAATTTGAATAGGGCTACTTGAGAACATTATAGGTACTGCCACAAGCGATGTCCAAATAAGTATGGCTGTAATGCTCACTTAGCAAAATACTTTGTTTACTCGAGAAAACATAATTAGGTTTGCTCTATTAAAGCAGGAAAAAGTCTCCTTTAAGGATTTTTTCCAGCCAACAGTTCGTCAGACGAATAAGTTGGTAAATATAAAATTGACAGAATAACGATTCGTACAGAGAGAATATATATATATATATATATATATATATATATATATATATATATATATATATATATATGTATATATGTATATATATATATATATATATATTATAATCATTTTGTATTAAAAATATGGTTCCATCGCTAAACAGGAATTACCCTGTTACAAAACAGAAACTAATAATTTAAATTTAATTATAAAATTAATTTAAAAATCCATAGCGATTCTCAAGCGATTTTTGGAATAACCTATTAAGAAATTTACTTAATTTATAGGTACAGACAATATTAATATTTTAAGTTGTTATGGTTACGGAAAATTCAATCATTTTGCTAAGGGGTGGTTGGGTTTTAATTTCCCTAGACAACATATGTATCAAATATAAGTTACTTTCAAAATCAGGTTAAGTTAAATTTTACTCTTCTTTTTCAATATTTCAATATATATATATATATATATATATATATATTAATGTATATTTGGGCAGCACTCTTTCGTTTAAATATATAAGTGTATCATAATTGTAGTTTGTCGTTTGTCTATGTGGGGTTCGGATGATAATGTATATTCGTAAGTGTGTGTATCTAAAAGACATGAGTTGTAGTTGCTGATTGACCTGTCCGCATGTTGATTTGGGGACGTTTTTGCGTAAACACCAGTTGTGGTAGATAAACTTACGTTAGATTCTTTAAGAATTGATTCAATAAAAGTTGGCGATGTAATCTAATATTTTTGACGTCTGTTTATAGTTGGTAATATTGTTATTAGAAGGCCCTCAAATTACTTTCTCCTGAAAGAATTATGTCCTTTTTGACTTGGGTGGCATTATTAAAATCAAAATCATGGCAAATCTTGTTATCAACAAATTACATTGTTATATAACGTACTGAGAAAGGGAACTGATTGGTCAACATCGATTTAATCACAAATCGTCTACGTATTTTCTGCTTAAATTTTTTTTTTAAGATTTTCACCCCAAGCAAGGCTGGAAGCCACTAGCACGCAAGGGGTTACAGAAGGTTTGGAGGACGAGCAGATAGGAGTGGTAAAGGAGAGGATGTGGAGAAAGATAGTGGATCGATCAAGGCAAGGGGGTTACAGAAGATTTGGAGCGAGAGCAGATAGGAATGAAAGGGGAAAGGATGTGGAGAAGGGAAGTGGATAGATCAAGGCAACTGGAGATGTCGATTGACGTTACACTTAAATAGTTGGAGATTATATTTGTCAGGGAAACAGGAATAAGGAAGGGAGTTCCACAGGCGAGATGTGCGAGACATGAAGCTATTGGAGTAGAAGAGACGTCTACATCTAACAGTTTCAACGGTGAAGTGGTGGGAAGGGGATGCCAGCCGCGTAGGACGCTTAAATTCATGGGGCCTAGGAACCAGCGAAAGCAGCTCATCGGACCAATTACCGTGAAAGTATTTGTAAAAAAGACAGAGCGAGGCAACGGCGTGTCTGTGAGATAGCGACTGCAGACGAGATGACAGATCAGGGCCAATTACATTGCATCGCCGTCTCTGGACCTTATCAAGAACCCTGAGGCAAACAGCAGGGACTCCAGACCATATATGGCAGCAATACTCCATGCAAGGGTGAATGGTTGATTTATAGATTTGGAGGATCGATTCCGGGGATAAAAATTTCCTGGCTCGGCACAGGGAGCCAACTTTCCTTGCTGTGGATGAAGCAATTGAATTGATGTATTTGTTCCATCTAAGGTCAGCGGACAGCGTGAGGCCGAGCAGCCGCAGAGGCGCTCTCGAGAAGTTGGTCTTCAGACATTCTAATGGGATGCAGGGATGGATCCCTGTGGTGGTTAATAGGGAGCAGTTTTGTTTCTGAGATGAGTTATGATTTCCATTATTTATAGTCCAGCTAATACCTTCATCTTTACTGTCACTATCACAATGTTTTGACCGTTCCGCTCTCCGGCCTTCTTCAGAAGTTTGCTGATCGGGGTAACCTTGAGGGAATTTCAACCTGAACACTTTATTTAATCAAAGGGGGTAGACTCTCCTCGTCCCGCTGTTTATATCTACTGATATTTTGTCATCAGTTATTGCCCGCTCTTCTTCTGAGGAATTTCATAATACCCAGCCTAGGGATTTAACTTACACGAACTGTTCCATTAATTTCAATAGACAATTCTACCCTAGAGGATTAAATTGCTGCTTAATTGACTTAGTGATTTTTAATCCGGGTAATCTTCGAATTGAAATCGTCATTTAATTGGTGAGGGTCGATTGTCCCATGATGCCTTTTCTACCACATGTGTCGATACGAGTATGGATGCCTGTAATTGTAGAAAAATGCTATGGACTTAAGTACTGTCACAGGAAACTCTTTCCTTGTACAAAATCAGATCACACAGAAATTACATCATTTTTGTACACGGACCAGTTCCAAAATTTGAATTTCTATATTCATATATATCAACCAATCAGCAACGTCATTTGTGACGCCCGGTATTTTTTTAAAATTTGCAAGCAACAAATATTTGTTGCTTGATACGAAATTTCGAACAGTCACTTCAGAATATGATCAACAGTATTTCCATCCTTAAAGTGAATATTTAAAATTTGGGAACGTATTTATTAGCCAATAATAATGAGATTAATAAATCTAATTTTTTGATTATTTCGTTATATAAGTGGTCAAATTTTAGTTCTCTAGTTAGTTTTTTTTCAGCTAACCTTTTACTAGCGTGTTCATTCGTTTGTTACACAAACAAAACTGTAATTCTCACACATAATTAATTACTC
>OZ038511.1:23063462-23068462 GCA_964036315.1 Acanthosepion esculentum | reverse complement strand
TTACTATATTTTCAATGTCAGTGTCGTCTAATTTTTGGTAGGAATCATTTTATTTGGTTATCAATAATGTAGTGGGTAAAATTATTGATAACAAATGTTTGAGTTCACTAAATATTTACCGAAAATAAAAGGCTGGATTGTGGCTATTTATGACATTCTTCATCACTGCTAACGGCTTTGTGGGCATTCGCTATTATAGATGAAGAGGTAGGGTTTTTGTTTAATGAATTCCACCCTAAAGAAAGGCGATAATGCCACTAAGGTGCTAGGTACTTACAGGGAGTGAAAGAGAACAAAAGGACTTTAGAACAAACCGGAAACACAATCCGAAATCAAGGGAAAAAACGCAACGCTTGTTCAAAAGAAAGATTAGAAATGAGAATCGGGCGGCAAACGGGCCTATCTATACCTATTAAGGAAAAAATGTAAATAAAAGTTCAAAGTTTTAGGCGGAAAGGTTAAAAGTCTAGAGTTGAAGTAAGGAAACAACGGATAGTGAACGGGGCAATAGCCGGAGTTATCTGCTACTATTGTTGTGAGTGTTTTAAATAGGTAGGTGTTACATGCATCGCCTTAGATAAGTTTTCTTTTTATCTTTATTCAAATCTCTCTCTCTCTCTCTCTTTCTATATATATATATATATATATATATATATATATATGTATGTATGCGTGTGTGTGCGTGTGTGTATAGAGAGAAAGAGAGGGAAAGAGTGAGTTTATACATATATATACATATATATGTATAGAGCGAGAGCCTATATATATATATATGTATATATATACCCTTCTATATATATATATATATATCCTCTATATATACCTATATATGTATATGTATATATGTATACAGACACTCTCTTTCGCCCTATCTCCCTCTTTCTCTCACTCTCTCTCTCTATATATATATAGAGACAGAGAAAGAGATGGTACATATATATATATATATATGTGAGTATAATATATATATATATATATATATATATATATATATGAGTATACAATTGCCGAACGAACTAGTTATTTGAATATATACACACACACACACACACACACACACACACACACACACACACACACACACGCGCGCGCACGCGCGTAGGGAATCGGCTAATATTACACTTAACATTAATCATTTTGTCTTGTTTATTAGCTTTTATTTGTCTGTCCCAAAGAATTCGGATTTCGTGGTCTGCTATGCCTGGTCGAGTGGTTAAAACATTCGCATTCTGACCATGAGACTCGGGTTCGAATCTTACCAAGGTCGATTTTTCAGGAAGGATACTTCCTGATGTTATCAGACTCCAGCGGTCGATTCTTTGGAAAGTGGCTGAAAATCATACCACGGGTTTACCCAAGACTTGTGAGTGAAATTAGGTTGCCGTCGATACCTATGCTAGCACGACTTGAGCGACAAGACTTGAGCCTGATAGCCCTGTTCAAATTGTTGGTCCCGCTAGATAACACTCTTCTTTCCCAGAAGCTGTAACAAAAGTCTGCTCAGCAGAGTTGCGGAATAAAGCACAGCTTGGCTCTGTTGAATATGCACAAATGCGCCTGAGCAAGCCTCTGCAATAGGGATTAGCTAGCCGCCCTAGTAGACGGGTATCCTTGAATACGAGTGGCCAGCTATACATGTCTGGATCAAGGTGACGTTAATACGCATTTTCTAGGCATGGCGCACTAAAATATTGACATATTTTCCAATGAATATATTACTCAGTATTTTCGTTTATTTAATTTTATATTCCGTCGAAATAAACTAGTTTTTTTTCTACTCATATTTCTTTTAAGGAAACACGATCCGAAAACCAAAAATAACAGGTCTGGCAGCAAGGTGTTAGCGACAAACAGATTCTTATCATCGGTTTGTAAAAAAATGTGTTCAGTCGTCTACTGCTGTCTTTAATATGTCAACCACTACATCCGGATAAAACAAGGAAGACATCTTCACCGGAGAAAACTGTTAGCGACATTGACACTTCATATCGCTGGTGAAACAAAAGAAGAAGAAAAAAATTCCAGCAAGCAATAACAGTAGTCGCGTTTGTGTCGCGTTTGCAAGAAATATGGTACAATACCTGTCGCTTCCATTATTATTGTCATGGCAACTGTAATTAACAAGTTATTGCAAGATTTAATATAATGATTTTCCAAGCGTAGCTTAGATGTGACACAAGCCCGAAAGTATGGAGAACTCACTACTCAGTCGTAATTGTTTCAGCTAAACAAGCTTGCTAACCATTAGACCACCTCGGGGTGCCATTGCAAGATTTAATATATATGGTGTCGCAAAAGTGCACTCGCTCTTTACGGTAGGGTAATGGATAGCGGATTGAGAAATCGGAGAGCCGCGTTCGAATTCCAGTCGAATCCATTACATGCATTTAAGTGCTATTACCCTCGGGAAAGCTATGAATCGCAAGGCCTCTGATCAGGTTTTGAGGAGCGTGGGGCCACCTCTTAATTGCTGGTGTTCCCAGGTCCACCCTGACCCGGGTTAGTACCACCTGTTAGGGTCTCAGCTATGGGCAAATACTTAATCCCCAAACTGCGGACAAAACACTGTGAAAGTGTTAAAATAGTTTTTAATACCAACAATAAATTCTTTGTGGAAAAACTAATACCAGCAATAGATTTTTGAAGAAAAAAATATTACCAGAAATAAAAATCTTGTCGGCATTAAATAACCCATTGAGGTTGATATGCCGTAAAACAAACCAAACCAAAACCAACCAAAGGTATGAATCCTCTTCTTATCCCACCAGCTATGGGTAAATAGCAGACTGGTCTACCGTAGAAAGAAATGGCATCCGACTGCGAGAAAATATCTGCCTCGTCAGTCATATATGGAAAGACACATGATCGCCTAAGCGTGTATCCCGCATTGCACATAACTGACTGAAACAGGATTAATGATTAAAATTTAAAAAATATTAATGTTTATTAACTTAGAAGAATAACGGTTTGAATTAAATATTAAATGAAATTAAATCCATGGATAGGACAAAAAATTCAAGAAGTTAGAGGAAGTTAAAAAATGAGCACATTTCTTGGGATACCCTATATATTTTCTTTTATTAATGTTCATCCTATACAAGGCCTAAAAGCCACGCAAATTAGACGGTAACTGAAGGCGGTGGTTATAATAGCAGTATGGATAATAGGTAAGAGGCCCAGTTCATAAGAATAAGCGTGAAAGATAACGGTTAACCCAAGAATTTGTATATAATTGGCTCCTGAAAATTAATTTCGGTTTAGCTCTGTGGGAAGGAAGCGTGGGTTTGTAAACAGTGACTATTAAAGCTAATATAGCATGACTCTTCGGTAGAATTGAGTCACTGTGTGTTTATCTAAATCTAAAAGTAAATACGCTAAAATTCGCCGACGGCTTAGTGGTAGAATTTCCGACTGACGCCAATTCAGTCGGGTTTCGATCCTAGCTAGCGGCAACCGGACGTCTAGCCACACTGAAGAGCTGTGATACAGCGAAACAGTCTGTCTGTGGATGACAATAATATATATATATATATATATGATAGAAAATGTTAGGAGGATTTGATAATTATAATTAAGTAATTCATTGAGAATTCAACAGAAAGCACTGGACGGCCGTTTCGTCCTATATTTGGGACTCATCAGCAGTGCGCATCCACTACCGAGAATTGAAACCCCGACAGTTGAGTTATCAAGCAAACGCCATACCAACTGTGACGAAGACTTAGCAAATCAGAATAAATATAGCGCCGCTTGCTCACATATTCCATGGTGAGACTCAACTGAAATTCTCTGTAACCATAGGACGGCGCCCCCCCAGGAGCCACGACTACTATCACCAAGCCGCTCAAACTGAAGCATTAGAAGCCGGATCAAGCAATGATATACATATGATAGAAATTGTAAGGACGATTTGATAATTTTAATTAAGTAATTCATTGAGTCTGAACGTTGGAACAGTTGGTATGATGTTTGCTTGACAATCTGTCAGGGTTTCAATTCTCGGTAGTGGATGCGTACTGCTGATGAGTCCCAAATATAGAACGAAACGGCCGTCCAGTGCTTTCTGCATTCTGTTGAGGTTTCTTTCAGACTCAATGAATTACTTAATTATATATATATATATATATATATATATATATATATATATATAGAGAGAGAGAGAGAGAGAGAGAGAGATAGAGAGAGTTGAGAGAGAGAGATAGTCTGGAAGTATAGTATATATATATATATATATATATATATATATATATATATATATATACAGGCACATAAAAAATTACCTACTCTACGATCACTAACTAAGATCTGTTGAAAATCAACTGATATGAGTGATTATTGTTTATCAACCTTTTGCTGATTATTTAAGAAGAAACATATTTTTGGATTGTAAGAATAATTCTCCTTTGCGAGTGAATACTGCATAAATAATATTTTCTGAGAATAACAAGGATTTTCCAACTACTATTCCCATTATTTAACCCATATCAAGGGATAGGAGATGGATTCATATCTTTCTCAATGAATGTTTTCTATGTAAACGACCCCTGCTGTTTGCCTCAGGGTTCGTGATAAGATCCAGAGACGGATATGCAACGTAATTGGCCCTGATCTGTCATCTCGTCTGCAGTCGCTCTCTCACAGACCCGCCGTTGCCTCGGTCTGTCTTTTTTACAAATACTTTCACGGTAATTGGTCCGATGAGCTGCTTTCGCTGGTTCCCAGGCCCCATGAATTTAAGCGTCCTCCGAGGCTGGCATCCCGTTCCCACCCCTTCACTGTGGAAACTGTTAGATTTAGACGTCTCTTCTACTCCAATAGCTTCATGTCTCGCACCTCTCGCCTGTGGAACTCCCTTCCTTATTCCTGTTTCCCTGACAAATATAATCTCCAACTATTTAAGTGTAAAGTCAATCTACATCTCCAGTTGCCTTGATCTATCCACTTCCCTTCTCTACATCCTTTACCCTTTCATTCCTATCTGCTCTTCCTCCAAACTTTCT
>OZ038511.1:23025962-23060962 GCA_964036315.1 Acanthosepion esculentum | reverse complement strand
GCGCGCATAAGTCAGTGAAAACTACCTCTATTTCCTCGGAAACAAGAGAGAAAGCGACGGTAATGTTAATGCCAGCGACGACTACTATTGCTACAGGTGCAATGTGGTTTGCTGATAGTTTACGATGCATTAGGTTGATGCAAATGTTTCCGGTGACAACTGTCCTGGTTTCTCGTTCGGCGGGCGAATGTATAAAGAAACAATAACTCTTTTTCTTTTTCAGTTTCTCTTCAGAACATTGGCCATGATGGCTCTCCTCAATTCCATCTCCTTCGTAGTACTTAATAAATTTTGTCTTTTTATCTCTCCAAAATCTTTTTCGCTATGACCTTACTTAATCTCGCTCGATGGATTATAAGCTTTCTCTCTCTCTCTCTCTCTCTCTCTCTCTCTCTCTCTCTCTCTCTCTCTCTCACTTGCCTTCAATCTTTTCCTGTGAGTATAAGATTTTCCAAAACATCTTTCCTCTTTATGTATTTTAGAAATTTCATCTTTCTCTTCTTGATGTTAAGCAGAACTTTCCGTTTTGTTTCCATTCTGTCTAAACCATCCACGTTGCTCACAGGTTCGGTCTATGGTATTCTCAGCATCCTTCTGTAGAGCCACATTTCTCTTGCTTCAAGTCTTTTCTTCAACTGTGAGATAGTCTTGCATTCAATGCTATATAAAAGGACTTATATTACATAACAGTTCAGTTAAATTTGTTTGTTTCTGATGATTTGTTCTTGTTTCTTTTGGAATACCATTCAACCCTCCATTACCTTTTTCCGTATTCTCGCAGAGCTTAACAATGACGGTGTCTGTACAATGACAGCGATTCCTCGAATTACAATTCCAGAAATTACTGATAATATGATGTTGTAATTCTTGATATATATATATATATATATATATATATATATATATATATATGCGATTTTGGATAATACACGCTTTTGCTTATATAAATCCCAGTTATTCCATGAGAGATCCCTATCCCTATCCCTAAGCTGTTGCTTATCAAATATTATTACGAAAGGCTGACACACTACCCAATAAAATCTCGTTAGCACTTTTACTCTAAGCAAGCTATACAAAAGACATTTGAATTATAAAATTGCATATTAAATAGATTTGAACACAAAACGAACAGTGTCGATCTGTACGAGAATCTACCGGAGGAGATTATGTTGTAAGGAGGCAGGCACGTACTAGAATCGTCCTTCCGTTTTTTGGTGGACTCATTGAGAGCAATCGTTTACAATAAGCAAGTGATCTTGGATACACATTAAACAACGTAACTCTCTCAAATTCTCTCTCTCTCTCTCTCAAACACACACATACACATATACAGACACGCATACACTTTCTTTTTTCCTTATGTGCCATGTCCTTTCAAGATCATGGCTCTCCACCTCCCTCTATCCCTTACAACTCTCAACAAGTTCCTTTCCTCTGCTACTTACCCCAGACCACGTTCTGTTATCCACTTGTTTAAGGCCGTTAGGTATGTCATGTGCGGTGTTTTCCTTTGTCTCTCTTTCCCTCTATTCGACCCGTGAGTATCAGATACTCCAGACCCACCTTTTCTTATTATGAGTCCCAGGAACTTCAGTTGCCTCTTCCTAATGTTAAATATAAGCCTCCTCCTTGTGTTGGATAATCTCTAAGACCTCATGGTTGCTTAGAAGGCTCGGTCCATGATATCCTTAGCATCTTTCTGTAGAACCACATCTTCGTCACATCGAATCTCTTCTTCATCTTTTAGGATACACAGTGTTGCCAAATAGGCATTGTTCTTTATACATTAACAAAAAAAATGCGGCGTAATGAGAAATCGGAGAACGAATTCCAATCGGATCCGTTACTTTCACTTACGCGTAAATACCGTTGGGTAAGATATGAAGCCATCTCTTCTCGCCCGTCTATATACTGAGTAGCAGGACAACCTAGGCCTTATAGCGTTTTATACAATGATTTACACTACAACTATGATATGTAGCTTCCGGTAGAGGGAGAGAATCATCAGGTATAGCTGGTCACTCGTATTCGAGGATACCCGGCTACTAGGGCGGCTACCCAATCCCTATTGCAAACACTTGCTCAGGCGCATTTATGTTTGTTCAACACCCAGATATATGACACCTGTAGTTTATACTGCAAGTAGGCTGAGCAGACCTTAGCTAAACTTTCTGGGAAAGAGATCGTGATCAACAATTTGAATGAGGCCAACACGCTCAAGTCCTCGGCCACGATGATTTGTGACTTCGTGCTATCATGGCTATCTAAAGACCCCAATGGTTCCGTTCACCCAATTTCACTCACAAATCTTGGGTCAACCCGTGGTATGGCTCTCAATCTGTTTCCAAAGGTGCCGCGCGCTGGGAACGACCAGGAAGTCCCTTTCCTGACAAGTCGACCATGGTGAGATTCGAACCCGACACTTATGTTCAGAATGCGAACGTTTTAACCACTCGACCACGTGCCCGTGGATCATCAAGTATGACCACCAGTTTGAACAGGTCTAACACGATGAAAACCATGTCACAACCATCGACAGCTTCCGAACAGTTCATCTGCCCAATTTCACTTATATAGTCTGGGTGAACTCATGGTATGGTTTCAGGATCTTTCCTTCGGGGCCATACGCTGAAATCATATCAAGAACACTTTCCTGAAAAACTGACTATGCTGAGATTCGAACCCGGTTTTATGGTCAAAAGCGTACCTTCTATCTACTCGGCCCTGGTGTAAAATGCAAGTAGTAACTCTGTCATTGATCAGTACTTCGACGTCTCCTTTGTTGGTAGACGAATTTGGATTAATATGTTCGTAGTCTGACAGTTATTAACTGAATATTGAACTGAAGTTTTCCCCGTACATTTTTGGGTCTATAGAATTATTATTCACTGGTGAATTAAGCGCATTAACAATGATAAGAAATGATGTCGAACAAATCATTTCTTCCATGAAATAGATTTGTTTCTTATCAATAATCGGCAAACATAACGTAGCACTTACGCATCTCCCATACCCATATATATATATATATATAAGGACTCTCCCGCTTTTGTTCGCCGTATGATGGTCAAGCAACTTTATTCCTAGGGACCTACAGTCAAACACTTGCATATATGATTTGATTATAGTGGTGCAGAACGAACCGAATGCAAACGACCCTCCGCAGAGTTGTCCTCCTCCTAAACCAGTCGCCATCCAAGGCTATACAACCCAGTCTGTCCTGCTAATTACCCATAGCCGGGTGAGAAGATAAGGATTCATACCTTTCCCAAGGGTAATAGCACGAAAGTAAATGTAATGGATTCGACTGGAATTCGAACTCGGTTCTCCGATTCCTCAATCAGAGCCGCTATCCATTACCCCACTGTGCCTTCCTTCCTTCCTTCCTTATTTATTTATTTATTTATTTATTTATTTAGAGAGAGAGAGAGAGAGAGAGAGAGAGAGAGAGAGAGAGAGAGAGAAACAGAAAGACAGACAGATAGTTATGTGTGAGTTTGTCTGTATGTGTGTCTTTACGAAGAAAAGCAACAATTGATAAACTGATTTTAATCAAAAAGACATACCGTATATACTCGCATACTCTGCAACTTTTGAAGACCTAATTTTGAACCTAATTTTAAGGGGGTCGCATCATACACGGCATATTAAATTAGCATATGTACTGCTGGCCCGCCCTGGCTACACCACTGACAAGACCATATATCTATTTTCTGTAGTCAAAATACAGCTGTATTTAAAATAAACATGATTTTGATAAACCTGATGTCTTACTTAACTGTATCCAATAATATTGCATGTAAAAATTCACATATAAGTATATCATAAAATTCAAACATAGCGAATATATACAAAGAAAGAGAGAGAGAGACAGATAGATAAGTCTGTGCGCGTGTGTTTGTGTGTATTCGAGCAATACAATCAGTTTATTGCACCGATTGAGAAACTGATTTGAATCAAAAAGACGTAAATATAAAGCCCTTCAAGCTACCGGAGCAGAAGAAGAAATACACTGAGGCGCTTATACTAACGGCATTGGAAAGACTTCGCTGATATGACGCGTATTATTATATTATCAGCCGTGAATTTTCTTTCTCTTCGTTTTCGGCATTTCGATACTTATTTTGCGCTACGTCATCGCCTTAAATACGTGTGTTCATGCTAAGATAGAGAAAAAAAAGTTAATGTATTGAAGGAACGCTGTCAGCGTCAATGCTGTGCAATCTTTCTACACCCGCGAGAGTTAACAGGTTTCACTCCCTGCGCGCCCACATCGCAATAGTTAGCAAGAAATAGCAAGTGTGTAAATTACTCTCGAGTAGTTTGTAACACGTTTATTTTGTTGACCATGTTCACCATAGTCTATGAATATAGAATCCAGCGCAGTACGTAATCTGTTCAATGAAACAACGTTAAAGATTAACACTCACGAGTCAGACACTCTACTGAAGCTGATTATATCGCCAATACCACCAGCAGCTGTTCCGTAATTCTTCAGTATTCGAGATCAAAGACTGGCAGTAATATTTAGCCCCTCTCCCCGAGGCTTACATGTGGCACAAGGCCGGGTTTAACGTGGGTTTTCCGAGCCCGTAGGCTCGGGCAAAAATATTCCCTATTGGAACCTGTACACACGGGTTCAGGGACAGTCTGCCACCCCGAACGAGACTCTGCCCCTCGGCGGAGCCTCGTCTGGGTTCCTCTTTGCCCGAAGGCAGAGAGTTCGACTGTTCAGCCATCAAAGGCTGGCAGTGCATATTCGGGAAAAAACATGGCAACCTTTATACACTTTTTATTGTATATTTTGAGCCTTCTGATTGGTTAACTCTTCTATTGGTAAACTATAAAATGAGTCAGCTCATTTTGGATGGCTCACTAGTACACCAGGGTACCCCAAAACTCCAACATATTTATCATCTCTCAGTTGCGTTTCTGTCTTCGGGCAGAGTGCGTGGCTCTGTCAAAGGACAATCACAACTGAAGAAAATTATACTGAGAGATGCCCAGCCATGGCGAACAGCTGCCCGAGGCTTCACCCTCTCATTGCACTAGAAAGAGAGAGAGAGAGAGTAGGTTGTGAGGGCTCGGACAATTTTTCTTCCTAGTCCGGTTGTACGCGCTCGGGATCCCCGCATTAAACAGATCTTGTGTCACAACCTGACCTCGTGGGGGTTGAGTAAATGCAAAAAAAAAATGTATATAGTTAGCAAGTATTTTAGAGAGAAACTAAATCAAAACAAAGGTCGTAAGGCTCCTGGCTCATTATTAATTACGCCAAACTGTGGAACACGAAGGTTAGTACAAGTAAATTGGCGTTCACTGTAAAGCAAAAGTATTCTCGGCGACCATTCCACAAGGACAATGTGTTTAGACTTTAATAGAAATTTGATTGCGGCACAGACATCCCGGTCTCAAGTGTCATGTATTTTTATAACCAGAGATAATTCTTTGAAATATGTTCGTCTAAGATGTTAACAATTCGAAAGAAATCTACTCGACCCTGGTGTAAAAAGAAAAATAAATACATAAACGTCTGGAATCAAGTAACAAAAAGACGGATATTGATGCTTCCCTACTGTGGTTCTATACTAATATTCACAGTTAGAGTTATGGACCGCCCTTCCGAGGGGAAAGACTTTACCTAGAATGGAGTCAGTCACTTAAGTGATACACGCTAAGGCGATTATGTATCTTTCGATACATGACTGACGAGGCAGTTTTTTCCCCGCAGAAGGTTGACATTTCATTCTGTGGTATCTAAGGCTATAGAACCCGGTATGTGCTGCTATTTACCCATAGCTGGGGGTGGGGAGAGAAGAAGAGGATTCATTCCTTTCACAAGGGTATTAGCACGTAATTGAATGTAATGGATTCGACTAGGAATCGAACTAGGATCACCGATTACTCAATTCGATCCGCTATTCATTATTCCATCGTGTTCAACCTCTACACACCGGGACGCGAATGAGTCCGAACTTTTATTGTCGATAACACCAAAACGGTAGATTTTATCAAAACTTCTTTGTTATTTTCGAATTAATCATGTACATTTACACCTAAATGGAACTATTCGGGAAATTTATATTAGAAACTTAGCGAGAGGCTTGAACTGCAAGTTACCCTTTTGAGGTTCCGAGATGAAATTAATTCTGTTACCCTTTTGTTCCACGCTCCTCAAAACATCCTGATACCAGGCCTTGCTTTTGGTTGTAGTTTAAGTCGTTCGTTACAGATTGACCACAGATACTTGACTGGATTTAAATCAGGAGAGTTTCCGTGCTAGTCTATAATACTTTGATTTGCTAACTGGTAAGACTTGCCATTGTGTTTGTGCAGCGTTACAATTTGAATACGCTTCCTTGGAGTAACGTCAATCGCAGACAGTGGCCGTAGGACAACTAATCGACAATCGAGACAATAGTGTCTGGGCGTGATAAAAATCTGATGCAATAATAGATTTATATTATTGCACATCACTGCAAATGACCTAATCTGAGGAAAAAGTAGAAATCGATTACACCCTGACACTCCTGTGGGTCTAAAACTGACCGCATGGCGAAAGAAAGGAAACTAAAACGGTTGTTTCAATTAATTTTCAGAAGGGTGGATATATATATATATATATATATATAATTATTTATTCGATAATTATGACATAAATATGTTATAAAATCACTACAAAAATAGCCATTTTATTTCAACACTTCTGGTGTCTTATCAAGTGATGGTGTAGAAATGTAGGTTCTACATTCAACACCATCACTTGATAAGACACCAGAATTGTTGAAACAAAATGGGTATTTTTGTAGTGATTTTATAACATATTTATGTTATAATTTTCGAATAAATAATTATATTTACTCTACTCTGTATTGAGCACTCTTTTAAGAATAGTATTTGTTGGTTATTGGAATTTATTCCGTATAGACCAATCTTATACTTGGGTATATATATATATATATATATATATATATATATATATATATATATATATATGCATATTTCATTAAAAACGACTGACAAGGTGTTTTTATTTCGTTTTTTATATAATTTCTCGTGCGATCTAATAATGTTTTTCTTTTCAGATGATAAATTATATAAAAACTGTCCGAATGTTCTTTTTATCCGAGGGCTTTCGGCAATACATTTAGCGATTTTCAAGGATTATATTTCAACTGTTAGAATTAGAAATAGTTTGTTATATGTATGTTTTATAAAATGTTTTTTTGTTTCAAAACACGGTCAAGATATTATGTCCATGTTCAAAGTTAATATTATTAAGTGTTGGTTTGTTTGTTTTTATTAATAAGGTTTCCATTATTTTTAGCCTTTTTTTTGCATGTGACTGATACTATTATATTAGTGTTGTCGACAAGTATATTCCGAATAGTGTCCGGTAGGGCACAATGAATATTTAAATGAGATCTAATTGAGCTATTGCCAGGAAAGGTGTAGAGTTAGTCTGCGTGTTAAACAATTTGTAGTGTGGCCTATATAATTATAATTACTGAAAGTTGATTATTGAGGAATACAATTCCTTAATGGGCATTTGAATATATATATATATATATATATATATATATATATATATATATATATATATATAAAAACACACACACAGATATATATATATATATATATATATATATATATATGTGTGTGTGTGTGTGTGTGTGTGTGTGTGTGTGTGTGTGTGTGTGTAATTTGGCAGCAACTTTTCTTTCAAACATGTAGTGTTGAATGTTAAAGACAACATAGTCTTACATATTTTCTTTTGAATTTTCTCATATTCTCTAATGAGACTTTTTATTTGAAAATAGTTTCGAAATATGTATTTTCCATACGATGACCTAGCGCTTTCGAACATCATTGTTCATCTTCAGGGTCAATATTTTAGTCAAATTTTTTTTTTTTTTTTTTAAACAAACATTTGCCAATTATCTCGTAGCGTAATCATGTTGCTACTTTTTTTACAAACTAAAAACGTTAGATATATATATATATATATATATATATATATATATATATATATATATATATATATGTCCTGAGATATAGATGACTTGAAATCTGAGATAGACTTTCGCTACTCGGTGTTGACCTCAGTATTTCACCGAGAACATTTTTCATACAGGTCAACATTAACTTATCGTATAGGGTTTATCCTAGCTGAAATTAATGGCAAGAATTCGAAAGCCAGTATTAAAAAGTTATTTCTGAACGCCTCAACGAATTAGAGGTTAATAGAAACTGCGATGTAGCGGAATTTCGTTTTGTTTTTTTTTTTAATTTTTGCAGATCGTTACTGTGCTTGGGTGATTCCTGCCTCAAGGTTGTTAAACTGATTGGCCTGGAAATAAGAACCTCACAAACAATGGGTTGCGAGATGAACATTATAGGCTTTATTTGCCAAGATTTCAGAAATCAATGAGTTTCTTTAACATCCAATTACATTTCTTTTTCGTTTTCTTTTGTATCCGAAATGCGCTCATGGCCATGGAAAAACAATTCTGCGTGAAAAAATGTTTACATAGCGATAATGACATTCATGATTATTTTTTCTTAGTCGTTGCAATTAGAGGACTGAATATATATATATATATATATATATATATATATATATATATATATATATATATATATATATGATTATTACAAGTATAGGATTTGTCACTTATTTGATTGATGTTACCTTCAGCATCTAGATTCTTTAGCTACGTAGACGGACACTCGAGCAAACGGTCCGTCCACTAAGCAAGGGTGGTCAGCAATTGACGTTTTATTTAGTTTACATATATATATATATATATATATATATATATATATATATATATATATATATATATATATATGTATAGTCAACTTGACAGTGGTCATCGAAGCGTGGGCCGACCATTGCTTAGATACAGGGACAAACTGAAAAGTAACCTCTCAGCTGCTAATATGGACCCTGCTACGTTTGAGGACATAGCAATTGATCGCAATGAGTGGATGACTACTTACTACAATGGCATCAAGAACAATGCAGCATCAAACATCACCAAGCTTCGTCACACTAGGGAAAGGACTAAAATATCTGCTGCTGTACCGGCCATACATTCCAAAAATCCACACTCTTGCACAATCTGTAGACTTCTTTGCAAATCACTAGCAGGACTGAAATGTCACTTGCGACTTACACACAGGGTTGAATAAGCACAGTTGTCGGAACCTCATACGTTGAAACCGACGGGAGAGTCCATTATCATATACATATATATATATATATATATATATATATATATATATATATATATATATATATATATATCGAGAGAGAGAGAGAGAGAGAGAGAAATAATTATTATTTTAAAATATGTATTCATCGTCACACAGAAATTACCCTGTTTCGAAACCAAAAT
This sequence comes from Acanthosepion esculentum, assembly GCA_964036315.1. Classification (NCBI taxonomy): domain Eukaryota; kingdom Metazoa; phylum Mollusca; class Cephalopoda; order Sepiida; family Sepiidae; genus Acanthosepion; species Acanthosepion esculentum. The sequence goes on along the minus strand of OZ038511.1, from coordinate 23,051,561 downwards.
CCTAAATCTTAAATCTAACTTAAAATTTAAAGTTTTCGCTTAATTTTGAAATTGAAAAACATTTTGAAATGTTTTACATTTAAAATGTTAAGTTAAATTTCAGATTTTGGTTTTGATTTCGAAACACCGTAATTTCTGTGTCGCGATGAATATATATTTTATCCTTCTTGGGTTTACCCATATGGATTACCTAGTTTTTCTTAAAATATATATATATATATATATATATATATATATATATATATGTAATATTTGTGGTCAATATACATATATATATATATATATATATATATATATAAGTTTTTAGTTTGCCCCCACACCTTTTTATTTTCCTCTTTCTCTCTCATCTTCTGGATTTTAAGTTTAGATATTATCGTTTTTTATTGTGCGTAGTGTCACCACAAATGTATCCACACGTTTCCGGTGTCTTTTTTTTAATTTTAATTTTAGGTCAGCGAATCGGTAGCGAATTGTGCATCTAAAAATAATTCATATTTATCTGTATCTTACTCATTTAAACCGTTATTTAACTCCTCTTTCTAAAATTTCTCTCTGTTAAATTTTAATCCCCATCTTCACCTTTAGGCCTTTCCTGTTCTTCTTTCTTCTATTACACCCTCTCTCTAAAGCTTTCATACATTTCCCTCTCACACTTGTTTCCCACTCGCAGACATACACTTTCACTAAAATTTTATTTTTTATTTGTTATACCCGGAGTTATATTTTCCGATTTCTTTTTGAAATTGTAGGTCTGATGAATTGGATCGTGATTACGATTCCGATGTAATAAATTATGACCATGGAATATTAGTGTTTCAGCCTTTTATATATATATATATATATATATATATATATATATATATATATATATACACACTGAAAAGGTTTGAGGCAGCAACCCCATGTCATTTTTTTTTAAAAATTAAAAAAAAGGAGTAGTTTTGATCTTTAAATAAGACAAAATAATATACAACTTTAAAAAAAGGAGACATGATTTTATTATGAGAAAACGAAAAAAGCCATATTATGATTAAATTATGCTGTCGTTAAAATATATATATATATGGGTGTATGTGTGTGTGTGTGTGTATTGTAGCTGACCAAATCAGCTAGTCTAGTTTCTGAGAGAGCAGTTTTGTCGAAGTTTTTCTATTTTAGGACGTGGTCAATCAAAGCAGTCTAACATTCAAGGTTATTTTTTTACTATCCTAGAGGCTTCGTACATTCCAATAATTAATGACAATATCTTTAATGTTTGACTTCTTTATTGTACTGGTGCGATTTCTGATGCACCATCTGACAGGGATAAAAGCAAGTAAGCAATATTTTGGTCACATTTTCTATATACATCCTCCCTCGGAGAAAAACCCACTTAGGCAGACACCGCAACTTCAAAGGAACTAGCATTGTCCTTTGGAATGAAGAAAAAGAAATATGCCTGGACGAAAGGAGTTTTCTAATCCTAGGCAATTTAAAAAAAAAATAAACCATTGGCATAGCTTCTCTTTCAAAAACTAAACTAGCTGATTTGATCAGCTAAAAGAGGTTGATAGCGGATTCACATTATTCTAAAAAAAAAAACAGCTGCTTTGTTATGAAAAGAGAACATGAGTTATAGGCATTTACTAGCAGATGTGAAAAAGGACCATTTACCCATCACAACCTGTGAACAAAGTTCAAGCTCTGAAACTTCAGTGTCATCCTTCACCTGGCCCTGTCACCATCCCTCCACTGGCTTAGGATTTCAAGAGCACGAAACATGGTGGTGATGTTTTCTGATCAAGTTCCACGTGTCTTGTGTATAGTTGCCATTGATAGTGCAACACCATTCACGCTCTTCTCATCAAAACAATTACGTCGTTTATCATAAAAAGAGACATGTTACTATTACGTATAAACGGTACAGAGTAATTCATGCCAGTGTATAAGTAATTTTTAACAAAGACAACATATTAAATGTTTTAACCCTTTGAGACATGCCCACCGCTTTACTGGTGGTAGAGAAAAATGACTTAATGCCCAGCCGCCGGTTGGACGGTGGTAGAGAAAAATGACTTAATTCCCAGCCGCCGGTTGGACGGTGGTAGAGAAAAATGACTTAATGCCCAGCCGCCGGTTGGACGGTGGTAGAGAAAAATGACTTAATGCCCAGCCGCCCGGTTGGACGGTGGTAGAGAAAAATGACTTAATGCCCAGCCGCCGGTTGGACGGTGGTAGAGAAAAATGACTTAATGCCCAGCCGCCCGGTTGGACGGTGGTAGAGAAAAATGACTTAATGCCCAGCCGCCCGGTTGGACAGTGGTAGAGAAAAATGACTTAATGCCCAGCCGCCGGTTTGGACGGTGGTAGAGAAAAATGACTTAATGCCCAGCCGCCCGGTTGGACGGTGGTAGAGAAAAATGACTTAATGCCCAGCCGCCGGTTGGACAGTGGTAGAGAAAAATGACTTAATGCCCAGCCGCCGGTTGGACGGTGGATAAACACATGCCTCGTGTTTTGCGATTGTTTGTATTAATTTGAAGAGCCAATCAGAAAAGCCGTTATATTATGTAAATATCCCTGCAAATTATAATTATTATATTTATTTTAACTATTTTTATATATACTGTGAAACATTACATAACAATCATTTGCAAATTTTGACTGAGGAGTTCAAGCAAACGGCTTAGAAATGTTCAAGAACGCAGGGTTCAAAAGGTTAATAATATAATGATTCTTTATTCGTTAACAATAACACATTTCTAAAAAAACATATTACGATTTGCATTTAATTTTCGTTTCCGCTACTACCTGGATTTACTAAAAACAAAATAATTTCCATGCCTGAGGATGACTGTATTTACAGTTGAAAGTACTTGCAGATTAAGAAATGACCTTATACAACTTGTACAGATTAAAATCTACATTAACTACGAAAAAGATAAAACTGGACTACTTTTCGATTATCATTTTGGGCTAGTTTTAAATTGATTTCCTATTCATAGACTGACTGACACAAGGCAAAAAGATTAAAATCTACATTAACTACGAAAAAGATAAAACTGGACTACTTTTCGATTATCATTTTGGACGACTTTTAAATTGATTTCCTATTCATAAACTGACTAACACAAGGCTACAGATTAAAATCTACATTAACTAAGAAAAAGATAAAACTGGACTACTTTTCGATTATCATTTTGGACTACTTTTCTAAGCTTCGATACAAAGAATACTTTTTTCGGATTTTACGTCGCTGTTTCGGTGTGAGAGTTTTGCTTATTCGTCATCGGTTGCCATCTGCTCTGATATTTAGCCGGTATCTGAGTGATCTTGCGTTTCATCTCGAATATCATCTGCAGTTCATTATAAGATTTTCATTCGAGAATTACTCTTCTCCTCCTTCTGTGCATCATTTCCCATTCTGAATTTTACTTCCCCTAGTCTAGCTACCAACCAAGGCTAGAAAGCCTAGGTGTAATTATATACAAATGACAATTAAGTCTAATTATATACAAATGACAATTTAGATATTTCTGAACGGGTTTGGCCCTATGCATTGCATCCAAATGAAAGTCTCGATCTGAAAAGGCAATTTATGAACTTGTCTAGAGTTTTAAAGTTAAAGTTTTCTAGGAAACTGCTGCGTCGGCTGAAACTATCCCTAGCGCAGACTATTCTATGTTCAGTTTCTTTATCTCTTACACTAAAATTGCTATAACTGATCCAAACACCGAACAGTCCATAATAATATTTTTTTTTTAAATGTTACTCTATTACTTGACAGTTTTTACTCTCTTCCTATATAAGAAATAATGGTTAATTACAGAAAAGAGATTGTCAACAGCAATTTTCATTGGTAATTAACGCTTTTTGTTCTTCAGTCTATTCCTGTCTTCATCAATGAAAGCAGTTCATGTGGATGGAATGTTATTAATTTTCGTTTCTTTTTCTTTCTGTCTATTCATAAAAGCCAACTTATGTCAAGCGAAAGTGTCGACTATGCCTTTTGCTACTTCATAGACAGTAATACCAAGGGTCTTAGGCGTATATGACATGTTCTGCTGTAGGTAGGCAACGCATTCCTTCTACTGATCTGGGAAAAGGAAGGAGATTTTTCAGGGGGAATGATTAAACTGATCGAGGATTTCTAGGATTTTTTGCTACAAAGACATTGAGAATCTATCAATTCGAATTCTTTCCATCTCAGTTCGACTAATATTTTATTGACAACTTCGCACGGATGTCACTATCACTTGAAGAGTGAACGAACCAAGATTACTGTGAAAAAAAAGATGTCAAAAGTTTACATAAAACTAGTAATCTTTATCACTCTCTCTCACGATATATATATATATATATATATATATATATATATATATATATATATATATATATATATATATATGCATATAAATTCAGTTGTATGGATATGAGTTTTTGATCCTGGGTTCAGGCTTTTACGAACATCAAACAAACTGGTTTATTTTTTAAATGTCCATAATTTATGTGAAAAAAGATGTCAAAAGTTGTCATAAATAATCTTTATCTCTCTCTCTCTCTCGTTCTCTCTCTCTCCCCATATATATATATATATATATATATATATATATATATATATATATATATATATATATATATATATACATTCAGTTGTCACTATCACTTGAAGAGTGAACGAACCAAGATTACTGTGAAAAACAGATGTCAAAAGTTTACATAAAACTAGTAATCTTCATCACTCTCTCTCACGATATATATATATATATATATATATATATATATATATATATATATATATATATATATATATATATATATATACATTCAGTTGTCACTATCACTTGAAGAGTGAACGAACCAAGATTACTGTGAAAAAAAAGATGTCAAAAGTTTACATAAAACTAGTAATCTTTATCACTCTCTCTCACGATATATATATATATATATATATATATATATATATATATATATATATATATATATATTCAGTTGTAGGGATATGAGTTTTTGATCCTGGTTTTCACGCTTTTACGATCATCAAACAAACTGGTTTATTTTTTAAATGTCCATAATTTATGTGAAAAAAGATGTCAAAAGTTGTCATAAATAATCTTTCTCTCTCTCTCTCTTTCGTTCTCTCTCTCTCTCTCTCCCCATATATATATATATATATATATATATATATATATATATATATGTACATTCACTTGTAGGGATATGAGTTTTTGATCCTGGGTTTCACGCTTTTACGAACATGAAACAAACTGGTTTATTATTTAAATGGCCAAGATTTGAGAAAAAAGATGTTGGAAGTTTAAATAAAACTAGTAATCTTTCTCTCTCTCTCTCTCTCTCTCTCTCTCTCTCTCTCTCTCTTTCTCTGTGCGCGCGCACTATCATGTGCGTGGTACGATATTGGTGTTCATTATATTTTCATATCAGATTTCCTTTGTGCGACATTCTTTTTAGAAAAGAATATTGTATGCGACAGATTTCGCAATGCTTTTGATCGGTCGATTGAATTTTGATCATTTTTCTTCCACTACCTTGAGTCGATGAGGCGCAGAAGAGGCTTTCTACAAAGCCATGCTATCCATTTGCAACAGGTGACAGCTCACAGGTCCGAACGAAAACAACACCCGTGCCAGCCGCTTCCATCTATTTCATTTCGACACCTAAATAAATGCGAAAGCGCTGACAACCATTCACCGCTGTCTTTGGGCCTTTTACAAATAGACATGCGCAGCCTTCTGCACATGCGCAGCCATCTCAGCATTACGAAAGCTTATGATTTACAAAATGCATCAACATTGGTGATATATGTTGTTGTCTTTCAATGTGTTGATCTCAGTTGGTAATTGTATATTCTTTTGCATATTTGTTCCGTTTTTCGAACACTGATTACAAAAGAGATGACTGCATCACCATGACATTAGTGCCGATGAAACACTGTCGAAAGAAGGACACTGTTGCATTTTCACGGCAAAAATACTGCTTATTTCATGCAGCAGACTCCCGAGATTATGTTCCCCCGACCATTGCAATCTTAAATACTTCAAATCTTGTATAAAATTTTCTTTATCCTACATTACATAATTGTCACTTACTCTCACCTCTTTCGTTTATACAACAACCTCATATCTTAATAAATATATATATACACACCCTTGTGCAAATTAATTGGAACAAAACGAATAATTACGTTATTATTTACACTTTTTCGCATTTTCCCAATGAAACGTACCACAGTGCATACGTTAGTACTTCGTCCATTCCACGAAGTCGTTCCTTGCAGATTGACCACAGATTCTCGATTGGATTTAAATCAAGAAAGTTTCCCGTCCAATCTATAGTACTTTGATTTCCTCACTGGTGAAGCTTGCCGGTAGGTTTTTTCAGCGTTACAATTTTCATACGCTTTCCTGGAGTAACGGCCATCGCAGACAATAACCGTAGGACAACTAATCGACAGTCGAGACAATAGTGTCTGGGCGTGATGAAATTCTGATGCAATCACGGATGACGCAATATTTTTCAAGGTCAAACAAATTTCATCATTCACACCGAAAATAGATTCATATTACTGCACACTAACTGCAAATGACCTGAGGATAGAATAGAAATCGATTAAACCCTGTCACTCCGGTGGGTCTAAATCTGACCGTATGGTGAAAGAAAGGAAACTAAAGCGGTTGTTGCAATTAATTTCCACAAGGTTGTCTATGGGTTTGTGTTATCTATAATACATATTATAAATTGCCCTTCCTCCTTTTATATCCATACAATAACATTTAGTATTCCTCTACCCTCAGCGGCTCTTGGGTCATGTATTTGGTGAAAGTTTGAAAAAAATCCATATATGCACGTCTACCCATTTTTCACTTACGAAACTCGTTATGGTTTTCAGACATATTCTGTCGCTGACGCAGTCTGGGTTCGCCTCCCCAGGTCGTCACGAAATTACTTCCTTGGCAAATCGACCATGGTGAAATTCGCAACAAGGTCTCATGTTGTGATGTTGCAACCACACGGTCAAGGGCTCTTGTATACATTCACACATTTTACTGTATTTGAAAAGCGCTCACACATTTTACGGACCCCCAAAGGCAAATTACAAATCGGAGGTACCAAAATCAAACAGAGGACGGAAAGTGTGACAATGAAATACGAAGGTGCATTGGGATAATGAAAGATGCCTTCCAAAAGCTAAGCAGAGTATTAAGAGACAGAAAAATTTCGTTAGAAACAAAGAATACGGAACTGTTATGTAATACATGTCTTCCTGTGTGGCATTGAATTCTGGGAAGTCTCCTCAAAGATGAAGAAGAGACTAAAAGCAACTGAAATATGGTTCTACAGAAACATGCTGAGGATACCATGGAACGAAGTCTTTAGAGAGAATGGAAACAAAAAGGAAACTTATACTTTTCTTTTTAAGCATTTCACCCCAAGCAAGGCGGGATGCCACTAGCACGCAAGGGGTTAAGAGAGAGTGAGAGCGAGAGTAAAGAGGCGTGATGGAGGAAAGGATGAAGTGAAGGACAGGGAATAGATCAAGGCACCTGGTGACGTCGAATTCCGCAGACAGGAGGTGCGCGACATGAAGCTTTTGTAGTAAAAGAGACGGCTACACTTAACTGTTTCGACAGAGAAAGGGTGGGACTGAGATGCCAGCCTAGTTCACACGTTTAAATTCATTCAGTCTGGGAACTAGCGAAAGTAGCTCATCGGAGCAGTTACCGTGAAAGTATTTGTAGAAAAGACAGCGGGAGGCGACGGCACGTCTGTGAGAGAACGACTGCAGACGAGATGCCAGATCTGGGCCAATCACATTACATTTCCGTCTCTCGATTATGTCGAGGACCTTAAGGCGAACAGCGGGGGCACCAGACCATATATGGCGGCAGTATTCCATGAAAAGGCGAATGATTGATTTATAGATTAACATCAGTAAAAGACAGTTGAGATTTCTATGGCATATAATAAGGAAAGAGGAACTGGAAAATCTGACACTCACAGGACAAATTGAAGAGAAACGAAGACAAAAGAAAACAAATGCATAGTATATTTAGCGAGATTAAGTAAATGGATGACGGAACAAGGGTTAGGAGAAATAACAAAACAACAAAATTTATTAAGTGCTACAAAGAACAGGAAATTGTGGAGAGTCATGATCGCCTACCGCGTGAGAGGACAAGGTACATAATGAAGAACTATCTATTATTAATGCTAGTCTAACCCCACCTTAAAAAATGAGGATATATTTGGATGATCATTTATTCTTTTTAAGTTTATTAGTGAATTTAAATATTTCAGTATTCAAACATGTCGTAAAATTTATAGATATTGACTAATATCTCTCTCTTATAATTCTGCTTCTCACATCCCTTCGTTAGTTAATTAGTTCCTAGGTTAGATCGCCTGACCGTTAGACCCTGCCAATACCTGAAAATAATGGATTATTCCGTTTCGACAGCGTGAAAACACGAAACTGTGATATCAAAACGCTACTTGGTTTCAGTGAGAAAATGAATGTATGAAAAAAATGAAAGAACGAAAGCAAGGAAGATATTACACAATTATTTATAAATATATTTTTTTAATAAAAAAGTTTTCAAGACAGCTCTCCACTTAGTAATATATTTCATTTAATATATATATTTTTACAGACTTGTGCATATATATATATATATATATATATATATATATATATATATATATATATATATATATATATATATATCATAAAGAAAAAAATTACACAAAGAATTAAAAAGCAATGTTAATGTGATTAATGGCGAAATCACTTCGCTAACAAGACTTAATGAGACATTAACTTACTATCAATTTCTTGAATAAAAAGGTCCTTATATTTGAATTGTTGTCAGATCGAAGACACATGCCAAGGACTTTCGACAATTTCAAATTATCATCTTCAGGGCAGAATTTTCTTATATATAGGCAAATACTAAGGCGAAAGATGTGTAGACCGAAAGATGTTTTTCTTAAATTTTAAATTCCAGAATTTGCTCATATATATATATATATATATATATATATATATATATATATATATATATATATATATATATTGAGCTCTATCTGGATTCTAAACTCTTCGTAATTCATATATGTATATATATATATATATATATATATTGAATACTACTATTATCTATCTATCTATCTATATATATATATATATATATACATATGTGTGTGTGTGTGTGTATTTGCGTGCGTGCATGTTCGGGTTTTGTGCTTGTGTGTGTTCGCATCTATGAATTCATTAGTATGTAGTTACGATACAGTTACATTCATCTTCACAGTTATTCTCCCAGCTATGGGTTAAATATCCATGCAGACTGATCTATCTGGAAAGCTATAAATTTAAGCCTCTAGTAGAACAGTCTGGACACTTCATTGCACACTGTGCACCATTCGTCATTTTTAAATTCTGCCGAAACTTGTGCTGTATTCTAAACAGTCTTCAGTATGAGAACCAAACCAAGTGGGAGCTTGATAGGATCGAAAAATTTCAGGACACACTCATCTATCATCCGGTTTCCGCTACATTTGAATAATTTCTTATTGTAATCAATGTCTGCTTTGTAAAAATACCCAAAATTGAGGAAAGACAGCATTTAAAACAATCGAATGTGCTCAACTTTTGGAATACATCTTCTTGGAAAATTTCGCAATGAGCCCTTCGACTTCCATATCGCACTTTCCGTCCTCATTTAAAACGCTTCCCACATAAAACTGACAAACAAATAAAAATGGAAACGAGGTGTCTATCGAGCAAATAAAAAATAAAACAATCACTGAATAATGATTTTGAACTTCTTCATGGCGAATAAGTATCAGTTCATAAAGAAAGCTTGCGGCCTACCTCCAGTTTCGTCTGTAGCGTGAGGTCTACCTCAATATAGTGTGAGGTCTACCTCCCGTTTCGTCTATAGCGTGAGGTCTACCTCGCGTTTCGTCTATAGTGTGTGGTCAACCTCAATATAGAATGAGGTCTACCTCCCGTTTCATCTAGAGCGTGAGGTCTACCTCAATATAGTGTGAGGTCTACCTCCCGTTTCGTCTATAGCGTGAGAGGTCTACCGCAGCATCGAACTATAATATAATATTATATGTCTATACGCATTTATTTAAACCTTATAATATCATTTATATGTCTATCTACTGTTTATATTTATATTAAACGCAGGGAGGTAGAAATAAAAACGCTATCAAGTACAATATGTACATTTATTTTAGCGATAATATGTATTTGTATATATATATATATATATATATATATATATATATATATATATATATATATATATATATATATATATATATATTTAAAGACATTTATGATATGTTTAACGTTCTTTTTATAGATACAAGTATTTAAGCAAATGCTCTGTTTTATAATAAACAGTATTAAATAACATTTAAAACAGACCATTTGCTTAAATACTTGTATCTATAAAAAGAACGTTAAACATATCATAAATGTCTTTAAATAAATTGTCGGACATTGTCCAATTCAAATATATATATATATATATATATATATATATATATATATATATATATATATATATATATATATATATATATATATATATATATATATATATGTATATATACATACATACATATATATATATATATACACACACATGTGAGTTTGAAAATACAATACATACATTTATTTTCGCGATAATATGTATATATATATATATATATATATATTTATACACACTCAAACAAACACACACACATATCAGTTTGAAAATACGTTGAAGACATTCCACAAAATACTTGATGCTTATTCCCTGATTGTTTGGGTAAGTATCTCTCTCTCTCTCTCTCTCTCTCTCTCTCTCTCTCTCTCTCTCTCTCTCCCCACAAACACACACACACACACACAAGCATAATATTCTTATCCAACCATCATTTCGCTTTTGTTCCGGTTATGAAATTCACGTGTTCACGTTTTTCATGAGTTTTTCGCCTGCATATTCGTCCATGTTTGATGAAGCTGAGTCCGATGAATCCTTCAAGACAATTGGCTGAAGTGAATACGATCAACTGGAACAAATATTTAAACCTAGTTCACTGATTCCAATATCTGTGTTAAGCGTTGCGAGCCATACTGCCTTTTCGTTTTCATATAGATAATAGTCTTGGGGCCCAATATTCTCAGTATCACCAAGAACCTATTCAAAAGCCAATTCTGATTTTCACTCAATTGTTCGGATCTTAGAAAGAGACACAATATTGAAGGTTTTTTTTCCAACAACAACTAGTATGTCTGTCTGATGAAGGCCGAAGGGCACAACGGCCGAAACAAAAGCAAACTTGACCATTGGAAACTATAATTAATTTAGTTTTATGATCAAGGATAGTTTTAATTAGTGGCGCAAGTTTGACAGAAATTAAACAATTTAAACATATTTAATACTCAAAAATTTATATCGCCCACCAAACTTCCAATCGTCCGCCATTTTCTGTTCAGTTGCTCATCGCTCACCCAAAAGTTGAAATCGCCGAGCGGTGGAGGGTTGGGAAACGTTTAATATTTGTTCGTAAAATAACATTATGATGTAGTAAAAAATTGCTATATTCCGTGCTAATAGGAATGTCACTGGAACAACATGGTGGATAACTAAATAAAGGTTACTATAAAATCAGTAATGAGTGCTACTTTTTGGAAGGTCAAATAGTTCTCGAGTAAGTCGGAATTGTAATCAACAGATCCCCGCAAGTCTCTCATAGTCAGTTGACTTTATAGGTACTTCCTACCATATGTTATATTCTGTACTATTGGCAAATAGGTTGATAGTTTTATCTTGAAACAGCTCCATGTAACCGTATGTTCTATTTTAATAGTTTCTTTTCCCGCACTTCTGGTGTGTGGAACCCACTTCCAGTTTCTTGCATCCCTGCCATCTATGATGTTAATAGATTTCAATGCAGTGCAAGCAACATCTTATGCCATGCTGAAAAGGTGTTCTTTTATTGTCCTTTCGCCCATATGTTACATTCCGTGTTAATAGGAATATCACTGGAACAACCTGGTGGATAACTAAATAAAGGTTATTGTAAAACCAGTAGTGAGTGCCGCTGTTTGGGAGGTCAAATAGTTCTCGAGTAAGTCGGAGTTGTAATCAACAGATACCTACAAGTCATACGTAGTCCGTTTATTTTATAGGTACTTAATATCGATAGTGCAGTCACTCATGGGGGTGCCAGGTTATTCCAATACATCAAAAATACAAAATACAAAAGCGAGGTAAAAAAAATCACAACAACTTTTCGGGTGGCTGCTGCTAGTACCGTATTAAAAAAACAAACGAAAGGAAATACGAACATTGAAAAATTTAAATATAATTCTGTTTTTTTTTTTGGGGGGGGGGTGTCAAGGTTACTTTTATGGTTAGGCTTCGTGTCGTAACTAAATTAATGATCCAAATCCTATATCGGACACAGTGATTGGGAAACGTTCGTTAGTGACTCTTAAACTGACTTTATGATGTAGTAAAAATACCAAAGTCATCTAAAAAATAAAACTTACTTTTGCAGGGGCTGGTGCTTCTACTACTGTATTAAAGAACAAACGAAAGCAAACTTGGCCATTGATAACTACAGTGCATATAAGAGACCCTGATATAAGAGAAACCCGGATATAAGAGAGAATTTGACTGGTCCCAAATTAGAGCCATACTTACCTAAACAAAATAGACCAAACCCTGATATAAGAGAAACCCGGATATAAGATACTTCTCCGGTCCCGACAACTCTCTTATATCCGGGTTACACTGTATATATAACTTAGTTTTATGGTCAAGGTTAATCTTATGGTCAGGGTTAATGTTGCAACTAAATTAATACCCAAAATCCTATATCGCCCACAAAACTCTTCAATCGCCCACATTTTCTGTTCAGTTTTTCATCACCCACCCAACAATAGATATCGCCCACCGGTGGTCGATATCGCCTAGTTTGGGAAACTCTTCTCTGTATGCTATGTATTATGTAGACGAAAAAGTCAGACAAAGAATCTAGGGAAACTGTGAGCTCGTCCTGCTCGGTAAAGTTTTAGCATAAACCACATTGTGGCTTTCTGGATTTTAAAGAAAACACAGTCCTGGTCTCTGATGATAATATGACAGCCAAAGAATATATCGCACATATCTTCTTTTTTATGTACCGTGTCCCTTCAGGACGTAGGAGAAAATGGCCCTCCACATTATCATGTCCTTTGTAGCTCTTAGTAAGTGTTGTCTTTTGTTATGTGTCCCAAACATGCTCTACTATCCATTTACTCAAGCTAATCAAATATGTTACGCGCTGCTTTCCCCTGCCCCTATTTCCTTTAATCTGCCCTTTGTGTATCAGATTTTCCAAGCCCTCCTTCATCATTACGTGCCACATAAATTTCAACCGCCTCTTCCTGATGTTAAGTATAAATTTCCTTTTGGTTTCCATTTTCACTAAAACTTATCGTTGCCCATATGTTCGGTCCATGGTATCCTCGGCTTCCATCTCTAGATGTACATTTTTGTTGCTTCAAGCCTCTTCTTCATCTTTGAGTATATTGTCCAGCATTCGTTGCCATAGATGAGGATATATATCACGTAACAGAGCAATCCAGTTTTTCTTTGCTTCGAACGAAATTTTTCTGTCTCTTAATACTCTGCTTAGCTTTTGGTAGGCATCTTTTGTTGTCCCGATTCCACTTCGGATTTCAGTGTCGCGGCATCTGTCCTCCGTTAAAACACTTCCAAGATATTTAAATTTTTGTGACCGTTTGATTTTGGTACCCCCCCCCCGCCCTGCCACGGATTTGTAATTTTCATCTTGGTCTCATATAATGGGAGATCGGTTTTCATATACTGTAAAATGGTCCCCTTTGAACTGTAGGTATGTATGTATTTATGTATGAGCCCGTGACTTTGAGGCTGGAACGATGTTTTTCTATCTTTTAATGTATCTTTGGCTATCCCAATACGCCATCGGATCTCATTGTCACGCGTTCCGTTCTCTGTTCGAACAACGTTCCAAATATCTAACGCATATATACCACTACATAAGGAACAAACTCATGAAAACATTATATAAACTCAAATGGGAACATTTCTTCTTTGGATCCAAAATCAAGCCTGAGGTAATTTATATAACACAGATCCTTCAAGTTAAAACAGCTCTGGATGACGAATGCGTATTTTGAACTCTATCTAGACGGGTATTTAATCGAGACCAAATATGGCAGCAATGCTCTAACTTTGGTTTGATCTGAATCTCGAAGTTAGAGCAGAGCAAGAGGAATCAGGAATATTCTGGAGCAGTAAAAGAACCAAATATCTCCAGCGATGGATCGTATATATGGGTTCCACTTCAGGTCTGGGGTGAGCTTGAGTTCAAATAGCCTAGCTTCGTCAGATTCGTTGAAAGAACAAACATTCTTCAATTTGCATGTTCTGCTCGGTGAAGGTCTTGGTGGTATTGAATGTTAAAACTCAGTGCTTGCAATAACACTGAAATGTCAGCTCCCAAATTCTTAGAAATCTAGAATTAGCGATAGCAAAAAAAAAAAGAAAAAAGAGGAAGCACGTTTCAGATCGTGGAGAAGATTAAGGTGAACGGAAAGGGGAGCCCAGTGGTGGGTAGAATTTGCAGATTATTCTGAAATATGGAATTTATGCACGGAGCGAAGTTTTAGTTCCTTTGTAGACGACTTAATCCCTGTTTTTGGAGGCAGGCACTTATTTGCTAAAAGACTGCGTACAACCGACATATTTGAAGAAATATTACTTTGCTAGACATTCCACGATGAGAGACTGAAAACAAAAACCAATAAACATTCAACAAAAACATTATTTTAGAGATCGAAATTATCTTTTGGGCAGGGATTTTTTTTTTATCTGGGTAACGTAATTAATATTGATAAGCACACCGAGTCACAACAAAAGATGATTTATTATTTTATTGGAATTAAAATTATCTTCTAATCAGATGATTAAATATTCAATATTTACTGGGTATCTGTATTACTTGCTTTATCTGTTATATATATATATATATATATATATATATATATATATATATATATATATATATATATATATATATATATATATTATGAAATGGACAAAGTCCGGAAAATTTCGGATATTCAGGCCGGTAAATGTTATTAATACTGTTTATTATAAACAGAGAATTTATATCTGCATCTATAAAAAGAATGTATAAACATAAAAATGTCTTAATATATATATATATATATATATATATATATATATATATATATGTGTGTGTGTGTGTGTGTGTGAAGGTATATATATATATATATATATATATATATATATATATATATATATATATATATCGATGATAATAAGAAGATGGTGAATTTAATTATCCATTTCGATTATAATTTATTTGGTGAACAGCGAGGTGTTCAACTCTTCAGACCGAAATCTTCTCCGTTAATGGAGAAAATACACCGGAGGGACACATTAGATTGATAATCAGTCTGAATAGCTGAACACTTTCGGTGTTCACGAGATAAATACCTCCCTCCACAGTAGCAATCAAATATGTCCGGCCTGTGTATTTTCTCCATTTACGGAGGCGATTTCAGTCAGAAGTGTTGAACCTTTCGGTGTTCACGAAATAAATACCTCCCTCCACACTTGCAATCTAATGTGTCCGACCTGTGTATTTTCTCCATTTACGGAGGCGATTTCGGTCTGAAGATTTGAAACTTTCGGTGTTCACAAAATAAATACCTCCCTCCACAGTAGCAATCAAATATGTCCGGCCTGTGTATTTTCTCCATTCACGGAGGCGATTTCAGTCAGAAGTGTTGAACCTTTCGGTGTTCACGAAATAAATACCTCCCTCCACACTAGCAATATAATGTGTACGGCCTGTGTATTTTCTCCATTTACGCAGCCGATTTCAGTCTGAAGAGTTGAACACCTCGGTTTTCACGAAATAAATTTTAACCAAAATGGATGATTTAATACCTCACTCCTTATTTTCAGTATAATGCCCTGTAGTCCACATTGAGCTGTCCGTGAATTTATGTCCTCTTCGGAATTCACAACCTGGTAAGACATATATATATATATATATATATATATATATATATATATATATATATATATATATATATATATATGCTCGATATCGTAATTTGTTATCCGAATCGTAAACAAAGCAATTTAAAAATAATTAATGGAGAATTGCGTTAAAGGGAGATAACTGATGCTGAGACATCTGGAAAAGACCTAACATGTGGAACTAGAACTTCAATGGATGAAATAAAGGGTTCAGTTCGATATTGCAATGACCCGAAGGAGGCTGAAGCGTCGTATGCTATCATAATAACGTCAAAAACATCTCGCTATTTTATGACTATTTCCATGATATGTGTTAGGACGAGCTATATTCTTTGTCATAAAATGCCTTGACCTTAGCCGCCGTGTCACGTACGCAAAGATTCTTTTTATTTCATTAGTAAGTAGTAAGCTCCACTCGGACTACTTTCTTCCGAAGAACTGACTCCGGGTTGGATGTTTTCTCTATCACTACAATATTGACCGCTTCAAGTCAAGGATTAACCGTTCCACATTACCTGCATTTCTTGTCTTTTTTTACGTTCATATAACATTACATAATAACCCTCTAACTTGAGTGTCTCTTGAGCCCTGTATTGATGAAGATTAAGAAAAATCATTTGCACATGGGAGTGAAAATTGCTTCATTTTATCAATAATTACAACAGTATTGCACTTGAATAATCACGGAGTGTTGTGCTGTTTTTTCTTATGCAAACAAAAAGTTAGAGGAACGTATCGAAAGGGGATCATTCCAGTATAGATACATTTGCAATGCATAAAAAGCTCAGTAAAAGCCCCCAAAACCGACATTTCAGATTTTCTTAATATTGTGCCAATATATTTTACGTCAAACTTATAGTAATTTATTTTTCTACAAGTCAGTGATTCGGCTTTTGTGATGCAAATTAAAGAATTTACGGCTTCGGGGACATAATTGTAGACGACTGTAAGCTCATTGTCATTCTGAAGATTGTTCGATGTATTTGACGTGTTATATATCAGAGAAAGTTTTACTGATGGAAAAGATATCCTTTTTTTTTAAATGGCTTAGTAGCGAAAATTAGACAATCAATCTTAAAATTGAAAAAGAAATGGTGGACTTAAATTGAATATATTGAGACTTAAGTGCTTGTGTAAAAACGTGAAAAATACTTATGGGATACTTTTGTTCATCACTCTTGCGCATACAAAGATAAAAACGATAGCAACAGAAGCATTGCTTCCAGCGATATAGGTTTCATTTAGAAATTAATGAATTCTTTAGAAGTTTATCGTCGAGTTGAGCTATATTTTTAATTAACTATTTCGAAGCGCTGTACGAGATCTGTTCCGAAACCAGTAAATACGCAAATAATCTAGCTTCTTCCTTGTTTTCTTCTCCTCCTCCTTCCTCCAATCCTCCTTCTCTTCCTCCGCCTTCTTTTTCTTCTTCTCCTCCACCATCATCTTCTTCTTTTTCTTTTTCTTCTTCTTCTTTTTCTTCTTCTTCTTCTTCCTTTCCTTTCCTTCTCTCCCTTTCTCCTTTCCCTCCTCCTCCCCTCATTCACCTTCTTCCAGTGCTTCTCTCCTTCTTCTAATGCTTCTTCTCCATTTACTTCTTATCTGTCTCCTCCTTCTTATCCTTCCCCTCCTCCTCCTACTTTTGTGGCTGCTTCCTTTCCCTCTCATCTCCTCTTCCTTCTTCCCCTCCTCCTCCTCCTTCCTCTTCTTCTTATGCTTCTCATCCTTCTTCTTCTTCCCCTACTCCTTTTTCTTCGTCTGCGTCTTCTTCCATTCCGTCTTCTCTCCCTTTCTTCTTTCCCTCCTTCTCCCCCACCTCCTCCTTCTTCTTATGCTTTTCCTCCTCCTTCTTCTTAATCTTCACCTCCTTCTACTTCTTCTTTGCTTCCTCCCCCTTCTACTTCTTCTTTGCTTCCTGTCCCTTCTACATCTTCTTTGCTTCCTCCCCTTCTTCTTCTTCTTATACCCTCCTCTTACTTCTTTTTCTTCCTCTGCGTCTTCTTCCTTTCCGTCTTCTTTCCCCTTCTTCTTTCCCTCCTCCTCCCCTCTTTCTTCTCCTTATTTTTTCCTCCTTCTTCTTCTTAATCTTCACCTCCTTGTACTTCTTCTCCTTCTTCTCCTCCTCCTTCTTCTTCTTCTTCTTCTTCTTCTTCTTCTTCTTCTTCTTCTTCTTCTTCTTCTTCTTCTTCTTCTTCTTCTTCTTCTTCTTTCCTCCTCTTACTTCTTTTTCTTCTTCTTCCCTCCTCTTACTTCTTTTTCTTCCTCTGCGTCTTCTTCTTTTCCTTCTTCTCTACCCCGTAAAGCGGTCGCCAGTGTTCAAAGGGTTAATTAGTAATGGCCGTAAGCCATTTAAATATATATATATATATATATATATATATATATATATATATATATATATATATATATATATATATATATATATACACTGTTCAATAATATTTATCAAGCCAATATATGTTCAGTTTATGTTTATGCGTCGAAGCAATAGGCAGGAACAATGTTTCAATCGTTTTTCATAAAAGAAAATCTGTAATCTCCAAACCTTTCTTCGGATTGGAGATGACGTCTTTTTCAACAGACCTATTCTCTTATGGATTTGCTGCTTGTCGTCCTCTGATTCATAATATATGTTTGTCGAGGATTCGGGGATATTTCACGAAACGAAACAATTCATGGGATGTTACGATTTTCCGTAAAATCGACCCAGGTAATTCGATCGAGAATGTAATTTACCCGCGTTCTGTTATCGATTTAATATAACGTCGGCTTTGTCGCCACATAATCCATAAGCTCTGGTAAAAATGCAATAATAATAACAATAACAAAAACTTGCAATATGAGCACTGGTAAAAAAGTGGTTGATGAGACATTAGGTTTATAAGTCCCAGAAATGCATACACAATGCCCTCAAGCCAAGTGGATACAGACGTTGGTCAAGTGTAGTGACTAAACTCTAAAATTTGTGTGTTCGATGCCAGTTCACAGCAGTGATGAACCAAAACTTAGAGAGTTGAGTTAAACAGGAAATAACTGAGACATCCGGTAGGGTCATGTCACGTGGAACTAGAACACTCTACCCCAGTTGGAGGAAATAAAGGGTCCGGTTCGAAATTCCAATCACCTGAACAAGGCCGGGACGTTGTGAATATGAAGATGAGGATAACAGTCTGAATAATATAAATAATACAAAAAATCTAGTGATGCTGACAAAGTTAACCTGGCAGTTCGATTAGAAAAGGACCTCCAATCGGTTGTGAACTGGGGCAAGAAATGGATGGTTAACTTTAACGCCTCTAAAACAAAACTGCTCTCTATTAACTACCACAGGGATCCATCCCTGCATCCCATTAGAATGTCTGAAGACCAACTTCTCGAGAGCTCTTCTCTGCGGCTGCTCGGTCTCACGCTGGCCGCTGATCTGAGATGGAACAAATACATCGAGTCAATTGCATCATCCACCGCAAGGAAAGTTGGCTCCCTGTGCCGAGCCAGGAAATTTTTCTTCCCGGAATCGATCCTCTTAATCTATAAATCGACCATTCGCCCTTGCATGGAGTATTGCTGCCATATATGGTCTGTAGCCCCTGCTGTTTGCCTCAGGGTTCTTGATAAGATCCAGAGACGGATATGCAATGTAATTGGCCCTGAACTGTCACCTCATCTGCAGTCGCTCTCTCACAGACGCGCCGTTGCCTCGCTCTGTCTTTTTTTACAAATACTTTCACGGTAATTGCTCCGAGGAGCTGCTTTCGCTGGTTCCTAGGCCTCATGAATGTAAACGTCGTACGAGGCTGGCATCCCGTTCCCACCCCTTCACCGTTGAAACTGTTAGACGTAGACGTCTCTTCTACTCCAATAGCTTCATGTCTCGCACCACTCGCCTGTGGAACCCCCTTCCTTATTCCTGTTTCCCTGACAAATACAATCTCCAACTATTTAAGTGTAACGTCAATCGACATCTCCAGTTGCCTTGATCTATCCACTTCCCTTCTCCACATCCTTTCACCTTTCATTCCTATCTGCTCTCGCTCCAAATCTTCTGTAACCCCCTTGCCTTGATCGATCCACTGTCTTTCTCCACATCCTCTCCTTTACCCCTCCTATCTGCTCTTCCTCCAAACCTTCTGTAACCCCTTGCGTGCTAGTGGCTTCCAGCCTTGCTTGGGATGATAAGCTTAAAAAAAAGAAAAAAAGTAGTTCTTTTATTGTCCTTTTCTCAATCCTCTCCCCATTAAATTCTTCTCATTTACTTTCCCTCCCAGTAAGCCTTGCTTGGGTGATGCCACTTCTACTCTAACATTTTCTCACACTTCCCACCTGTGGAACTCTTTTCTTATTTCTTGCTTCCCTGCCAACTACAGTCTTCAAAAGATTAAATGCAGCGTCAATCGTCGTCTTCTGTTTTCTTGAATATTTTTTCCGGTTACCAATCCTTCCTCTACTCATTCTTTTCTCTTGATTTAACACCTTGTAACCCCCCTGTGTACTAATGGCATTCCCGCCTTGCTTAGGATGAACTGATTAAAACACGAAAAAAGAAGAAGTAGATTAACATGGACATGTCCCACACCGAGCCAAAAATCTGGGCTCACTAAAAGAAAGGTAAATATGCGCGGCTAGTGAAATCGTTTGCGGTATTTTTCGAGTTCTTTGAAAATGAGGTAACAATAAATGCACATTTCGACGTCCAGCAGCTACAGCGTGTCCTTACAATTCTTGTCTAAAAGCGCCTTACTCAATAGAAAAGAAAATGTCGTTTTCGTTCATGAAAACGCAAGCTCGCACAGAGGAAAGATAACACAGCGAACACTTTTGGAACTCGGTTGGTCTATTCTACCTGACAAGCAATAATCACCTCGGTCGATGAAAAAGACCCTTTAATATGAAAAGAATATCCTAATTAAAACTAGATTCAAGTCTTTGTCGAAAGAGTTGCCACAGCAAAACCTGCAGAATTTGATCCAAAATGTCTCAAAGAGCAGCCTGATATGTGGCAGTTAGTCAATTGCAAATAATGGTGAATATAGTATCGAATAGTTTTGTCTGAATTTCTGGAACGAGGACGTCATTATTAACATTATTGTTATTATTTTTTTCACTATTGTCCGAATCTTTGTTGCTTTTATCATAACATCTTGGCTGCTAAGCCCTTCGACCTTCCTCAGCTGTATATCGATCAGGATAACCTACAGGGAATTCAGAACTTGACCCTTTATTTAATCTACGGGGATAGACTGTTCTCGTTTCAGTTTCCATATCATTTAGTTCTTATTTTTATTTAGCACTGTCCAGTTATTGTTCGTCCCTTTCCACTGAGTGAAAGTACACACTGCCCAATACATGGTCTACTGGGTAAAAGCATTGCTTTGTGAATTTCAAAACACTATGAAAATATAAGAATAGGTTTTAATACAAGCAATAGATTTTGGAAACATTTTTAACAGCAATACATTTTTGGATAAAAACAAATTACCAGCAATAAAAATCTCGTCGGCATTAAATAACCCATTGAGGTTGATCTGCCACAAAACAAAACAAACCAAACCAAACAAGCGGAATTTTACTCAAAAGTTATCGATACAGAAAAATATAACACATAACAAAATTGTGGAACATCCGTTCAAGTATGATCCACTACACTGACTTGACCTTGAATCAACCAATTATTACATGTCAGTTGAGCGACTGCAAGCAGATAAGAAATTTTTTTAAGATATGAGACTATGGGTGAAATAACAGAAGAGACTGAGCACTCCAGTCTTAGCTTGTAACCAATCCAGTAAAGGAACTAAACTTAATTCAAACCTTGAAGAAGGCAATACGAAACTACACTACCATATTTGCCAGGGAGTCAAGGCAATCACAGATAACGGAAGCTGTGGAGAATCAATAGTTTCAGTCCTGAAAGGTCATGATATTTACATAACTGTGCAGCAGTGGTCCAGTTGATTCCATGTGATATTAATACCCTACCATCATTATCCTCACCCCGCTAGCTATAAACCAATAAGCCTAAAAGATTTGCGCTAAACAAAAGGACAGTGGAATACCGGTTGGTCTCTTCACTCAATTCATGTATCCCACTAAATAAGACCCACTAACGTAATAGTAACACATTAGCGGGTACTTTCCTGGTGTTAGAGAAACAAAAACAATTAACTTTACAAAATAACAGAAACTACACCACTTGTGTATTTCAACACCAACAACACACACACACACACACACATATATATATATATATATATACTTTATGCTTGAAGAGAATATGTTCACGTGTAGAAATATTGCTTTGTATTATCGTGTTTACTGATTCAACCGTTTTCTATTGATTTCTTGATATATTTGTTGTGTACGTTGGATTAGGAGAGTATAGATTCAGTTAGGAAAAGTGATATTGGTAAAAAACCTGAATATTTGGATAATATTCAATGGCGGCACTCTCGAGGATTTTCCTTCTGGGTGAATTATGTGCGTTTGTAATCGTTGTAGCATTTATAAAATCATATGTTCAACCACAATTTTGATTTTATAAATGCTACACTCATTTCATTTACACGGGACTTGTAACACGGGACTCTGTTGGTAGAGATTTATTTTTGTGAGACATACTGCTGCTGTATGTGATAGGCAACAATAAATATAACTCAAAATTGATCGCTGCATTTAAGTATTGCATTAATATTTAATCTTACCTTTTAAAATTTCAACGATAATTCTTCTGTTGCCACTTAAAGACGATTTGATGTGCGTAGCTCCTTACTTTCTGTACAGAAAATTGTTTTTATTTCATGGGTGGCTTTTGCAAGTAATTATGACTATTTCCTAAATTATTTCCAAGTTATAAAAATTGTTTTCGGAGAAAGAAATTCGTCGCAAAAATCGCGTAAAATATCGCCGAAAACAATCGCAGTAATGAACACTTGGGAATCCCAAAATTTCAGGATTGCGGGTCGGGATCCGGCCCAGAATGTTTTTAATTTGATCATGGAGTCGGTCTGATTCCAAAATGGTATGATATGTTGGGCTACGGCCTCTAGGATTAAAGTTGAAAAAGTGTGACACACTGATATTCATATTAATTTATATAGATTGGTCTGTCATTTCCTTTTTTTTTTATTATCATTCACCCTGTTTTTTTTTCTCATCATTTATTCTAGCGTGGTTTTTGACAGGCTGGTTAGATATAGACAAATTTTGGTCTGAAATACAGATGAATTTAGTGTCTTTTTTTCTCATACCGTATTTTAAACGTCGTGAGAAACACTTGATTAGAACGCAGAACGTTAAATGATATTTATTTCTTTTGCTATTATTCAATGACAAATCTCCATCCCTTTCCCAGAACACTACTTTATTCAGTCTCTGGCTTTAACGGCCAAAGCTATACATTTCTCGAGAAGAAACAATTTTTTTTACCTATTTTCCTTGCCTTGGGCTGATGTAGTTTTGAAAGATCAAGAAACTACCATGAACCCGGAAGTTACATTGCCGCCATAATGTTCGGGTAACTTTAAGCCTGTGGTAATCGAGTGTAAATGATATTCAAGTATTTTTCTTTTAATAATAAAACCAACCAATACAATTTTTAAAAAAAGTAATGTGTTTTTAATTTTTCGCATATTTCAAATTTGATATTTTTCACCTTTAGGCTTAAAAATAAAGGCTTCTTGATTATTTCATATAACTGGATGCATGTTATAATGGTTCCGATATTTAGTTCGGTTTATGCAAGCAGTGTAATGGTTAGGGACTCTCAAGATGAAATAGGCGAGCCGTGTTCGAATATTGGTCGAGTTCACTAAATTCACTTTCGCAAAAATACCCTTGGGAAAGATATCGATCTATCTCTTCTCATCCCAGCTTCGGGTTAAATATCAGGGCAGATTGGCCTTCCCAGATGTAGTTTTCAACCACTACAGGAGAAGGAAAATTCACCTTTGGATGACCCCGAATTGTTTTAATTATTTCACCTGAAATGGCACTGAGGTGGTTATACATTAATTCTAAGCAGAAAAATGGTTGCGCCAAAAATGAAATATAAACTGAAAGATAGGGAGAATGGAACAAATTTTCCCTGGTAATATGGAAGGGAAGAAAGGGCCATCTGAGTTGCCTCAGCCCGACCAAGTATCCTTCTTGACAATAACATTGATGCTGCTTCTAGTTTTATTGAGTCTGGGGATAAAATATCCTTTCCAGGTGATAATGAAAGCAATATGAATTTTGTATATTTGGAACAAAAATAAATTAGAATAAATATTTTTATTATTTTTTTTTCAGTTTAATGTATTAGTTGAGAACAATATTTTGATAAATTTCGAAATATCAGATTGAATTTTGGTTCAATACACACCTTTCGAGGATTTTTAAAAACATCTTGTGCTGTATGTCCTATAAACCGTGCGTTTTACATTCAAGAAAAAGCAGTATTTATTTAATTATTAGGCGATTTTAAAGTCAGATATAAATTTTGATATTTATCTATTAAATTAAGAGGGTGGACAGAACAGTTAATAGGCTAATTATGAAAGACTGATGCGAGAGCTGTAAAATCGTGCTTGAATAAAGTTTAGACCTTATTTTCTAGTACAATTTTTATTTCCGGGTAAACTGATATAACATAGTTAAAAAAAGACTTTAAATATTACTAGTAGCAAATTCTATCTATCTATCTATCTAACTATCTATCTATCTATCTTACAAAAAAGACTTCAAATATTACTAGTAGCAAATTCTATCTATCTATCTATCTATCTATCTTAAAATAGACTTTAAATATTACTAGTAGCAAATTCTATATATATATCTATCTTTAAAAAAAACTTCAAATATTACTAGTAGCAAATTCTATATATCTATCTATCTATCTTAAAAAATACTTCAAATATTACTAGTAGCAAATTCTATCTATCCATCTATCTATATATCTATCTATATATCTATCTATATATATATCTATCTATATATCTATCTATCTGTCACGGTGTGTTCATATCATATAAGTGACAAAAATTATTCGTATTAATCCAATATACAGGGTGACGCAAAAAACGGGAACGTTTTAACAATCCAATAAAACCAAGAGTGATGGAAGAAAAATATTTAATTCATAGTAACTGAAATCTTAAAACATGCCATTTAAGAAACAATGATGGAATTTTCATTTTTTTTTAAATTACGTCCTGTAGATGGCGTCCTCCTGTACGAATGCATTCTTGAAATCTGCTGTTGAGATTCCTCATTGACTGCTGCAACATCTCAGCTGGGATACTGTGAATTTCATTCTCGTTACTAAAATGGCGAAATGTTTAATTGCTCAAGGTCACTGTCTCGCAGTGTTGCCACTTGCTCATGTCTGGCAATACGCACTTAAAAAATTCCCGTTTTTTTGGGTCACCCTATATATATATATATATATATATATATATATATATATAGAGAGAGAGAGAGAGAGAGAGAGAGAATCAGAGATAGATAGATA
>OZ038511.1:22925962-23015962 GCA_964036315.1 Acanthosepion esculentum | reverse complement strand
TAGGAGTGGTAAAGGAAAGGATGCGGAGAAAGATAGTGGATCGATCAAGGCAAGGGGGTTACAGAAGATTTGGAGCGAGAGCAGATAGGAATGAAAGGGGAAAGGATGTGGAGAAGGGAAGTGGATAGATCAAGGCAACTGGAGATGTCGATTGACGTTACATTTAAATAGGTGGAGATTATATTTGTCAGGGAAACAGGAATAAGGAAGGGAGTTCCACAGGCGAGATGTGCGAGACCTGAAGCTATTGGGGTAGAAGAGACGTCTACATCTAACAGTTTCAACGGTGAAGGTGTGGGAACGGGATGCCAGACTCGTCTATATCATAAATGCATTTTCTCAATGAAGACCATCTTGGACAAGACCAAATAGCCACTCGAGGTAGAGGATTACAAATTAAGAGGCCCCATCCCATGCAAGGTGATAATGCCACCATGATGTCAAAGGATAAAGGCGTTAGTTAGATCCAGTGACAGCACCCAAAGAGCGTGAGTTCAATACCTGGTTATGGCGGTGAAGAACTTGGTGAGAGGGATTAACAGGAGATAACTGATAACTGGCATCCATTAGGCATGGCACGTGGAAGTAGAACAGTCTACCCCAACGAGCGAAATAAAGGATTTAGTTCGGCATTCCAACCACCTGAAGAAGGCCGGAGCGTACAACGGCTGGAGCGTTGTAATAAATATGGCGACAATGATCAGGACAATAGTCTGAATAATGTAAATAGTATTCTAATATCTTATCCAAATATATCAAGCTTTCTGAGCAGCTGTATATCGTTATTAAAATTTTGTAAAATACAGCTTCGTATCTTTTCCAATCAAGCAAAACATTGAGTAATATACTATAAAGTTGTTTCGCTTATTTGTATTCAATCAATTTGTCTTATCAATACGCCAATATCGGACACATGCTTCTCAGTGCATAAAGTGTGGCACGGTCGTCTGCAAAGCTAAAACAGCTTATGTAAACACAGGCACATTTTAACCGAATCATAACTTAAATGAAAACCGTATAATACGCTGAAATATAGACACCGCAAGCACAGCCATAACTTTGTTTCCGGATGAAGCATAGATATTCATCTGTCATCGACGGTAAGGATTTATGCACAGGTCACCATTGAGGCGACAGCCATGTTGTTTGAAAATTCCCTTTGGACAAAAGCAACATGGCGGATATAGCTTGCAAGTTTCGACAATGGTCGTTCAGCCTGTCATTTCTCATTGTGTTTTCGTTATCATTACATCCACGAGGATTTTATTTTTTTATGTTTGTGTTTTTAACGTGATTCTTTCTAATTTTTTTATTCATGTATGGCTTTATTGAGGCAGCTGGCAAGTAACAATTTTTTTCATTGGTATCTGTTTTGCTTGGTTTCACTGTTTTAATTCATCTCCTGGCTACTTATTTGTCCTCAAGTCAATGCCGTTATTTGTGGGGTATCTGTCAAGTGTTTTCATATTTCACCTGGCTTCAGTTTCTGATGAAAAATATGGAGGGTTAAAAAAGTAGTCATGAATTTAACACATTCTCTCAGCAGAAAGATACATTCAACACATTCCAATATCCACATGCTACATATAAAGTGACGGATAGAATGATAATGGTCGAGATATTTTTTTCGTAATTTCTTATCAACTGTTGGCTGATTTAAGACGTACAATGGAAAAGCAAAGAAACACTTCTTAAACGAGTAAAACAACCCCAAAAGGAGAAAAGTGGCCATTGTTTAGAAATTAGATTTTTAAAAACGAATATTAACTCATTTTTATTTATATTCGTATATTTAATTCTTTATGGGAAGTGTCGGCAACCTGCGGAACGCGTGCCATAGTTGGCAGGCCAAGGAAATTTCCCATGTCATGCAGCTGCAAATGACATCACGAATGTCCGAACCAATAACTACTACAAGGCAAAGAAGATATTTAACGGTTTCAATTTTAATATATACTATTTAGCCCATACATGGGGAGGAAAAATTACTGTTTCAATTTTAATATATACTAAAGTATATATACTATATATTACTATATAGAATATATTGTAGAACAGGTATATTCACCTTGACTTGTATAAAAATACGTATGCTGTTGGCACACTGAATGGTTTTAAGACCCTAAGTCGGCACATAATTATGAAAACGTTGCCGACCTCTGATATATAATATAATAATGGTAATGATGACATTAGCCGTTTCCTAATAAGGAAACATTCTGCATTCATGTTACGGCGTGACTTTTGGGCAACTCTCTCTAATAGGAATATTTGTGGGTACGTGTAAACGTATATATAACAGAGGTCGGCAATCTACAGGACGCGTGCTTCAGGTGTCACGGCAAGCAATTTCCAATGGCACACAGACGCAAATGACATCATAAAATCCTAACCAATAACTGCTACAACGCAAAGAAGATATTTAGCTGTTTCAAAACTGCTCACTCGTTGGATGCCCATTAATAATAAGAACTTAAAAAAAAAACCTTTAAAAATAGTTTATTTCTATTAATGTGGTTTAAATATTATTGTATATATTACTATATAAAATATATTGTAGAACAGGTATATTGACTTTACCAGAGGTCGGCAACCTATAGGATGCATGCTTCAGGTGACACGCCAAGTAATTTCCAATGGCACGTAGACGCAAATGACATCATGAAGCCCGAACCAATAACTACTACAAAGCAAAGAACATATTTAGCTGTTTCAATTATAATATATACTAAAGTATATCTCTATCTATAAAAGGCAGGATGTGTCTGTGTAACGAATGCACGTCTGCAATTTTCGACGGATTTGCACCAAAATTTACATGCACATGCTCCAAGTTAGCGAGAAAGCCCAAGACCGACTTTGCATTTCGCAACTCCCATCGATAGTGGAAATAATCGATTTTTTCATGCTTCTACGGCAGTTTTCATGTAGTTTGCGGCCATTTTCTACTGGCCAGAGTGAGAGCCTATAGCTGGCTGCCACGAATAGCCAGGAAGATTCTATTGGCCAGCGTGAGAGCCAACAGCTGACTGACACAAATGTTAACTAACATGCTAGCATGCAAAAAAAAATCGATAGCTGCATTCGTCACAAGTGGGAAACATTTAAATCTGCATGGCACTTTACTCCAATTGGCTCATTCGTTTGCTTAAACTCAACGTTGATTCTGATTCCGCAGAACTGGGTTGGGTGTGAACACGTATTTGTTGTTAACATTCATTTTTCATTCGGTTTTTCCAGTTACGAGTCCTTTTTTAAAGCTGATCGTTTTGTGTTCATTTTGTTTAGTTCTTTTTTCGTAACAGATTTAATGTTTAGTATAGAGCTTAGAAAAATTCGCAGTATGAGATAGTCAAGAAGTTAGGGATTTCGCAACATCAGCACGCCAAAGGGCACTCCTTTAAAGGCAAGGAAGGGCAAAAAATATTTTAAGTCAAGTGATTGCGATTGCTGTATGAGTCGTTTGATTTTTGAATCAAGCACGGGCAACGCCGGGCCACGCTGCTAGTATACTATATATTACTATATATAATATATTGTCTAACAGGTATATTGACCTTAACTTGTATAAAAATACGTATGCCGTTGGCACACTGAATGATTTTAAACGTCTAAGTCGGCACATAGTTAGCAAAAGGTTGCCAACCCCTGGTTTAAAGTTAATATTCTTATCTAATATTTCTTTCGTTTCTGGTTATTTTCATTTTAGTTTCCAGTTTTATTTTATTTATTCATATTTTTTATTTTATTTTTTTACTTTTATCTGTTATTATTTTCATTTTATTTTAATGTATTTTTTAAATATACTTATATCTATAACTGTTTTTATTTGTGCTCGTATATTTAATTGTTTAAATTTTATTTCATACCTAACTACATTTTTGTTAATTTTCATTTTATATATATTTTTTTTTATTTCCATTTATTTGTTCATAGTTTTTATTTTATTTTTATTTTTATCTCTTATTATGTTTGTCTTATGTTAATATAATTTTGTATATTTTTATTACCTTTTTAGCATTATTTAATTTTTATTTATTTTTACGTTATATAACATTTTATAAAAAGAGTTTCAGTTCTTTTCTTACGTTATAGAAATTAGATTATTAAAACGAATTTAAACTTAGTTTTATTTGCGTTCGTATAGTTAATTGTTTATATTTAATTATTGTTGGAGCGTACCTACGGACGATAACGGGTATGTCCCCATTCACATAAATACAGTAGTAAATGCTGTCAGTTGGTCTGCAGTCGGAGATCCGTCTCCAACTGTGCTGGTCAAATTCTCTGCCTCCGGACAGAGAGGATCCCCAGACGAGGCTGTATTGAAGAGCAGAGTCACGTCTCGGTAAACCGCTACCCGACCCCGTTTTATACGGGGAATTTTTGGCCAAGTCTACAGGCTCGGATAACCCGCATTAAATTCGGCCTTGCGCCACCACTGACCGCGTGCAGCTGTTGGTAGATAACCTGCAGGTGGAGATTCGACTCCAGCTGTGCTGGTCAAACATTCTGCCTCCGGGCAGATAGGATCCCCTTTGACCGCGTGGGGCGGTTGGTAGACATCTCGTAGCTGGAGATTTATTGTAGAATTCATTTGACTCATTTCTAACAGTTGACTACTACTTCTACGCGCCGCTGGCGAATCCTATATGTGTTGTTCTTGTCTTAAGTATTATCGTTTATTACCGACCTTCTTTTGGTTTATTCTATCCAGTAACCTTCCCTGGGTTTACAACAATTATATTTCTTATATCAGTTTTCTTAAAGTTTTTTTTTATTTTTATTTTATTGATGTACTTTTGAATTATTTTATTAATCCTAATATTTTATTGTATTTTATATTTTGTCTGTTATCATTTTTATTTTAATATAATGTATTTTTATTTTGATGTCTATAATTTTTATTCTCTTTTTATACGTTTATTTTATATTTATTTTATATTCATTTTCGATTCAGTTTATTAAAAAGAGAGACTCACTTTCTTCTTTGCATTACAGTAATTAGCTTCGAAAAGAAAAAGCAACTGTTTAATTGGCATCCGGGTATTTAAATGTTTTAATCTAATCTTATTTTCCTTTTTTCATTTAATTTCGCCTATTTTCATCTTATTTTTGTATTCTAATTTTTTTTTTTAATTTTATTATATTTTTATTTTGCATTCTTTACATTATACGGACTGTTATCCTCATGTTCATTACCATATTTACAACGCTTCAGCCGTTGTACGCTCCGGCCTTCTTCTGTTGAATAGAATTTCGAACAAAACGCTTGTTTTTGACCAACGGGGTTTGATTGTTCTAGTTCCACGTGACATGCCTCTTCCGGATATCTCAGTTAACTCAACTCCCCAAGTGTTTGGTTCTTCACTACTGCAACCTGGTATTGAACTCACAACTCTCTAGGTCTAGTCACTAGATCTAACCAACATCTGGGCCATGTGTCCTTGAGGAGAGCACTTTTTTATTTAACTTTTTACTTTTCTACATTATTATGCTTTATTTATGTGAAATACATACATACATATATATATATATATATATATATATATATATATATATATATATATATATATATATATATATATATATATATGTATAATTATTTATTTAAAAATTATAACATAAATATGTTATGAAATCACTACAAAAATAGCCATTTTTGTTTCAACACCTCCGGTGTCTTATCAAGTGATGATGTTGAATGTAGAATGAAGGGTTTTTGAAACTTTTAAAACCCTTCATTCTACATTCAACATCATCACTTGATAAGACACCGGAGGTGTTGAAACAAAAGTGGCTATTTTTTTTAGCGATTTCATAACATATTTATGTTATAATTTTTAAATAAATAATTATATTTGCTCTACTCTGCATTGAGCACTCTTTTATGAATAGTAATTGTTGGTTATTGGAATTTATTCCGTATACACCATTTCTATACTTGGCTATATATATATATATATATATATATATATATATATATATATATATATATATATATATTATTTTCTATTTCATCTATTCATTTGTTATTCTGTTTTTATGCCTTATTGTATTTTTAATTATTTTTCTTTTATGTTTATTTTATATCTTTTCTTCATTCAAAAGAGTATTCACTCCCTGTTTGCGTTAGAGGAATTAGATTTTTAAAAAACGAATGTAAACTTAGTTTTTATTCTGCTCATTTAATTGTTTAATTTTGTTTCTTATTTCTTTTTTGTTTATTTTATTTCATTGATGTATGTTATTATTTTATTTATTTTATATATATATATAAATATAAATATATATATATATATATATATATATATATATATATATATATATATATATATATATATATATAGTATATAGAGTAATTAGATTTTTCTGCAAGAAACGTAAACTTTTATTAGCATATAAATATTTTCCTGTAATGTTTACTGTTTCTTTCAAACCAAACAAAATACATTAGACAAATTTGAAAGGATACAACTATTTGATTAATTACGTTTACTAACTAATTATTACTAACTAGTTATGACTAACTAATTATTACATGATAGGTATCGTGATCAATCTTACCAGCAATGGATTTTAAAGAAAAGATTATTACCAGTAATACATTATTACAAACAATACATATCAGGTCATCCCATAAGTTCTGTCCGAATTTTGAATAAAGAAAACAAGTGACCAAATGTTACATTTAATTACAGATTCAATCAACGATGTATTTTCCCTGATTATTTATGATTCCTTCCATCTATTAACAAGCTTACTAATTCTATTACTGTAAAATTCTTTTGGCTTTGATTCGAAGAACTCACAAATGTCAGTTTTAACCTCTTCCTGTGTTACAAAAGCTGTATCTTCCAAATGATTCTGTAAACTACGAAACAAATGGTAGTCTGAAGGAGCAAGGTCGGGAGAATAAGGTGGATGAGGAATTTTCTCCCAACCAAGTTCTTCGATCTTTTGTGACGTGATTCTTGCTGTGTGTGGTTGCGCATTGTCCTGATGAAACATCACCCGTTTTCGATTCACTAGAGCAGGTCTTCTTTTCTTCAAAGCTTGGTTCAAACGCTCTAATTGTTGACAGTATATTTGAGCATTAATTGTTGCATTAGGTGGTAAGAATTCAAAGTGGATTATTCCTTGGCAATCCCACCAGATTGAAAGAAGAACCTTTTGCCCATGAAGTTCCCTTCTTGGCTGTGGCTGGTGTCCTTCCCCTTTACCAAGACACTGTCTACGACGCTTAACATTCCGCAAAAGATCCATTTTTCGTCGCCAGTCACAAGTCTATCCAAAAAAGGTGAAACAAGTTGGCGAGAATGGAGAGAAGAGCAGATGTCAACTCAGGATTTGAGGTTGTTTTTAGACAATTCATGAGGTACCCATTTTCCAAGTTTAGGAACTTTTCCAAGTTGTTGAAGATGAACAGTTGTATGGTTTGAACTGAGAACCACTGCCAATTCCTCAACTGATACAGCAGGATTTTCTTCAAGGGATGCTTCAAGAAACTTTTCATTAAACTCAACTGGACGTCCGGTTCGATCTTCATCTTCAAGAGTGAAATCTCCACCTCTAAATTTTGCAAACCATCTTCTGCAAGTTCTTTCATTCACACATTCTTTTCCATAAACTGAGTGAATGTTTCTAGCCGCTTCGGCTGCTGAGTTTCCTTTCTTGAACTCATAAAGCATTATGTGCCTCAAATGATTCTTGGATACTTCCAGGTTAGCAGGGTTTTAATCAAACAAAATTTAATTTTATTGTTCTCTGAAATGAAAATTTGATCAGTTTAAATGTATCTAAACATAAAAATAATGTTCAGCTCCATTAGACATTATAAAATACTCTTTACATTTCATTCATTTTAACAAAAAGTTAAAATTCGGACAGAACTTATGGGATGACCTAATATATGGAAAAATATTACCTGCAATAAAAATCTTGTCAGTATTAAATTACTCATTGATATGACGTAAAATAAATTAAACCAAACCAATATATACTGAGATAGATAGTTAGATAGATAGATAGATAATGAACTGACTGATAGATAAATAGATAGATAGATAATGAACTGACAGATAGATAGATAGATAGATAGATAGATAGATAGATAGATAGATAGATAGATAGATATGAACAGACAGGTAGATAGATAAATAGATAGATAGATAATGTTACCATCAATAAAAATCTTGTGGGCATTAAATAACCCATTGAGGTTGAGATGCCTTAAAAGAAAACAAACCAAACAAATAGATAGATAGATAGATAGATAGATAGATAGATAGATAGATAGATAGATAGATAAAATATATTACCAGCAATAAAAATCTTGTTGGCATTAAATAACCCATTGAGATGTTGATATGCCGCAAAACAAAACAAACCAAACTAGACCAAACTAAAATCGGACATTATTTTCCTAACATCCTAATTCCAGGAATGATAAGGCAGTTTCGGATATCTCTTCATAATCCCGAACTTATACATAGACTGAGATAGATAGATAGATAGATAGATAGAAATAAAAAAAATATTACCAGCAATAAAAGTCTTGTAGGCATTAAAGAACCCAACGACTCTTTGGATCAAGTCACTGGATTCAAAACAACTCTTTCATCTTGTGGGCCATTATTTCTTGAGGACATCAGTGTATGAATGTTTTGGATTAATGTTTCGTTACCGTTTTTACCAGAGCTCATATTACAATTTGGTTGGTATTGTTTTTCTCTGGCACTTCTTATTACTAGTTCCCATATTGTATTCATTTTTATGCTTGGCCGGCTTAGGATATTTTTGTGGCCTAACTTGTGACAAGATAGCGTATATATGCGTTCTGTTTGCCCAAATCCTGATGTTAACTGATACTTTCAGTGTACAATGTTTATATTTACTTTAGTTTGATAATACTCTATGTATAAATAGGCAATTTAACAGTGTAATTCGTTGAATTTTCTTGTAATCACCGCTGCTAGCCCCTAATTAAAAAAAAAATCCTAATCAAGGCTCAAATCAGTTCGCTCATATTAGTCTAACTGAAGGTGTTGTCATTCTGATTTTAAACTTGAAACGTTTTTTTATAATCAGCATTATATGTCCCGCTTCCTTACTGGTGTCACATCCAAACAGCTTACCCAACCGCTTATCCCGCTACTTCATCAACCCATCAGTGGATGAGATGAAACTTGCGGGGTGTGCGTGAAATGACGCAAGTGCCTTGTCAGAGATAATAGGGACCCAGTAATATCTAATGTGACACTGGTCATTTTCTCCTCACTTCGATTCAATCACAAGTGATTATGTGTTGCTGATCGTGTTCAAAGATTGCGCGAAAAAAAAAGCCCAGTTGTGCTGTCGTTTGACCGCAACCGTTCGCCTCTGTTCGCTAACAATAATCGTCAGTATCTGGTAGTGACAGGTACATATTAAAAACCCTATGCTTTCGGGTTAAACGACAGAGAAACGGTGGAGATGAAATCAGTATAAACCGAGGTCCGGTTCAATATGAGGTCAAGGAACGTTAGGTGCTTGAAGTATTCACGTGCAATGGCAGTTAGCGGTGCGTTGAAATTGTCTGCAGTTTTCGAATCGGAAGTCAGTGGCGCCTTCTTTACAGTTGGTCAAGCCGTGTGGCCCTGAGAAGACCTGGACTTAATTGTCGTCCACTTTTGATGTAGAGAATGTGAAGTGGAGTTTATGCGTCCCGTGAGTGGGTGCAGAGATCTAAGTGGCATTTCACCGGAAATTATCATATTTCAACTCTATATATTACATTCGTAGAAGAGAAGCACTAGACAGCTGCATTTACCACGTCCAGGTGTTGATAGAGCAGATTGTGATATGACAAAGATGGCGGATTGATACCACTTACATACATATGCACAAGTTGGTCTGTAAATTACAATACGAGAAAAGAACCTAAAATTAAATCGAATGAAAATAGGAAATACTTATTGCGTGTTTCTTCTTCTTCTTCTTCTTCTTCTTCTTCTTCTTCTTCTTCTTCTTCTTCTTCTTCCGCCTTTTCTTTTTTTTCTCAAATTCTTTGTTTCTTATTTTACAACTTTTTCTTTTACCTACTTCATCTCTTTTTCCATTTTCTTCATATCTTTTTCGCCATTAATATTTTCACATTTCCTTCTTCAAAACTATAATATTCTATTTTCTTTCTCTCATTTTTCCATCTTTTTCTCATTTTCCCTCTTCTCGTAATGCTTCTTTTTCTACTATTGAATCTTCTTCCTCTTCTTCTTCTTCTTCTTCTTTTTCTTCTTCTTCTTCTTCTTCTTCTTCTTCTTCTTCTTCTTCTTCTTCTTCTTCTTCTTCTTCTTCTTCTACTACGACTTCTTTTTCTCCTTCTTGTAATTCTACTTCTTCATCTTCTTTTACTACTACTACTGCCTCTTTTTTCTCCTTCTTCTTCTCCTTCTTCTTTTATTACTACTACTACCTCTTTTTCCCCTTCTTCTACTTCTCCTTCTTCTTCTTCTTTTACTACTACTACTACTACCTCTTTTTCTCCTTCTTCTTTTACTACTACTACTCCCTCTTTTTCCCCTTCTTCTACTTCTCCTTCTTCTTCTTCCACTTTTTCTACTACTGCTACTACTATTTCTTCTTCTACTACTACTACTACTACTATTACTACTAATACTAATACTACCTCTTTTTCCTCTACTTCTTCTTCTTCTTCTTCTTCTTTTTACAATTCCTTTTTAGCCACCATTTCAGCTTCTTGCTCTTTGTTATTCTTCTTAATCACTTTTTCTTCTCCTTCTTCTGAGCCACCATTTCTCTTTCACTTCATTATTCTTCTTTTTTCATCTTTTTCTTCATCTTGTTTTCTTCTTTTTCCATCATCATCATCATCATCATCATCATCATCATCATCATCATCATCATCGTCGTCGTCGTCTTCTCCATTTAGTTACAGTTCCTTTTTAGCAACCTTTTCCTTCTTGCTCATTATTTCTACTCCTTCTTCTTCATCTTATCCACTATTTCTCCTACTACTACTTTTTCTTCTCATTTGTCACCTTCTTCTTCTTTTTCTTCTTCTTCTTCTTCTTCTTCTTCTTCTTCTTCTTCTTCTTCTTCTTCTTCTTCTTTGTCAATTGTTTATAATTTATTTTAGTTTCTTCTTTTTCATCTTCTGCTTCTTCTCCTCCTCCTCCTGCTTCTCCTCCTCCTGCTTCTCCTTCTCCTTCTCCTTCTCCTTCTTCTTCTTCTTCTTCTTCTTTTGTTCTTGCTCATTTTCGTAGAACATCTAACATTCTTATTTTTCACCTTCTTTCCGTATTTCTGTTGCGGCGTGTCAAATTCTCCTCTGTTTTTTCTTCTTCTTCATCTTCTTGGCTTCTTTCTTCTCACCTTACTCTTCTTTTTCTTCCTTTCCTTCTTCTTTTTTATTCTCTTCCTTTTCCTTCGTCTTCTTATCCATCTTTCTCCTCCTCCTCCTCCCCTCATCTTCCTCCTCCTACCTTTGCTTCTCTTGACTTTTCATTCTACTTTTCCCCCATTTTATTTCGATTATTTCTTCTTCAACCATTTTATCCATAAATTCGCCCTTCTGAGCTTTCATGGATCCGCTTCCTAAGCGCATCTTCTCCAACATCACACACGTTTTGGTTTTCTTCTCTTTGCTCCTTCCAGTTTATTCCCTGCCAACAGCTCGCTCTTGTCTCTATGAGTAAAAGACAGAAGTGATTCTTATCGAGGCGTTTGTCATAGCAAAATTGCGAGCAAGCTTGATTTGAAGAACGAATGATAGTGTAGAGATTTCGTTTCTCAATCTTATTTGCTACTTTACTGTATTTATTCAATTTTCTAAGAAATGAGGGTATCCAACCAGCGTTTAGTATCTGTCGGTACAGTCCTAAAAATATAAGCTACGGAAATAGCACTGTGTTAATGGCAGAAGCCGAAAGACAACCAAATTATACACGCGAAAAGGAAATAAAGGAAAGTAGGAAGATGAAAGAAGGTATGGTTTCTTCTTCTTCTTCATCATCACCATCATCATCATTTTTCTTCTTTTTCTTTTCCTACTTTTTCTTCTTCGTCTTCTTCTTCATCTTATTCTTATTCTTGTTCTCCTTCTTTCTTCTTGTTCTTGTTCTCCTTTCTCCTTCTTTCTTCTTCTTCTTGTTCTCCTTCTTTCTTCTTCTTCTTGTTCTCCTTCTTTCTTCTTCTTCTTCGTCTCATTCTTTCTTCTTGTTATTCTTTCTTTCTTTTTCTTCTTCTTGTTCTCCTTTTTCTATTCCTTCTTCTTCTTCACTTTCTTTTTTTCTTTACTTTCTTCTTTTCTTTCTTCTTCTTCTTCTTCCCTTTCTTGCTCTCCTTTTTCTTTTTCTTTTTCCTTCTTGGTCTTGTTCGTGTTTTTCTTCTTCTTCTTCTTTTCTTTCTTTCTTCTTCTTCTTCTTCTTCTTCTTCTTCTTCTTCTTCTTCTTCTTCTTCTTCTTCTTTTCCATCTTCTTAATTCTTCTTCTTCATGTGCCGTGTCCTTTCAGGAATTTTGCGTTCGTTGCTCTCCACAATTTCCTGTCCTTTGCAACTCTTAATAAATTTGGTCTATGTGCTGTCGTTCCTTAAACCCAGTTTTGTTATCCATTTACACTAACTCGCTAAGTAGATTATGCGTTGTTTAACTCTGTCCCTCCTTTGCCTTCAGTCTGTCCTGTGAGTATCAAAATTTCCAAACGCTCTTACTCATTATGTGCTCAAGAAATTTCAACTGACTCTCCCTGATGTTAAGTATAAGTACCCTTATCTCAATTGTCTCGAACACTTCCATCAAAACACCTACACATCTCTCTCTCTCTATATATATATATATATATGTGTGTGTGTGTGTGTGTGTGTGTGTGTGTGCGTGTGTGCATGAAAAACACTGTGATATCTTGCATCGTTAGATATATAGATAGGATATACCATGAGTAATTTGATAACAATAGATAACCAAACAAGAATAGATATCTACAAATTTATATAGGTAACATATATATATATATATATATATATATATATATATATATATATATATATATATATAGGTAACATATATAGGTAACATATATATATATATATATATATATATATATATATGTATGTGTGTGTGTATATATATATATATATGTGTGTGTGTGTGTGTGTGTGTGTGTGTGTGTGTGTGTGTGCGTGTTTGCAACAGTACAAAAGCGTATTAAGGCATAAAAAAACAGAATTTTTTTTATTATAGCCCATGATAGATTTAAAATAAAAACACAAAACACCAGTCGACCGGTTTCGCTCCCTCTCATCAGAAATGTTAACGGGGAATAGAAATTATGAAAAACAAGAAAGTCTGTAATGAATGACGTGAATGAATGGGCAGGGATGAGAAAAAATATATATATATAATAACAGTAATACCACCAAAGATTCTAGAGACACAGCAAAGCAAGCCCAAGCAAACAGTCTCTTTGTTTACAAAGAGCCAGTTGCCTGGACCTGATGTACAGCGTCTCCAACACTTTAAGATGGAATACTGAGTGTGCCCTGGCCAAAACAGAAAACCAGGTCACACTGAAATCCAAAGCACAAGTAGGATTCTTTATAAAATGATCCGCTATCTATGACCTATACGTATTCCGAATGGAATCGCCCAATGAAAATTTTTTATTAAGTATATATATCTATCTATCTATCTATATCTATCTATCTATCTATCTATCTATCTATCTATCTATATATATATATATATATATATATATATATATATATATATATATATATATATATAGTAAAAAAAAAGGAAAACAATATATGTATACATCTTTATTTATTTATTATGCAGTGTTACATTAGAACATGCACATATCCACTAGAAAAGTGTACATCTTGTTTCAACGTTAATTTTTTTTTAAAGTTTCATCAGGTGGGAAATTACGATATATATATATATCGTGTGGAGGCTGCTAAATATAACAGTTGAATAGATTGAACGCTGGGTCAACCGACACACACTCACTAGTCGTGTAATGCTCTTCTGTTGTATTTACAGTTTAATATATGATATATCTGTAAAATTTGTTTTGTTATTTCTTTAACCATTTACTTGGTCACAATAAAGTATGAAAATTATCAAAAGCAAAAAGAGATCCCTTTTGACTAATTCAAATCTTTAAGTAGTATTAAGAATGAGCACAAGCAGCTTGTAGCCAGATATAAGCAAACTAGTCAACGACTGCAGTAGACGACATCAGTCTCATTAATTTATACACCTACTGTTGTTCTTACAATACATTTTCTTGCCTTTTGTCAATTCTTTAGGCTATAATACGATTTTTACATTATAGTGAATTGTAATTAAACTTTACAACTAGCAAGATTTTGTTTTAATAATTAACTGATGGTGAACATTTTTCACTGTTTCATGCTGTTACATTCTTCGATATACAGTTTTCAAAAGCATCTAGCCTAGTAGCCATGTCTATAGTAACAATGCGATCCACTAAGAAAAGTACCCACCCCTTCTTTATGTGAACTCCGTTATCTAACCGGCAGGTATTTTTTTTTACTGGGCTCAAACTTCAATGTTGTAGCTATGAAAACCTCTTCAACATACCGAGCATTTGATGTGAAACATGTGCTTGGTATACATTTATTAATGTTGATTTACTGATTTCTTTTTTACGGTTTATCAAGCCTTTATTGGTGAATTAAATTCGAAACATATTTGGATTTTAAGAATAGTTCTATTCATGCTTGTTAATAATTCATAAACAGTTCTTTTTAGAATAACAAGGAATTTTCCAGAAACAGTTACTACTATTTAACCCATAGTTTGGGGAGATACAGTTATCAAATAGTGGGCTTATGTGCTTATTAACTTTTTAGTACCAATTGTTTCACGACTGGAACTTATTTTAATAATTTTTTTAAAATACCAGACGAGCATCAATATTTATAACTTTATTTTTATCGATAATGCTGGTCAAAAAAAAAAAAAATCGAAATGGCGTCGAGACACCAAACATCTTTTTTAGCTAATTTGAGGTCGCTGAATCTGAAAACGACTAAACTTTTTCTTGGTTAGCTACCATTTTTGCTGTACAGAAATACTTCATTTTTGGAAAAAAAATTTTTTCTTTTTTTTCTGTACATATGATATTGACCGATGGCAATATTTCTCAAAATAAAATCGTAGAAACTTCTCAATTCGTATTTAAACCAGCAAATATTGGTCTGTTTATTGAGAAATACTATTTTTGCAATAACAATCAGACCCTAAGTTTTAAAAATAACACGACTGAATATACCAAGAAGTATTTTCATCAAATCATTTAATAAACTAACAGCAGAAATAAAACCTTTGTGAATATAAGAACTATGTAAACAATTTTCTCTTTCTTGATTGTCTGTCATGTTCAATGTTATTTAAGTCCCTTTTGATACTCCAGCAGTATCATGTACAATGGAATAGGTGCAGTCAATTGGAATGTCTTTAGTTGGAGTTTCTTTTCTTTTTGTATGAAAAAAAAATGTTCTCAATGTGCTTGGTTTCCTTCCGTAGTGAAGGGGTAAAAGTGATGGGATAAATTTATGATTATCAAACAGAAGATTTTATGGTTACTGTTGTGGGGCAGACCCCTTTTACACAAGATATATACTTATACTGACAGAAAGAATACCTGCTGGTTGAGATACGTTTGAGTCAGGGTGACAGATACGGAGACAGTACACAGGGTGTTCACAGAGAGTTATACGAGAGTCTAGCGAGAGAGATAATTACGGCTTCACTTACAGAGACGTGTACATATACTTTCTACTAACCCGCATTCCTGGACTACTAATCTTCACTTCAAGTCTGTATTCTTACGTTTAATACACTTATTTTTCTATCTCAATTACTGGCGTTGTTTATTTATTTGTGCAGGATTCCATTTCCGGAATCCACAACAGTTACATTTTTATATGTTAGCTTAATTATCAGGTTTATAAAGTGTATTACTGATAAAATTTATCAGTTAATTTACAAATTTGTCGATAAATTGGAAAACTTCGGTACATTTATTTTAACATTTTTGACCCGAAAACACTTTTTTCTGATAAAAATAGCTTATTTCAGGTGGCAGATATAAATGACTCTGCCTAAATGAAAATGGGTTTGAACCACCTGAAGAAGGCCGGAGCGTACAACGGCCGAAACGTTGTAATAAATATGGCGACAAAGATGAGGACAATAGTCTGAATAATATAAATAATGTATATAATACCTCATCTCAGAGATATAGACAGATATTGAAAGATTTGTACTGCTGGCAATATATATTTTTTTTGTATTGCTGTTAATAATATTTTTTCAAAAATGTATTGCTGGTAATATTTTTTCTTCAAAAACGTATTGTTTGTAATAATGTACTGCTGGTAATAATTTTTCCATCGAAAAAGTTATTGCTGGTATTAAAACCTATTTTTATACTTTCATAGTATTTTAACCCTAGTATCGGGTTAATTATTTGCCCATCATTGGTGGCGACCCTAGCAGGTGCTACCACCCCGGGTCAGGGTGGACCTGAGAACACCAGCAATTGAGATGTGGTTCCACGCTCCTCAAAACTTCCTGATCAGAGGCTTTGCTGTTGGACGTAGTTTATGGTTTTACCCAGGACACCGGATGTAGTTTATAGTCTTAGACAGGACGCGAAAGTGTGTACGTGTCTGCAAGATGGCAACCATGAGTGCATCACCTAAAAAAAACTGTATGCCATATTCTTCCGATGTGTACACATTGAATCGATATGTGTGCATCATACTGTCGATATTTGTCGATATGTATTTATATTGTTATATGTATGGCAGGCGTTAGCTATCATGTCTGCTTAATTTTGCGCATGCGTGCGTGAAGCCTTTGAGCGCTCGACTTTCTGCATCGTCCTAATATAAAGTTTTATATCTGACCCTTGCACATGCATGGTGTACGTTAACTTTATACATTATCATATGCATTTCACGTAACTTTATGTGCATTTTATTCCAGTGTTCAAAGGAAATAAAATGAAACAGAATTCACTTGATATTTTATCGCTGAATATGGCGCCATCTAGGAAAAAGCATTGATTTTAATTTTTAATGTAATAAAATGTATTATTTTGTTTCAAGTATCTATCACTGCCTTCTGATTATTGTTGTTTTTTTTGTTTTTTTTAGAATTTGTTTTCGAGCTTTCAAATTTCAATATGATTTTTCAGATAAACTCCTTCGATGTTCTGGCAATACGCTGAGGATGACTTGTTAATCAACTGTTTGAGAAATGTAATTGTACGCACAGATTTCTTTACAAAAAGATTCCCGGAATACACTTTGTATAAAGTTTCAAGCCTGGTTTTGAAAGCGGTAAGCGGAATATTTCATCGTTTGATAAACACAAGACGTAAAAATGTCTCCTTCTCAAAGACGTGTAGATGATCAATAAAAAAGAATATATATATATATATATATATATATATATATATATATATATATATATATATGATCAATAAAAAAGAATATATATATATATATGTATATTTAGGCAGAAATTTTTGCCTATTTATTTTAAGTAAGTTCCTTTCATATTGTCTGATAAGCTTAATAACATTATCATTGAAAGACGAAAGGAAAACACCATATTGATACATGTTTAAATCCAATCTAAGATTACTCTAACATTTTTAGGCATTTAAAACAACATTCCTGGCCGCATACACAATTCCGTAAAATCCTTTATGAAAACACAACTATACTTAAACATGAAAACAATAAACAAAAACTAAAAATCCTTGAAGCTATATACATAAAACATTTGAAACCTAACCTGAACAAAATAAACTATGAAATCTCCACAAATATTCTTAAATGCCTATAATTTATAACAGAAACCATTGGTTTATACCAACGGCTTCCCATACTTAATACTTCTCGTTTTCACTCTCGCGTGGTCATGGGTGAAGTCACGAGCTGCGACGCGATTTTCGCTTACGCGTCTCGTATACACGAGTTTGACGTTGCTTTGAAATATTTCAGCAGCAAGGGCGGACAATCATTGTTGTTTCGTCCGTGTATTTTTTGCTATATTAAAATTGTCATCTTTGATAATGGCTTATGTAAGCCGAAAGCTTACATAGGATTTAAACATGTATCAATATGGTGATTTCCTTTCGTCTTTCAACGATAATGTTATTAAGCTTATCAGACACTATGAAAGGAACTTAAAATAAATAGACAAAACTTGTCTATATTATTTAATGAAACATGCAAGAATATATATATATATATATATATATATATATATATATATATATATTTCGGCAGCATGTTACCATTGAGACATGTTTCTGACTCAGTGCTAAACAATCCTATAAAAGAAATTTAATTTTCAGACGATCACAACAATTTTTGTATTTCACAATAAAGGACACTACAATATTTATCCTGTAATAAACAGTAAACTGAAGCTGACATTGTGCTATGTCGAAAGTACTCAGAAATAAAAGAAATAAGTATCAACACGGCGATTTTCTCTCTTCCTTAAATAACGACACGTGAATAGGAAATATTGAAAATATGAATATTGAAAATAAGTAAACAGAACATGTCTAAATTTTTCAAGGAAACCTGTCTGAATATATATATATATATATATATATATATATATATATATATATATATATATATATATATATATATGTAAGCAAATATGTGGATGTAGATCCGACGGTATGATGAAAATGTGGAAAATACAAAGCAAAATCCGAATATGTGAGTTTACTGTTTTTTATTTTGTTGTTGTTATTCTGTCGACGTCAGACGTTTCGGTCAAATAGACCTACCTCAGGACATAGTTAATGGAGACATATTTATATTAGATTTAAGTTAAATGAAGAGACGATATAT
Organism: Acanthosepion esculentum; assembly: GCA_964036315.1. Classification (NCBI taxonomy): domain Eukaryota; kingdom Metazoa; phylum Mollusca; class Cephalopoda; order Sepiida; family Sepiidae; genus Acanthosepion; species Acanthosepion esculentum. The sequence continues at coordinate 22,997,044 of OZ038511.1, read as the reverse complement.
GCAGGACTAGTCAGAAACAGAAAAACTGAAATTCTAAAGTATTCTTTCTTGGAGTCGGATACGCTGGCGCCGCGTGGGCGGCGCTGCGAAAACCTGCTCCCAGGGAAGAGATTTTTATCCTAAGTGGAAAGTGGGGGGAACCTATTTAAAACTATATTACATCCGATGCTTGCGTCTATCAGGTACCATGCAGAGACTGCAACTTGAGTTATGTAGGCGAGACAGGGAGGTCCTTGAAATCTCGCATTTCCGAACATATACGAGATATTCGGCTCGGTAATTTAAGTAGTGCTTTATTTGTACACATAACCAAATCTGATCACAATTTTGATTTCGACTCTGTGAAGATTTTAAAATATATCCACAATAAAAACCTTAGGCAGATTTACGAGGCTGGCATGATATCCACTTCACGTACAATAAACACCAGACAGGGTTTCTTTAATATATCAACTTTTCTAGCAAGATTAATGCCTGACAAACGTACCGATAAGCTATAGTTTTTTTAGCTGTGATTTTGTATTTTCCGAGCCGCTGGCGTATTTCGTATAGAGAAAAACGTTAAAATTCCCTTTTTTTCTAACGTTCGTTGATGGCACGATATCTGATTGATGTCTGGTTTCGATCCCGACTTGAAGCAATTGGACGTCGAACCACACTGACGAGCTGCGAAACAGTCTGTCCGTGGATGACTATATATATCGTATATCATGGAATATACTTCAGTTCAGATTACTTTATTTCTCTTTTTAAATCATGCCACTCCAAGTAAGGCGATAAAGACACTGAGACGCAAGGGATTACTCTGAAGACAACTTTAGTGAAGAGAGAAGACAAAAAGAAACGGGATCCAGGAAGTCAAAATATGCCAGTAGAAGTTGCGTTTAAATAATTTAACTTTGTAGGTGGTAAGGAAGCAAGAAACCGGAAGATATTTTCACAGGCAAGAAGTGCGAAGAAACTGTTAGAATAGAACTTGCGGTTACATCAAACAATTTCAGCAGCAAAATAATGAAGACTTGTAGGTCGTTTTAACTTATGTCGTCGATGTGCCAAGGAGATGAGCCCATTACAACAACTGCAATGAAAAAATGTAACAGAGGGAAGCCACGTCACGGTGGTCTGAATGTGACGGGAGTCGAGATGTCAGTTAAGGATCGATATCATTACAGACACTTCCTCGGATATTTCGAGAAATTTAAGATATATATACCAGGAACACCGGATTAGATATGGCAGCAGTATCCAATATACGGACAAATTGTATATATATATATATATATATATATATATATATATATATAATAATAATAATAATAATAATATATATATATATATATATATATATATACTGCTGCCATATCGAATCCGGTGTTCCTGGTATATATATCTTAAATTTCTCGAAATATCCGAGGAAGTGTCTGTAATGATATCGATCCTTAACTGACATCTCGACTCCCGTCACATTCAGACCACCGTGACGTGGCTTCCGTCTGATACATTTTTTCATTGCAGTTGTTGTAATGGGCTCATCTCCTTGGCACATCGACGACATAAGGAAACCTGTCTGAATATATATATATATATATATATATATATATATATATATATATATATATATATATATATATATATAAGCAAATATGTGGATGTAGATCCGACGGTATGATGAAAATGTGGAAAAGACAAAAAAAGATATATATATATATATATATATATATGCACGATGAATTCTCGAGCACGACAGACTAAAAACAAAATTATGGAGTACGCTAAGGGATATAATTTAATGTCTAATAAATGAAAATGGATAAATTTTATGGAACAATTAATGCAAAATTTTTATGCTATATATATATATATACGTGTGTGATTGTATGTGCGTGCGTGTGTGTGTGTATGTACGTGTGTCTGTGGGTGTGAATAAAGGAAAAAAGCCAATAGGAAAATCTGAGTAGTTTTAGCCGACGCGTTTCGTCCAATGTGAACATTTTCAACGCCTCGGCTAAAACGGGACATAATTTTCCTATTGTTTTTTTTTTCCCTTTATACATATTGTCTTTTTCTACAGACTAATTCTCATATTTTTCACACACACACACACACACACACACACACACACACACACACACACACACACACACACACACACACATATATATATATATATGTACTTTACTACAGGATATTATATTCAAATATGTAAAATAACGCTACACTATTGCAATCATGTTTCGATGTGTATTATCACATCTCGTCTGGCGTTAGTAAATAACTGGTTAGTAGAATTTATTCGAATTTCAACCACATACAACCTGTTTTCGCGCCTATAGTAAAGACTATTGCTCTGCTATTGTATTAAGCCCTCTTTTAAATTAATGTTACGAAAGTTGGAAGTTATATTCGATTCGTCTTATTTCATATATATATATATATATATATATATATATATATATATATATATATATATATATATATTATATATATATATTGCTAACAAGCATTAAATTAATTTATTTCTTTGTGGAGTTTATAAACATTTAAATTACTATGAAATGTTATAATCTGTTTTTATCTAAATTGCTAAAGTTATACCACCCCTCTTCTTCCTCTGAAAACCCTAAGTACATTTTCTCTTTAATTGCTTTAATTCTTTCTAAATTATTGCTCTGCTATTGTATTAAGCCCTCTTTTAAATTAATGTTACGAAAGTTGGAAGTTATATTCGATTCGTCTTATTTCATATATATATATATATATATATATATATATATTGCTAACACGCATTAAATTAATTTATTTCTTTGTGGAGTTTATAAACATTTAAATTACTATCAAATGTTATAATCTGTTTTTATCTAAATTGCTAAAGTTATACCACCCCTCTTCTTCCTCTGAAAACCCTAAGTACATTTTCTCTTTAATTGCCCCTTTTTTCTTTTTCCCTTTTTATTTCCTTTTCATTTTCCCATATCATTTCCGTTGAGTTGACCAATTAAATAGCACAATATCTGATCCTTAGCCCCTCCTTCCTCAATTTTAAATATTATAATAAAAAGAAATTTAAAAATAAATTTTAAAACTCTCCCTTCCCTCTCTAAACTCGACCATGTCTCTCACACCATTCCTCGCTACCTTCTATGTCAACTTATATAAGCTTAATACGGCCCCTCAAAAGTGTAAATTTTAATATCATTTTTCGTTTCACCTTTTGAAAGTGAAGTCTGAAGATCCAGGGAAAAATAAAAGTCTCTGGTGAAATAAATTATTACAATGGAGCCTTAAAGTGGTCTGTTTGTATTTAAATTAAATTATTCGCTCTGAATTAACATTGAGCTCTCAGGATTTCATCCGCCATACGGATTACCAAGATCTTCGTTACTTAAATATATATATATATATATATATATATATATATATATATATATATATATATATATATACAAATCCTCTTTTCTAAATTATTTCAATCTTTTATCTTCAATACTTCCAGTTTACCAAGTATCTATCACCAAACAAAATGAATGCATACTCTTCTATCGTTTCTTATCGTGCGAAATTTGTCGAAATTCTCTGTTCTTACAACCCTTTCTATTCTTCCATAACTCACGCCCCTTTTATGAATGTGTACGTGTGTTTGAGAAAAGGATACAGAGATCATGTAACGGGAAAGGGGCCAAATTTTGTTTGTTTATTCTTCGTATTAGATTAGTCAGTTTCTATCCAGATTTAGCCAGTTACGCACCGTCCCGAAATTCAAGAAAAAAAAAATACAACCCACCGATCCCTCACTGCGCATGCGCGGATCGGAAACGAGGCGACGAAGTGTCGGTGTTGCCTCTGGTGCCAGAGGTTAAATTAATATTTACTCCATTTGCGAGAGACCAACTTGGTTCGCTTAACATGATCCTGACAATATGAAGTTTGGCCCGCGGTCGACAACGTAGAAAAGAGTACCATGGAGAACAATCGGAAATGCAGACGGAAAAATAGAAAAAGAAAAGAAAACATGGCTGACAAGTTCGATTTCAAATACTGGCTTTGTTTCTTGTTTTTATTTTTTTCGTAAAAAACATTTTTGTTTTTTATTTGCTTGTTTATTTGATTTTTATATGTTTCCCACCAGCTCCGTTTTTTGTTTTACATCATTTTTTTTAACCTTACATCGTCGTATATAAGTCGAATTGTTCTCATTTGAATCTCTGGATTTTGTTAAAGGAATGCATTTATTTTTATCTCATTAAATGCAACATTACTTGCGTCTTCTTGAAAGCTGTACTTTTATTGTCTTTCTCCTCATTAAAGTATAATCCTCTTGCATTGCCAGTAACCCACGGCCTCTTTGTGGTGTTAACGCCTTTGTTTCGGCTAAAAAGCTTAAAATATATTTTATATTATTGGTCTCAGCGATAAAACTATCGCACTTAATTATTCCTTTATTTATTACGTAAATAATATGTTGTTATTGCGAAGCAAAGCATTGGGACTGACGTTTCCTTTGTAATTGAATGATTTGTAGATGAAACTGGAGAATCCTTTTTCGTTGTGTGTGTTAGAGGACATTATTTGGAAATATGGACAACTAATTAACACTGACGGGCGGCAAATAAACGACAAAAAGCACATGCGAACGGCAAAAAGCTCAACTGGAATGGCATCAATTATCTATGACTAAGACCCACACACACACACAGAGCAAGGCTGAGTTTCATTCTGGAAGGAAAACAGTGAGGTAACCAACAGAAACATATATACAAGCACACACGCGCACGAAAACACAAGCGAACCTTTATTAATTTTCGTCTAGGTTTCCGGTGTCGTCGCTAGTTGCAAGACATTTGACAACACAGTAATAAAGAAAGTTAGGTTATTTTTTTCTAAGTGTTCGGATTTTATTTTTATAACAGCAAAGAATAGAAAAAGGTGCCTTTCAAACGCTAAAGAAAGTATTAAGAAACAGGAAAATTTCGCGCGAAACAAATAAAAGAGTGATGAGTTATATATATATCAGTTTCTTGATGTGAAGATGAAAATCATCAAGAAAAGCACGGTACTTTTTTTCGTAACCCTAAGTACTTCGATATTTTTTCAAAAAACACGCACATACACACACATTGAGCACTTTATCCCATAAATATAGCACATCTTAAGACTATACTTCTCCATATATATATATATATATATATATATATATATATATATATACATATATATATGCATGTAACCAAATGAGAGGTCATTTCAATAGGTTTTAAGAAACCAGTTCCATGAAAAGAAAATCATCCCCAGAACATTATACTGAACGGATGCTTGACAGTACTTACTGCTAACTTCAAAGAGCTTTCAAAGCTTCTTCTTCGGATTTTAGATCGCTTATCCTTTGAATTTAGCTCAACTTTCGTTTCATCGGAGAAGAGAACATTCAGTAAAAAAAAATCAGGTGAGCCACTGTTATCGAACAGCAGTGTATATTACAATAGAAAATTTAAAAAAAATAAAAACGATTTGACAAATTTAAAACAACAACGATAAAAATGTGAAGCGGGATAAGGGAAATTGATTAGAGCCGACCAGGTTGAGTGGCTAGACAAGTCTGGTGAGGGGGAATTGTTAACAAGAGCGAGTTTCATTCTGAAAAGAAAAACAGTGAGGTAACAAACAGAAGCATATTTACCTGCACACAGGTGCATGAAAAGACAGGCGAACTTTTATTAATTTTCGTCTAGGTTTCCGGTGTCGTTAGTTGCAAGACATTTGACAACAGAGTAATAAAGGAAATTAGGTTATTTTTTTCTAAATGTTCGGATTTTATTTTTATAACAGCAAAGAATAGAGAAAGATGCCTTTCTAATGCTAAAGAAAGTATTAAGAAACAGGAAAATTTCGCGCGAAACAAATAAAAGAGTGATGAGTTATTATCAAATAAAAACACTTCGAGACGGATGCTGGACGTTTTCCTCACAGATGAAATCGAAGCTTGAGTACAGAAAAGAATTAATTATAAAAAAAAACTTAAAAAAAGCTAAAGCAATTTTTTTTAAAGCGTTTCACCCCAAGCAAGGCGGGAAGCCACTAGTACGCAAGGGGTTACAGAGAGTTGGAGCTAGAGCAAATAGGAGTGATAGAGGAAAGGATGAAGAGAAGGATAGGGGATAGATCAGGGCATCTGGAGACGTCGATTGACATTACATTTGAATAGTTGGAGATTATAGCTATCAGCGAAACAGGAAAAGGGGAAGCAGTTAGGCGAGAGGTGCGAGACATGAAGGTATTAGAGTACAAGAGACGCCTATATTTCGAAAGTGAAAGGCTGAGAGCGAGATGCCAGCCTAGTTGAACGCTTACATTCATGAAGTCTGGGAACCAGCGAAAGCAGCTCATCGGAGCAGTTACCCTCGGTCATTAAATTTAGCTGACATTTAGGTTTTTATCGCAGCTTCTCGGGGAAGAAAGTGTGAGTTTCTAAACAGTGACTACTACTGCTACTAATACACTACTCTTCGATGAAACGAATCGAGTTCTCTCAGTCACTGGCGGATTTAACTAAAAATAAATACGTTTAAATTCACTTCCATCCTTGCCGTGCGCCAACGGCTTAGGGGTAGATTTTTCCGTCTGACGCCAATTCAATTGGGTTTCGATCATACCTAGAGGCAACTGGACGTCTACCAACACTGATGAGCTGCGAAACAGTCTTGTCTGTGGATGACATATATATATATATATATATATATATATATATATATATATATATATATATATATATATATATATATATATATATATATATCATTAAGGACATTACTAAAGCCAGAGGACGTTCTTTTAGAAGTCGAAACACGTTACACAGAATTTTTCAACATTGTCATTCAATTGCTTAATATACCTGTTTATCTATCTATCTATCTTTCTATCTATCCCCCCCTCTCTCTCTCTCTCTCTCTCTCTCTCTCTCTCTCTCTCTCTATATATATATATATATATATATATATATATATATATATATATATTACATGAATCATTCATACAAAAAGGAGATAGAGAAGTTAATGATATAAATGGCAAGAATCTCTCGCAAACAATTTTTAATAATATGTTGTTTTTTTTAAAATTCAACCTCAGCGTTGCGACCGCACGCTCCAAACATGTTTTCACATTTAACAATAACAGATTTCCAAAAAACATATTTCGGTGACAATCTTAACTTTCCTTGTCCTGTTAATACCTGTATGTAAAAAGACATATCTATTTCTATATCTGACGATGATTGTATGAACAAACAAAAGCTTGTAGTAAAAAAAGACCTTATACAACTGGAATTTATAAACAGGGATCATAACATTCATCAACGGGTTCGAGGTTAATGTATTTTATTAAAAATTGTTTGCGAGAGTGATTCTTGCCATTTATATCATTAACTTCATTATCTGCTTTTTGTATGAAGGATTCATGTAATGTAAACTGAACTGCATCACATACTTTATATATATATATATATATATATATATATATATATATATATATATATATGATAAAATATAGTTTTAAAATATGTATTCATGAGTTAAAGTGTGCAATGTCAGGGATAAGGCGTATTTAAATATAAATGTGGACATTGAAGTCACCTGACGATAGCGTTTAAGCAGGAAACAGACTGTCGCCTCTCAGTGTTGACTTTAATGTACACTATTTCGCCCTATATTTATTTATTTAACAGTCTTAAATACATTTATTGGTCGGTGCATTCGAGATAGTTTGGCAAAGGAAAACGCGTTCCCCAGACTGGGATCGAAACTGCATCCGCCTTGTAGAGAAATCCATGACTTAGATCCTATGTGCTTTACCCATCAGCGACGGGGAACGTCCCAGTTATAAATGTGAGTGAGTGAGTGTGTGTGTAAAATAAATCAAATGCGTTCACTCTGAATTTTACAGAATTAATAGGAATTAAACACTGAATGAAAAAACTTTAATTTTAATTATCGTTAATGTTTCACCACTTGGTATCTTATACTTTAATTACAAAGAATTCTTAGTAAAAACATTCAGAATTACCTTTTTCTGTGTTTTTCTTTCTTTTTCTGTTTTTTGGCGAAACAGAAACTTTTTGTAAAGTAGTTCAACAAGACGGTAGACTGATATAATAAAGCTTATTTACCACTGTGGTATCGAAATTGTTCATTTATGCTTATTGGGTGGTTGGGGAATGTGTGTACGCAGAAAGACTAGATTACTTTAAGGCTTCTAGATTACTCTAGAATGTTTAGGTTTGCTAGAATTAATTTGGCTATTAATAAATCACCCTTGATCAGACCCGCCTGATGATTGAAATTTCGTTTTAATAGTCGGTTTCTCCCGTCGTAGCTATAGTTGTGGTTATTAGGGTCTGTCGTGGCTTGGATTTCTACCTCGGTTTATTTTTATTATTATATTAATTTAGAATTAATTTTCTTCAGTAAGTTATTATGTTTTCATGTTTTTATATAGCTAGGTTATATTTTATCTTTTTCTTTTAGCTTTTAATTGGTTTATTTCCTCCCCGTCTCTCAATATATATATATATATATATATATATATATATATATATATATATATATATATATATATACATATATATTCTCTCACACAAACACACACACACACACACATGATGGAAAGTAAAAACACACACTTATAACGTAGATATGCCATGGCGGAAGTGGTTATAATTTATTATTTATACTCGTGTGTATATATATATATATATATATATATATATATATATATATATATATATATATATATATATATATATATACTGATACACACCCGCACACACGCACACTGCTTGCTAAAAGTTTGGTGACAGACTCTGGATTCATATATATATATATATATATATATATATATATATATATATATATATATATATATATATTCACACCAACAAACAAACGCGCGCGCGAGCACACACACGTGCGCGCGCAAAAACGCACGCACGCGCACACACTGCTTGCTAAAGGATTGCTGACATTCTTTGGATTTATATATATATATATAGCGACACGCACGCACGCACGCACGCACGCACGCACGCACACACGCACGCACGCACACACACACACACACACACACACACACACACACACTGCTAACTAAAGGTTTGGTGACAGTCCCTGGATTTAATAATTAGTAAATTTCGTGCCTTCTTTGGATTAGTTAGTTCAATCCTCACTTTCGACCGAGGATTTCAAGTCTGAACATTATCATTGATAACTCTCTCCTCTAATTTGCAGATCCTAGTTAGTATATTCTTTGTACTTAATATTGATCAAAAATATCACTTTGATAAAATTAGTCAATAATATTGATAACTATTTATACTTGGACTTGCAATTACATGTAATCAATAATGATACTTTAAATTTTGAAATCATATTTATTTTTTTGAATATGGATTTTTAAAAAACTTTCTAAATCTTTGATTTGTCTTTCAATCATTCCCCCTCAACTGCCATCCTCTTCCGCCTCACCTGCTATCCTCTTCTGTTCCACCTTTGAGTCTAAGCAAACAGTGTCTGGAAATTGTAAGATGCTATATAACTACATCCATGTTAACATTTATTTACAGTGTTAAGATTTTTCCCTTAGCGTCTGCTATTTCAGACATCAAAAGCAAAAGCCGGTAGCTTAAAAAGGAAGGCTGACTAGTTTTCGTTTTTTTTTTTAAAAAAAAGTTTTTTTTTTATTGCCAGGATCGTTTTGTCAGGTTTTTGCTTTCTTTGTGGAGACGGAGATATATAGAGATAATTCCTACACGCTGTGATGCCTACTGAGGTAAAGAATAAAAATAAATAAATTGTGTTTAAACGCCATTGTTTAAGGCATAATCTGTGACACGATTTTCCCTTGAAAACGAGCGAAATAGATTGTCCACACAGTTAAAAAAATGAAAAAAATAAATTTTTTAGAGATTCTTGGCAAAATCTAAAGAAGCTAAAAGTACTGAATTGGCCTTTCGACTTCACTCACGTTTACACCGCCATTATGTGGCTTCCTTGAGCCTTTTCTTTAAATATGTACAGGGCAATTGATCTGATTATCTCTTGTCGTTGATGCGGGCGATAAGTTAACTTCTCAACTGATCTTGTACTTTAAGCATCAGCTTATAGTCAAGATAAGGACGGAAAGGCGGCGGCTCTCTTCATTAGAATTCAGCAAAAGGTGAGTGCATCTTGTGCGTTTGTGTCGTGTGAAAGGGGCTGACCTTGAGTGGCACTTTGGTGCCGGTTAAGCATCAGGATATTGCTCTTCCTGGGTTGAACTAGTGCAACTCATCCCGAAACTAAATTAGGTTAGGTTCAGTTTTTGATGTTTCAGTTTCTTTTTCTTTCAAGTTAACTTAGCTAGGGTATATATGCTCATTGGCCCCCTTTTATTTCTGTCCCTATTTTTCTTTGAGTTTAATTCCCCATCCCCTCCCTCGTTAGGTGGTTAGTGATGTCAGGTGGATGCGGGGCGCCTTCCGTTTCGCGTGATTGTTTTCGTAATTGTTGTTGTGTTTGAATGAGTGCGTATCAGCGTGTGTGTTTGGGATACTATTATAGTCCCGCATTGATTTCGGCCAGTGAACTGATTTTTCTGCCACATTTAGTGATTGTGGGGGTTTTGTTACTAATATTATTTTCTTTAGTTTCTTGTAATTGTGTTATATTCATATTGTAAATAATCATTGGGGCTAGATTTTAGAATTGTTATTTTATTCCCCTCCCCCACAGACAACGAATTGTAAATATGGGGACTAGTTAGTGTTTTCATAGAGACAGTGAGGTATTATGGTGATTGTAGTAAGAAAGGTATGTATGAATGTGTTGTTTTGGTGTAAGGAATATTGTTCGTACGATTGGGTCAGTGTTTGTGGCTAGCTAAGTTATAGTTAAGACAGAAGAAAACCGTCCTTTCCCCAATCCCCCATCGGCGTTGTGCCACATTTCTGTATAAAAACAGAATAAATATCGTTATTGTCGTTGAGGCGGGCCATATGTTAACTTCTTCCCAATTGATCTTGTACTTTAAGCATCAGCTTAAAGTCAAGATTAGGGCCGAAAAGCTGCGACTCCCTTCATCAGACTTTGACAAAAGGTGGGTGAATCTTGCGCGTTTGTGTCAAGTGAAAGGGGCCGACTTAGCGTGATACTTTGATGCCAGTTAGCCAATAAGATAATGCCTTAACTGTATTGAACCTTGGAAACCCTGCCCGAATTTAGGTTAGTTTAGGATTGTTTTTGTGTCATTAGTTTCTTCACTCCAATTAACTTACCTAGGGTGTGTATGCTCATTGGCCCCTTTTATTTCTGCCCCTATTTTTCCTTAGTTTAATTCTTCATCCCATCCCTCGTTAGGTGGTCAGTGATGTCAGTTCTCTGGTGGATGCGGGGCGTCTTTCGGTTCGGGTGTGTTTTTCGTATTTGTTGTTGTGTCTCAATGAGTGTGTGTTTGTGTGAGTGCTTGGGGTGAATGAATGACTCATATCATAAAAGTACCGCATTGATTTCGTCCAGATAACCGATGTTTCTGCCACATTTAAGGATTGTGAGTTTTTTTTTTATTACTGACATTATTTTGTTTAGTTTTTGTAAATAGCATTTTTTTTGTAAAAATGCATTATGCTTTAGATATTTAAATTGTTATTTTGTTCCTCTCTCCATCACTGACAATTAATTAGTTAGGACTTTCATAGAGACATGAGGCATTATGGGGAATGTAGTAAGAATGCGTTGTTTTGGTGTTAGGAATATTGTGGCATGTTTGTGTCAGTGCTTGTGGCTAGCTAAGATTAATGTTAAGATAGATGCAAACCGTCCCTTTCGCCCATTCCCCATTTTATGCCTTGTGCCAAATTTTCTGTAAATAAGCGGAAATAAATATCGCTCTCGCCATGGATGCTATGGATGCAACCTCACAAATTTACTGGTAGTATTAGACTGACATTGTTACTGTTTAATTTGATAAATATAACCCTGCTAACAGTTTCTTATTCAAATTATTTACATTGTTCAGGATGTTGTCTTCATCTTTGTTGTCATATTCGTGACGTTTCGAACGTTGTACGCTCCGGTAGATTGTCCTAGTTCTTTCTGCCATGTCTCTTCCGGATGTTTAGGTATCAGTTATCTCAAGGACATATTGTCCAGTGGATAAAAATATTGGTTGAATCCAGTGACTTGAACCAAAGAGTTGTGGGTTACCTGGCTACAGCTGAGGTGAAGAAAATCTTGAAGAGTTAAAGGAAGATAACTGATAGAGACATCCGGAAGAGGCATGGCAAGTGGAATTTCCCGAAATTAATATAATAATGTAATAAAAAAGATTATTTAAATTACCACCATTTTATTGACAACAAAAAATAACGCAGACAGATATTTTCTTAATATTCAATAAACGTTTTTCTGCCAACTCTGGAATTTGTAAAATTTTGAATAAGAATAAAAATAACCCGTAGCTATATACCAAAATTTTACGCTAACCCTGTCCAATATGGAACACATTATCGGAGGTAACAATTAAACATTATGAAACAGTAAACAAGTTAATAGCACATGACTGTAAATGTTGGAAATATTAAAATTTTCCGCTCAGTGGACAATGCCTAACTACTGATATCACATATAAGGTGGAAGTGGAATTTACTATGACATATTTATTTCACGTAATCACAATACATAATGAAGCTCGACTTAAAATCCAGAGTTACGTTCCGTAGATAAGCCATGTTAGAAATAACTTTCTAAGAAATTTACTTAATTTATAAGCGCAGACAATCTTTATATTTTGAGTTGTTAAGGTTAAGGAAAATTCAATCTATTTTGATTAGGGGTGGTTGGGTTTTAATTTCCATAGACATTTTTAAGTTTAATTATAAAAATTAAACTTAAAAATGATTAATGATTCCATCGTGACCCAGAAATTTCTATGTTTTAAAACTGATACATTTATATATAATCATATTTTTTAAAAAGAAAATAATTATAATATATATATATATATATATATATATATATATATATTGGGTGTCCATAAAGTTCGTGTGTACTTTTAAAAAATTATAACTTAATTTGTATTTGCGATAGAAATAATCTGTAAAAAATGTTATAAAGTTTAATGTACCTAGTTTTAAGTATAGCTAAAATAACTAATGTGATTTCAGGCATTACTGTAAATCAGTTGGCAATTTTTTTCCGTGAACTGCAAAATCGTTTTACCCTTTGTATTGCTAATGATGGAGGACATGTGGAAACTTCAATAAAATTTCAATAAAACCTTACAAAATATAGATTTACTTCTTTCTAATCCTTTTTACAAATTATTTCTATCGCAAATACAAATAAATTTATACATTTTTTTAAAAGTGCACACGAATTTTATGGAGACCCTATATATATATATATATATATATGTATATATATATATATATATATATATATATATATATATATATATATATATATATAATATCTTTGTAATTTACTCAACTCTTCTTTCTTCCTACGTGCACATTTGTTTTGTGGGAAATAAGGAATTAATATTAAATTTGTGTTGTCTTTCAATATTTGTTTAACGTGGAGAGAGCACAGCGAAAACAAGACAATGGCAGTCATTTTAGTTTTATAACGAGTCTGTACATGTCGGAAATTGTGTGTGAATTTTAATAAAGTTGTTTTCAGAATGGGAGACAAAGACGTCTCTGGAAATCTCGAGAGAGATTGAAAAAAAAAATCTTGTATTGAAAGAATCTTTGAAAGAATATGCAACACAAAAAAAAACAAAAAAAGGGAGGTGTATTCATTTAGTAATCTGAATGACGCATTCGAAAAGACCTTTTCCTGGTTGAAGAATTCTATACTTGACGCCGAAATTTCCTCAAATACTTTAGATAGTAATCTGAAATTTCCCTTTTCTTTTAATGATCAAATATTTCTTTTTTTTCGGAAATAGAGTATAAAGTCGCATGAAGATATTGATGACTGAATAAGAATGAATAAAAGTAATAAAAAAAATCCAACACCAATGAAAATTCCAACAACGGTTGGAAAATAGGTACTTTAAAAAATCATTGTAAAAACTGATATCAGATAAAAGTTTTCCCAGCATTTTTCAAAACATATATTACGAGTTATATAGCTTCATTAAAAAAAACACTTCGGCTTGATTTACTGTTAACTTATAAAAAGTAAAAATAAGTGGACCTTAGATGCAACACGAAGCTGAATGGGGGAAACAGACAGCGAAGACAAATAGCTCTACTACGTTGTAATGACTATTAAAAAAAAAATTTCTACGTCAAAAGTGCCTGAAAAATGCTACCCGAGTTTGCTATGTTTTGAATTTGTTTCTCTTATAAACAATACGTTTGTCGATGAATCGATTCTTGTTGTGTTAAAATTCTTGGTGGGTGGATGACGAGGAGACGACAATAATGTGCCTCGTGTCAAAAACTAACGGGCTGAGTTCCCATTCGCTTTCTTAAAACGTTGTTTCATCAATCTGCATAAAGCATGTCACTGAATGAATATTTGATATTTAAAATATTTTAAATCATTTTTAGGAGTCTATGATCGGAGAGCCATGTTCGAATTCCAGTCGAGTTCATTTGATTCACTTCCACGCCAATACATTTGAGGAATATATGTATACAACTTTTCTTACCTCTTCCAGAAGTACTTGACAAACAATTGAGGAGAAAGTTAACTCTTGCTCCTGAAGCGAAGACATACGTCTGTAAAAATCTGAGTCGGAAGATAATGTTTGAATATTTATTTACCACACACACACACACACACACACACACACACACACACATATATATATATATATATATATATATATATAGGGGTTGGACAAAATAATAGAAACACTTGCTAAATTCAAAGAAAATTTATTTAATATGGCGTTGGTCCTCCTTTAGCCTCACATACAGTTTTAATACGTCTAGGAATGGAATCATACAACTTCCTGACTTCATCCAGAAGAATTTTCAGCCATTCTTCCATTAACACCTTCTCCAGTTCTTTAAGACACAACGGTGGAGGACATCGACTCCTAACTTGTCGCTCCAAAATGCACCACAAATGTTTAATAATATTGATATCTGGAGATTGTTCTAGCTCACTTTCATGCTCCTCATACCAATTCTTAACCACTAGAGCGGTATGTATTTGAGCATTATCGTCTTGGAAGATGCAGTCACCATCAGGCCCATTGGTTGAACATGATCACCCAAATGTTCAGGAAATCTTTGCTGTTGATTCTACCACGCAGTGCAACTATTGGACCGAGACATTTCCATCATATAGCAGCCCAAACTATCACTGATCCACCACCATGCTTCACTGTTGGAAGAAGGCAATCATGGTTATAAGCTTCTTTGGGCTGCCTCCACAAATAAATTTGCCCTGAAGTTGGGAAAAGAAAAAAACTGGACTCGTCTGAGAATAGGACTTGCTTCCATTGGTCTGCAGACCAGGCATTGTGATCTCTGCACCACTTCAACCACTTCTGAATGTTGCGAGTGGAGAGAAGAGGTTTCCTAGTTTGTGACGGGAGAGGATAATTCCAAGTACGATATTAATCCAGGGAGAGCTCAATGTAGACTACAGAGAATAATAATCATAATCACGAAGAAAACCTTAAATATTCATTTTGGTTATAATTTATTTCGTGAATATCGAAATATTCAATTCTTCAGACCAAAATGTGTTAGTAAATGGAGACAATAAGTCGGACGGATATATTAGATTGACAGGGGAAAAAGAAAGGAAGAGAGAAGGAGAAAAGTGACGGATGGACAGGCTTTTTTAAACAGATGAGATAGAGGGAAGTTATGGAAACGAAAAGGATAAAGGAGAGAATGGATGGGTAGTAGTAAGGCTAAACAGACTGATCGGACCAACCAAGAATTTTTTCCTTTAATGTATGGAACTTTGTACATTGAGTTATACAGCAAATTAACCGATATGGCCCGTTGCTATAGGCAAGACAAACCAACGTCATTACAAATAAATTAGTGTATTATATATATATATATATATATATATAGATATATATATATATATATATATATATATATATATATATATATATATATGTGTGTGTGTGTGTGTGGAGGTGTGTGCATGTTTTCAAATATTATTATGATGGATACACCGTATTTGAAAAAGTGGGTCCGTTTTTATTTATTAAACACTACGTATTATGTCTGCCAGCCCGAGCGTTCCAGAAACCATAGGCGGGGAAAATGCCTTGCCTAGCATGAATCGAACATGCGTCTCCCTATGTAGGGGGAAACGCTTCGGCTCGGTATAATTATTTCTATCATCTTTTCATATATATATATATATATATATATATATATATATATATATATGACATGTCTATTCAAAAAAACAATATCCAGTTCGGTGGCAAAAACTGCTGTTGGCGTCAAGGGTGGCAGTACCACCATAGCCACTGAAACTGTGTTACCTCCCTTGACGTAAGTATATCGGACGTTCTTTTACACATAGTATGTAGATGAAATATATAATTATGGCTTGAAGCAATCCTACGTCTAACCATACTGAAGAGCTGTGATACAGCGAAATAGTCTGTACGTGTATGAGAACGCACGCACACACACACACACACACACACACATATATATATATATATATGTATATATGTATATATATGTGCAGGTATGCAGAAAAATAGGAAAGAACACGTTAGGTAAATAATCCGGAGTTCCTTAGTATTTTTGCTTTTATTTTCAAAAAGACAGTGCTCCATACAGAAGTAGAGTTTATATTAGAATATTTTTTTTGGTTTAAAAATATGATTCCTTCGTTAGATAAGAGTTCTTATGTTTCAAAAGCGAGAGCCGAGACCCCTAATATAATTTTTGAAATTATGTTGAATTAAGGTGTCTTAATTCACTTTTTGTATGAATGATTCATTGTAATATACATTAAACCGCACCACATATTTCATATATATATATATATATATATATATATATATATATATACGATTTAGGTAATGGTGAGTATGATCTTAGAAGTTTGGATCACTGCTTTACTCCTCGTTAACTATTACTCTACAGTGAAACACTCTTAATAGTCTAAAATGTCGACGGATGGCATTCCACGTTGTGACCTTTAGGCATTTCCTGGGGACTAAGTTATAACACCTATGATATATCTTGCAACAGGTAATACTGTGTTACATGGTAGCAATTTTCTGGATTAATCCCTGATTTGAATATTTTGTTTCTTTCTTTTTCAAGAGCAACTGCGCCAATTGAACATATAACAATGTATAATGTAATTTGCCTTTTCTTACGGGTTCATTTTCCGAGCTCGTACTTATTCAGCAACACAACGTAAAGAAAGCGCCGAAGAGGAAAAGATAAAAGCGGAAACTGATGACGACAATGCGCATGTCATGACGTCAATCTGATTCTGATGTTAAATAGCGTCGTTTATATCTTGCGAAACTGTGAGGATTCATTGAAGGGATTCTAGCACAATTTGATTGAAATGGTTTTAGCTTCTAAAAAAAATAACGAAACAAATACTGAACGTGAGAAACAGGTATAAAGTTTGTGTGACACTTTGCTATATATATATATATATATATATATATATATATATATATATATATATATATATATATATATATATATAATAAAAAGATTTGAACACTAATATCCCATGGTCATAATTTATTCCATTGGAATCGTAAATACGATCCAATTCATCAGACCTACAAATTCAAAAATCTTTTTGAATCTGTAGGTCTGATGAATTGGATCGTTCTTACGATTCCAATGGAATAAATTATGACCATGGGATATTAGTGTTCAAATCTTTTTATTATATGCTTACTCTGTCCTGGACATTGAGTTCTACCTGGATCATATCCTCTTGGAATTATTTTTATACATATATGCATGTGTATATTTACCACTAATATTCTCTCTCTCTCTCTCTATATATATATATATATATATATGTATATACAGAGGAGAGTTCGGTTAACAAGGTTCTTCCATGAATCTCTCACGTACATTCATATCTGATCAATGCGTATCCAAATGTAAACAAATGACGTCACACATAATGAAATGGCCAAAGCCCGACAAATTATTTTTAAGACATTTTTTAATGTTGAAACATTCTTTTTATAGATAAAATATCTAAGTAAATGCTCTGTTTACAATAAACAGCACTAGTAACATTTACCTGCCTGAATGTCCGTGAAATTTTCATAGAAAATATTCGTCCTCCGACAGGAATCGAACCTATATCATATACGGAACCGTCATATAGATGGACGTGCCTTAATCGTTTCGGCCACAGAGGAGAGTTCGCTTAGCAAGGTGAAATTTATTGCCTTTAAGCTTCAGTCCTCCATGAATCTCTCACGTACATTCATATCTGATCAATGCGTATCCAAATGTAAGCAAATGACGTCACACATTAGGAAAAGTCCGACAATTATTTTTAAGACATTTTTTATGTTTATACATTCTTTTTATAGATAGAAATAATTAAGTAAACGCTCTATTTTATAATAAATGCGTGACGTCATTTGTCTACATTTGAATACCTTGACCTACAAATTTAAACCGTTCAAGGAGTGGATTCATAACTAGTAATTTCGTATGTCGAAATATCCCCCCCCCATTAAATTAACAGAAATTAAACTAATTCGTTCTAAACCCCCAAAAATATTGATATAAAATCAAAATTACTTTCTTTTTTTTCTTTTTTTTTTTAAGCTTATCCCCCCAAGCAAGGCTGGAAGCCACTAGAACGCAAGGGGTTACAGAAGGTTTGGAGGAAGAGCAGATAGGAGTGGTAAAGGAGAGGATGTGGAGAAAGATAGTGGATAGATCAAGGCAAGGGGGTTACAGAAGATTTGGAGCGAGAGCAGATAGGAATGAAAGGTGAAAGGATGTGGAGAAGGGAAGTGGATAGATCAAGGCAACTGGAGATGTCGATTGACGTTACACTTAAATAGTTGGACGTTTAAATTCATGAGGCCTAGGAACCAGCGAAAGCAACTCATCGGAGCAATTACCGTGAAAGTATTTGTAAAAAAGACAGAGCGAGGCAACGGCGCGTCTGTGAGAGAGCGACTGCAGACGAGATGACAGATCAGGGCCAATTACATTGCATATCCGTCTCTGGATCTTATCAAGAACCCTGAGGCAAACAGCAGGTCCTCCAGACCATATATGGCAGCAATACTCCATGCAAGGGCGAATGGTCGATTTATAGATTTGGAGGATCGATTCCGGGGAGAAAAATTTCCTGGCTCGGCACAGGGAGCCAACTTTCCTTGCGGTGGATACACAGATAGAGTACATACATCTATCATTGTGGCTCCTTCCCAGGCTTTATCAATGAGATTTAAGCAATTTAGAATACTGAAGTGATCCTTCTAAATTCTTTTAGAGTCAGGTTTGTATTTTCGCTCACTTCAAAACACCTCTGAAACAAGGCAGCTTTATCAGAGCTCGCAGAATCTCCATGTCTCACTAAACTGTGGATGCCAGTTCTCTTTTAAAATTTTTCAAACCATCCTCGGCTTGCCTTAATTGCATTTTCATCAGAAGAAGACGCGCCTGGTATTTTTGTGATAAGATCCACGTAGAATACCCTTGCCTTTGCGCTTCTAATATCTTCAGACACAGAATCACCTGGCCGCTGCCTCGCATTCATGCATACCAACACCACTTTGCGAACATCTTCTAGGGTTTTTGGACAATGCTTGGTAATTATGCTAACTCCCTTGGCAATATCAAGTTTTTTTTTTATTTCTATCTTGTTCTTTATGAGAGTGCAAATTCTTGTTGCTGAACGTCTGTATAGATCGGCAATGTCAGAAATACAGTTACATTCTTCGGGCATCTGAATGATCTTCGTTTGCATGGATATATTTTCCCTCTTCTTAGTAGCAATCGGCTTCTCATGTGATATCGTGGACTACAAAGATTATAAAAAAAAATACCGACTAAAATTTTAAATTGTTTGTACATGTACTGTCACATTGAACTGTACAGTACAATAACTGCATGGGAAAATGTAAAGTAACAAAATGCAGTGATGTAATATTGAAATTATTACGGAGTCGCTAACTGGGTGCCCTGTGATTGGATGAAAAACAACCAATCACAGGCTACCTTTTTAGATTTTTCACCAAACCCCGCGAGAGCGGTTTTTACGAACTCTCTTCCTCTTTTTCTTGTTGGGACCTTCAGAGACAACACGTTCCCCGTCTGCACTCTCCGTCATCTAAACACCATGACACGTGTGAGGATTTAGACAGCAACTGAAGCTCAGAAGTCAAGGCTCTATTTCTTCAACCCAGCCAAAACGACACAGGAAATGTAAAACTGTAAAAAAGGACGCACCTTTCAGATAAGTTCCGCAAACCCGACTGTTTGCAAGAAACTTTCCTCTCTTTTCCTACAATACAAGTTTTTTTCAAACATCTTCATCTGTGTTTGTGTTCCTTTCTTCTTGCCGACGTCACAATAATTTTTGTTACCAAATGTAATTAGGAAAATCCCAATAGTAATGTACCGTACAAATGAACCTGAACAGGATGCGTGATTTATTTTACTGTGTAGTTTACGTGCTCTAGCTGCATTTTATAAATTTTATTTTAGTCTAATTAAATTTTATATATTATTTTTTACATTTTTCTACTGTAGTGTATTGATATCAATTTAAAATTCAATGAATATACACTGTATATTAGACTAGAACATACTTTACATTACATAGAGATCAATCAAAATAAACTCAGCATTGTCACATTATAACTACATTTAATTCAATAAATTTTAATAAACTTTACATGTTACTGTACTGTAAATCTATTGTATACATTACTGTACATACTTTTTGACGTACAGTAATGAATTGATGCGATTTGCATGTCGGGAACACTAAGATCAAGCAGACACAGAAGTTTAAATATCTAGGAAGCGTCGACACAGCCGGTATTGATTTTCTAAGCGAGGCTTAGATGTGGCACATGGCTAAAAGTATGGGGCACCCAGTGAGGATTGAACTCACTATTCCGTTGTAACAGTTTTAGCAAGACCAGCTTGCTAACCATTACACCACACCGAGGCGCCCGAGTTGACACAGACGATAAGTGCGACACTGAGATCCGTAGACGTATTAGGATGACCAAGGACGTATTCCAAAAGCTGGACAGAGTATTGCACAGGAGGTTTTCTTCGGTAACGAAGAAAAGAATACTGAGCTGTTACGTGACATCTGTCCTTCTTTGCGGCAGCGAATGTTGGACGGTTTTCTTCAAAGATGAAGAAGAGACTGGAGGCGACGGAGATGTGGTTCTACAGAAGGATGCTAAGGATATCATGGACCGAGCGCGTGAGCAATGATAAGGTTTTAGAGAGGTTGCAGACAAGGAAGAGGCTTATACTTAACATCAAGAAGAGGCAGCTGAAGTTTCTGAGACACATAACGAGGGAGTAGGGCCTGGAGAATCTGATACTCACGGGTCGAATAGAGGGAAACAGAAACAAGGGAAAACAATGTGTGACATACCTGTCGAGCTTAAGCAAGTGCATGACAGAACGTGGTCTTGGGGAGGAAGCAGAGGGAAGGAACTTGCTGAGAACCAGCAAGGGATAGAGGGAGGTGGAGATCCATGACCGCCTACGTCCTGAAAGGACATGGCACATAAAAAGAAAAGAAAGAATGAATTAATTATTAATTTTTTTAAAACTTACACTATATAATCAAAAATATGCGTAAATTATAAATGTTTATTCTACGAGATAAGAAAGAGCACTGAGCATCACACTACAACTAGCGAGATTTTTTTTTTTTTTAAGCGTATCACCCCAAGCAAGGCCGGTGGCCACTATCACGCATGGGGTTACAGAAGGGTTGGAGGAAGAGCAGATAGGAGTGGTAAAGGAGAGGATGTGGAGAAAGAGAAGGACGGAGGGTCGATCAAGGCAGGGGGGGGGGTACGGAAGATATAGAGCGAGTGCAGATAGGAATGAAAGATGTCAGGAAGTGGAGAAGGGAAGTGGATAGATCAAGGCAATTGGAGATGACGATTGACGCTACACTTAAACCGTTGGAGATTGTATTTGTCAGGGAAACAGTAATAGGGAAGGGAGTTCCATAGGCGAGATGTGCGAGACATGAAGCTATTGGAGTAGAAAAGACGTCTACATCTAACAGTTTCAACGGTGAAGGTGGTGGGAACGGGATACCAGCCTCGTACGACGCTTAAATTCACGAGGCTTAGGGACAAGCGAAAGCAACTCCTCGGAGCAATTACCGTGGAAGTACTTGTAGAAAAGGCAGAGCGATGCAACATCGCGTCTGTGAGAGAGCGACTGCAGACGAGATGACAGATCAGGGCCAATCACATTGCATATCCGTCTCTGGATCTTATCAAGAACCCTGAGGCAACACACAGGGGCTCAGACCATAAATGGCAGCAATACTCCATGCAAGGTGGAATGGTAGACTTATATAGAAATATGTACTGTATAATAATATAAAGTAATATTTATAAAATATAATATAATAATGTACACTGTATATAAGCCATAAAATAAAAAAATAAAAAAATACAGTATAAAATATATCTGAAAATATAGAGTAAAGTATAAAAAATACAGTATAAAAAGTATTGTAACACCGTATAATACTACAGTATTACATTATTACAGTAAGTCTCCCGTATTTGCGGGCGTTAGGTATCAGAACGGGTCGCGAATAGTTAGAATCCGCGGATAACTGTAACCCCACTAAAATTGCTTGTAAGTACCTATTTTGATTGTTAAAACACCATATGACTAAAACTTTCATCTTAAGCACCTCAGAAACATTTCAGACCCTTTTCAAAAACATTTTTGAAAAATAATATTGACGACCATACACTTAGCGTATATTTTCTTTCATACGTAAAATAACCGTTTTTAATTACGCATAGATCGATACAACCATTGAAAATACTGTACAAAATATGTGTAATAAGACATAAAATATAAAGTTTAAAACATTTTTTAAAAACAGAATATGATGATGTCCCCCAGACACTTTTAAAACCCCAGCCGCAGCCCCTAATAAAGAACAAAGCCCAAGTAGTACGCATGTTTTTGCGTTCGTTTTTTTTACAATTATGCCTGTTTTTACCATGAAAATGGACTGTTATATATATGTTTAAGTGACTGAAATAACAGGAAAATTACACAAGAATATTTTAAATATGTTCCATCGAAAAAATACGCGAATCGAGGGAGTTCTCAGCGAATAATTTGTACATATGTTCTTCAGAAAAACACGCGTATATTCAGAGTTTCCGCGAATAACAAATACATATGTTCTAAAGAAAAATCCGCGAATGTGTGAAGTCGTGAATGCTGAAACATGGATAGGAAGGGACTATATATATATTTAAGATATATAATAATATAACATATAAAACATACTGATATAAAATACAGTATATATATAGATAAGATTAAAAAGTATTTACAGTAAATTTATATCAAATATCTAGTTTGAAATGCAACGGCGGGAGGCCAGTTCTTTATTCTGTAAGTGGAAATGAATTTATGACATTTTTGTTCATATGGCGAGTTTTTCCGTAAGTAGAGGTGTTCATAAGCCGAGGTTCTACTGTATTTTCCGTTTATACATTATTTTTAATAGATATAATTTTTTTTAAGTAAATTCCCCTTTTTTTCTTTTTTTTTAATAAACAGTATTAATTACATTTATCAGCCTAAATGTTCGATTCCTATCGGAGAGGCACATATTTTCTACGAAAATTCTCGAATATTAAGGCCGGTAAATGTAATTAATAATTTATAACTTATAAACAGAGAATGTATTAAATAATTGTCGAACTTCACCGATTTCATAATATATATTTTTCTGTTTTTTAAATTACAACACAACGCTTGGAGATGAGAATTAAGCAGCACGTTCCTACCAAAATCAGGAATACACTTTACCGCTGAATGGACTCGTCCCAAACACCTACGGGTCCGCCATTTGTGAGCACTTATCAAATAGCAGATCGTGTGCAGTGAATTTTAGTGCTGACCGGTTCACCGTATTGTCCCGGTCACACTCTTTATTTCACCTGAAGGTGCTGGAGGCACTTTACATCGGGTCCCGCAAACCTTCCTTGTGTAAACAACGTGAGTGTTTGTTGGGGCTCGCTGTCATTTGCCTCTAGCTCCTTTTGCTCATTTTTTTTTTCCCATACACAATTCTTTTTAGTGTACATTTTCTGTTTTTTAAATTAAAATCTCCCGTTGCAAGCCTGATGAGCGGGAGCGAAACCGGTTGCTTCGCGCGTTTTAATATGTCTAGTAATATTAAGCTGAATACCTTTATCGCCATAATAAAATTTTGTACCTATAAAAATATCTTCAAATATATATATATATATATATATATATATATATATATAGTCTGTCTGTGGATGAAAACAATATAGGCTCCTGAAAAATTAATTTCGGTTGAGATCTCTGGGGAAGGAAGTGTGGGTTCGTAAACAGTGACTGTTATGGCTGATATAGCATCAATTCGATTTACTTTTCGGTAAAGCGAATTGAGTCCTGTCGGTCAGTGTGTGTTTATCTAAAAACAAATCCGCTAAAATTCAACTTCATCCCTGCCGTGCGCCGACGGCTTAGTGGTAGAATTCAGTCAATTCAGTAGGGTTTCGATCCTAGCTGGAGGCAATCGGACGTCTAGCCACATTAAAGAGCTGTGATATAGCGAAACAGTCTGTCTGGGGATAACAACAACAACAACATTGTGGTATATTTATGGGATAAATTGCTCAATATCAGGGATAGGGTATGTGTAAATATAAAAGTGAACATTGAAGTCAACACTTAGAAGCGACAGGCTGTTTCTTGCTTGAGGCAAGTAGCCTGACGATTGCATCTAGCATGAAATAGCTTGTCGCCTCTAAGTGTTGACTTCAATGTTCACTTTTATATATGTATATATATATATATATATATGAATATATATATGTATATATATATGTATATATGTATATATATATATATGAATATATATATATATATATATATATATATATATATATATATATGTATATATATATATATATATATATAGGAATATATATGTATATATATATATATATGTATATATGTATATATATATATATATATATATGAATATATATGTATGTATGTATATATGTATATATATATATATATATGAATATATATGTATGTATGTATATATGTATATATATATATATATATGAATATATATGTATGTATATATATATGTATATATATATATGAATATATACATGTATATATATATATATGTATATATATATATATATATATATATATATATATATATATATATATATATATCCGAGTGTATCTGTCCCAGTTTGTAGAAACTGGAAAATTTTATATATATATATATATATATATATATAAGTGAACAGTCTGTTTCATGCTAGTGGCCCGACGATTGCATCTAGCATGAAACAGACTGTCGTCTCTAAGTGTTGACTTCTATATTCACTTTTATATTTACACACGCTCTATCTCTGATATTGAGCACTTTATCCCATAAATATAGCACACTTTAAGACTATATTTCTTTATATATATATATATATATATATATATATATATATATATATATATATATATATATATATATATATATATTGTATTGGGGCAGCAGATAATTATTCATGCATAGATTGTTAAATATAACAGATAACGAATGCCGATTATGTTTGATCATGCGCCGTTCTAAACTTCGCGTAGTTGCTTTAATTTCGTGAGAAAATGAAGACAAAAATTGTCCAACGTTTGGATATATGTTTATTATGCTCTTCTTTCATCGAAGCTTTCGGCTCATATGAGCCATCTTCAAAGTGGTTATCCAGACATTCAGACAACGATATTCAACATCAAAGATGATATTCTGTTATGTTGACAGAAGATGGCTCTGCGATGATAATGGTCGCGGAATAGCAGACGCTGGTCGTTAATTCATGATGCAGTTCTGAAGGTTTTTTTTATTGTGTGTATGTGTGAGTATTGTTGTGTCATCAAGTAATAACTGTCTAATATTATGTGCATGGCTATGTTATTTCTAAGAAATGTTTTTTTAAGCTTTTCACTCCAAGAAAGGCGGGAGTGCCACTAGCATGCAAGGGGTTACAGAGATTGGGAGCAAGAGTAAAGAGGCGTGATAGAGGAAAGGATGGAAAGAAGGACGGGGAATAGATCAAGGCATCTGGAGATGTCGGTTGATATTGCATTTGAATAGATGTAGATTATAGCTATCAGGAAAGCAAGTAATACGAAGGTAGATCCACAGACGGGAAGTGCGAGACTTGAAGCTATTGGAGTAGAAGAGACGGCTACATTAAACCGTTTCGACTGTGAAAGGTTGGAACTGAGATGTCAACCTAGTAGCACGTTTAAATTTAAGCAATTTTGGAACTAGCAAAAGTAGCTGGTCGGAGCAGTTACCGAGAAATTCTCTGTAGAAAAGACAGAGGAAGGCGACGGCACGTCTGTGAGAGAGCGACTGTAAACGAGATACCAGATCAGATCCAGTCATATTGCATATCCGTTTCTGGATTTTGTCGAGGACCTTAAAACGAATATCGGGGGCTAAGTAGTACTTCATGCAAAAGCGAATGGTTTATTTATAGATTTGGAAGATGGACTCGGGCGAGAAAAACTTTCTGGCGCAACACAAAGGACCAACTTGCCTTGCTGGAGATGAAGCTATTTTGTTTCATGGAACTAAGATCTGATATACTCCTAGAGTCTGTAGCCCAACATATCATACCATTTTGAATCAGGCCGACTCCGTGAGCAAATTAAGAAAGTTCAGTGCTCGATCCGGACCCGCAAACCTGAAATTTGGGATTCCAAAGTTTAAATTACTGCAGTTCTTTATGGATTCCGTCATCTTGGCTTTACTTCTACTGATCATTACAATGAAAGGGACACAACACTCTAACTTTCAATATCTCATGTTCAAATGAAAAAAAAATATGGTTCTCAAATTACAGTATTTCAAAATAAAAATGTTCGTATTCTTAACTTTATTTCTGCAGGCTGTAGCCCAACATATACCATTTTGAAATCAGGTCGACGCCGTGAACAAATTAAAATCATTCCGGGTCGGATCCGGATCCGCAATCCTGAAATTTTGAATTCCCAAGTTTTCATTACTGCGATTGTTTTCGGCGAATTTTTACGTTATTTATTGCGACTAATTTTTAAAACGATAAGAAAAAGAAATAATTGAAATAAGACGGAAAGAAATAACGTACGTACATCAAATTAATAATTGCAATATATATATATATATATATATATATATATATATATATATATATATATATATATATATATATAATGCTCCCTAATCTACATTGAGCTCTCCTTGGATTTATATCTTCCTCGGAATTATCCCTTCCAGTCACAAACTGGTAAAACGTATATATATATATATATATATATATATATATATATATATGTATCACTGACATTCGAATTTATATACATATATATATATATATATATATAAATTCGAATGTCAGTGATACATATATATATATATATATATATATATATATATATATATATATATATATATATATATATATATATATATATATATATATATATATATATATATATATATATATATGCGAATGTCAGTGAGTTACATTTTTTCACCGTTACTCCAAGAGCAAATTAAAACATCCCGGTTCGGATCCTCACCCGCAATCTTGAAATTTTGGATTCACAAGTTTTCCTTACTGCGATTGTTTACGGTCATTTTTTTTTACGTGATTTTTTATAACTTGGAAATAAATTTGGGAATAATCGAAATTAATTGCGAAATTCAGCGAAAGTCAGCCATGAAATAAAAATAATTGTTTGTACGGAAAGAAAAAACCAAAGGACGATCCATTGTCTTTAAATTAAGTGACGACAGTCGAATTATTTTTGAACTTAATAAACAAAAAACCATAACCACCCTCTTTCGTCAATTTTTAGAATAATTGGTTCTCCCCAACCCTCCCGGTTTTTTTTTTGGTTTTTTTGGTCACGTGGTTATGTTTTTTTGTTTATTGACTATAAATTTCCGTTCTTTCTTACCTTGTTAGCCGGACTTCCCTGATGATCCGTTCAGGTGAAACCATGGTAGGTTTGTCTGGCTCTCTAGGTCTAACTAGGTCTGCTATACTCACTGTATTGAGCACTTTATTTAGTTTTTTTGTGTACTCGTATCGGTTTTTTTTCTTTGGGCCTTGGACTTGCATACTGGATGATTATTTTTGGCTAACGTACATGTTCCTGTTTCTTTCATTTTTAAACCGTTTTTTCCCTTTGGTATTGGTTTGATTATTTGCAATTCAAGACACCGAATGTTTTCCGAACGAGTATAGCGTCTTATACTTATAAGACTTCTACTACTACTACTACTACTAAGATATATATATATAATATATATATATATATACATATATATATATATATATATATATATAGTTGCCTATATATATATAGTTGTATGACGATTGCATCTAGCATGAAACAGACTGTCGCCTCTAAGTGTTGACGTCTATGTTCACTTTTATATTTTTATATATATATATATATATATATATATATATATATATATTACGGAAATTTTGGTTTTTACGGTAAAATTTATATATGCTCTGTTATAATAAAGACATTGAGATCTCTGTGGATCAGTTTTAGTATTTGTTATAACTAAGATACACCTGGATTATATACTACCAAATCTATTACTTGTACTACATATATGTATGGGTAGTTGACGGCTTAGTATGTGCAATTACGCTAATGTGTCGAAAGTGAAACTAATTTGTAGTTATATTAAATGTAATTATTATATATTATATTCATATTCATGCGAAGCCACTCTACGAATGTTACTGATACCATGTTCCCAATATTATCAGCCGCAGTGTCCGGTCATCGGCAACTAAACCGGTTCCCCGACCAGTTTTTTTCTAAAGAGCAACATAAAATACAAGACCTGTGAAAGAACGGATGGGCTTTCTTTTAATGTCAACGGCCATCTATCATAATGGGGTAGACTGGACTCCATTGCGGCTATCGCAATGATGACCCACGTATGGGCGGGAGTCTTTTTAATCTGAAGATAACATTCCCCGAAGAAGGTTCTTCCTATAAAATCAAAGGCCGCGCCACGGATCCGTGACCGTAGTTGAAGGGCATCGACTGTAGTTTTGCCCGAAGAGAGATAGACTCCGCTAGGTTTATTTGACCAAGACAGGCTAAGTATTAATAAATGCTTCCCGACCTTCCACCCAGATATATAGAGGGAATTGTTCAAGTGATCTGTTGTTCAGTGGTACTACCATCATGGAACTGATTATGATAACGATGATGATTTTTGTAATGGACTATTCAACGCTCGAAGCTATTTCTCTTTTAATAAGATTTAGTCAGTTTTTATATTAACGCCGAATCTTGCTGATTATTCGTATTTATTTAGTTACTGCGGATTTTGTTTTTGTATGTTTACGTCTGGACACACTTACCGTCTTACAACTTTTCACACAAACGCCATGCACAAAACAAAAAGAGATGTTGTCGCCGAAAATATCAACGCTAGCCATTGTCTTCAAATAATCAGTTTTAATTCCTTAAAAGATCAAGCTCTTCCCCCCTCTCCCCATCGCCTGTCCCCTACGCTCTTTTCCGGCTTCTTTTATAACGTATCCTCTTCTTCGCAAAATAGCTGATTGTTCAGTTGGACCTCATCCCGGAAGCCATCTTGGCTCTGAGTTCCACTTGGTCGTTTATTAAGTTTTACTCAATGTATTCAGACGATGGAGAAATTGGGCAGATTGCGGTCTGGAGGTCATTGGCTTTGTCCATTTATTGACTTAATCAGGAGGGACAAGTGATGAGGGGAAATTTCAAAATGGGTTGTCGTTGATTTTGCCAAAATTTCAGACGAGTGGTCCATGAAAGAAAAACAAGAAAAAGTGGGTTGAATGCCGGGAAGGAAAGTCCAGACACTGAAATTTATGAATGATTTCTTGTGAAGACGGAAAAGAATTAGAAATTCGTGGAATATATATATATATATATATATATATATATATATATATATATATATATATATATATATATATATATGTGTGTGTGTGTGTGTATATATGTATATATATTTATATATGTATATATATATGTATATATATATATGTATAAATATATATTTATATATATGTATATATATATATGTATGTATATATGTATATATATATATGTACATATGTATATATATATATGTATATGTATGTGTATATATATATATATATATATATATATATATATATATATATATATATATATATATATATATAGATAGATAGATAGATAGATCTTTCCTTGAATATGACAGACAAGGAAAATTTAATTAATTTTTTTATTGTTTTTCCAATATTCTTACATTTTTTTCAGTTTGATGGTAGTAAGGTAGTTCAAAGATTTTTGCTATTGTCAACTGACCCAAGCATTAACGGCCACTTTTTTAGGCATACATCTTAAAACAGTCAACCATGAGCAGAAATTACCAACAACAAGAAACAAAGCTAATGAATATGTATATATATATATATATATATATATATATATATATATATATATATATATATATATATATGATGGACTCTCCCATCGAGTTCGGTGTATGAGTTTCCGACGACCACGAACTAATTATCTGCATGCCTATGACGGACATGACTTTTGAGTCCGTCTCGAGAATTGCACAAAAGACAACAAACAGTGCAGGAGAATGTATTGTATCCAAGTGCAGCAGGAACACTGATAGCTGTCTTATTTTGCTTTCGCGTTTCCCGTAGTCGTCTGATGCTTACTTCTTGATGGTGCATTATTCCTCAATGACAGCTAGAACGATACTCTGATCTCTTCATAGCGACCTCTTCAAAGTTCTTGAATGGAATGTTGACGCAAGAAAGGTTGCTTTTCAGTTCATCGTTATACCTGAGCCAATAAATATATATATATATTTCCTACATATCCTCGTAAACTGTGCAATAAATTAAACATTCAGGTCGGTAAATGTAATTAATACTGTTTATTTTTTTAAAAAAAACAGAGCATTTACTTAAATAAATTGTATCTATTAAAAATAACGTATATGTAGAAAATACTGTGGGAACTCTGCTTACGAACACCTACACTTATGAATAACTCGATATAAGAACAAAACTTTGTCAGATAATTCATTTCGACTTACGAATTAATTTCGATTTAAGAAATAAAGAACTGGTCTTCGGCCACTATATTTCAAACTAGATATTTGATATAAATGTACCTGGAGTGAACATTTATTCTCCCAACCTCGCCTAGCGTCAAAATGGACTGTGCCTACATATAAATAGTTTTGTTTGGACTAACTGTTCTATAGGGCGGAATAAAGCCTAATTTGGGGCTACTCCTTTTCGTATCTTTTATTACAATTTATTCTGAACTATATGGATAATATTTTTCAGTAACGCTATCCCAGTCTCTGAGAAATATAGACAAAATTCTGCGACCTCAGATATTTGAAACTCTTCTCAGTTCGAAGAATGTTGAAAATGATTGACGATAGGCAGGGCGAGAGAGAAGAAATGTTCACCACAATCTCCCCTGCTTCTAGAAATAATTAGTTGGTCAATCGATATTAATGAAAGATTATATCCTAGCAGGATTTATTCCAGTACCGTAAATACTTTTGATCTTATCTAAATATACTGAATTTTATATTTTTTATGTTTGATATATTAAATTCATATGATGTCATTGTTTACGTAAAGATATATTTCTTGAGCAGATATGACCATTCGAGAAAAATCGCCGAAGGTGTATGTTTATAAACAGTAATTCGGACCTTTCTAACCAGACAATATTTACCTTGAAATGCTGTTTAATACTGTTTATTATAAACAGAGCATTTACTTAAATATTTTTATCTATAAAAACAACGTATGAACATAAAAAATTTAAAAAAAAATATCTTAAAAAATAATTGTCGGACTTGTTTCATAATGTGTGACGTCATTTGTTTACATTTGGATACGCATTGAGCAGTTATGAATGTATGAGAGAAAACCATGGAGAATTGTTTAAATACAGTAAAATCGACCTGGCTAGCCGCACTCTCCTCTGTGTCCCAATCAGTAAAGGCTCTTAAGACTATATGACTGTTCCGTATAAGATACAGGTTCGATTCCTGTCGGAGGACGAATATTTTCTAGGAAAATTTCTCGGACATTCAGACCGGTAAATGTCGTTAAGAGTGTTTATTATAAACAGAACATTTACTTAAATATTTGTATCTAGCAAAAAGAACGTATAAACATAAAAATAAATGTCTTAAAATACAGACACACACACATATATATATATTTAACAATCATAATAATAATAAAAACAGACGTCGGTGAGGAGTCTTACTGTCATTTGTCTTTCATTGCATAAAAATATATTTAAAAAAAGTTAATTCGAAAATATTGAGCCGACAGCTGATATTATGTTTTTCTCTATAATAATATTAGTAATGATGATGGTAAATTTAGTCGATTCCCTATAAGGAAACATTCAACATTCTTTGACCTAGTAGCCTGTACTTCTCGTTTTACACTTCTTTTCAAATACTTGGCCATCGAGCTGGGATCAAAATGTAGTATCTGTTCTCCTCATCAGCAACGCTCATCGTAATATTAGCCGTGTCCTTATGTGGAAACATCTGGTATTCCTTGACCGAGCCTCTGGTGTTTCTTTTGGCAGAAATTGATAACATACTTTCCTTAAAACAATTTATAGGGAAAATATCTTTCTGTTATATAGGAATAAAGTGTCGTTACCGTCACTAGCGTTTAGACATAGATCACCAGAGACCAAAGACAGTCAATGTTGAATAAGTAGAGCACTTGATTGTAAAGGAAATATATATATGGGGATTAGCGTGGCGTCTAATTGATCACTATTTCTACACTATGCTCTATCACTATAATATTCCCTATACTATTTCTCTATACTGATCACTATTCGGTGGTTACTTTTCGAGCGATTATTAACGAGCAAGTACTATTAGTGCGAGTGCTATTCGAAGGCGTCTGACACCAGTATTGTTCAACGGCGTTAATATAGATGTATCTGCGATTACAAAGTCTCTACTACAACGAGCATTAAGAAAGTGACAACGAGTATTCGTCGACATTAGAAAAGTGGCAAGAAGTGTTTGTTGACCTCACAGATAAAGTGTCGAGCTGAAGTCGAGATTGAAACAATCCCAGTCCATTTAGAAAATTATACAGAAAACGCGCATATTTCAAAAACACATTGCAAAAAGACATTAAACTATAGGACGTTATAAAATATAACTGTAAATAACACACACACAAATATATATATATATATATATATATATATATATATATATATATATATATATATATATATATATATTTATATATATAATATGGAGAAAACAACTGAAAAGTTGCAAATTAAAAAAATTGAATGTTTTTTTGTGAAAGTATTTATATATATATATATATATATATATATATATATATATATATTTGATATTTCAGATCTGCCCCGATCTTTCATCAGAAATAAGTTAAATAACTGTATTCAGAAGTTTGTTTACAAGTAGCGTCCGTCGCGAGACGCGGACGTCACGTGATGTGGAATGCAACTGTGTTTGAATATTTCTAACGTAAATCTAACGATAATAATATTTTAGATGTTGTTTAAAAAGTTTTTTTTTACTATATCTAAAAAAAATTTTTTAACTATTGAAAGTATACGTGGCTTCTCATTATGCTATATATATATATATATGTGTGTGTGTGTGTGTGTGTGTGTGTGTGTGTGTGTGTGTGTGTGTGTGTGTGTGTGTGTGTGTATGGGAATTATCGTGACAACTAACGATCATTATTTCCACTATTTCTACTCTATCCTCTATTAACATAAGGACCGCTATTCTCTACTTTATTCACTATACTATTTCTCTATTCGCGTCACTATTCGGTGGTTACTATTCAAGCGAGTATTATCGAGCAAGTACAATTAGTGCGAGGGATATTCGAAGGCGTTTGACACCAGTATTGTTCAACGGCGTTACTATAGTTGTATCTGCGATTACAAAGTCTCTACTACAACGAGCATTACGAAAGTGACAGCGAGTATTCATTCACATCACAAAAGTTTCTCAAGTGCTCTGTTATCGTACTTTCTAATACTGATGGGAGGCTTTCTTCTTTTTGTTTGAAATATTACGAATCGGCAACATCTTTTTAAGCCATATTATTATGCTCGATTTACATGTGCTATCCATTTTATTTGCTGCTGCTCTTGAAAATCCTAGAGTGATGTAGTTTCTTTTATTTATTAGAGTTCGTGGTTTGTGATTCTGTAGCGCCAGTCCACGATGTTCGAAGTGGGATGGTCTTTCATTTGCTGGAATCCATTTTCGATCATTGATTTAAGAAAGCCGTTATATGCAGGTGACATTTTAAATATTTCCATGCATGATGTCCATATGTAAGTCTCGATCTCACTAGGATATTTAAGAACATCACTCAGGTTTTTCGATTAATGGATTTGTAGCAACTTGCGGTGTTGTTTGAAACTTTCCCTAGCGCAGCCTAGTCTACCCACTAGGGCAAATTAATTGAAATAAATAATTCCGTTATTATTTAATTTTTTCAGATTTTTTCTCATGAAATATGACCCATGACATGTTAGTACTTCGTATGTCTATTCTACAAAGTCATTCCTCGCAGATTGACCACAGATTCTCAATTGGATTTAAATCAGGAGAGTTCCCGGGCCAATCTATATTACTTTGATTTGCTCAGGCTTGACAGTGTGCTCCTGCAGTGTTACAATTTCCGTACAGTTCCTTGGAGACCTCTATTGCAGACAATGACCACAGGACAACTAATCGACAGTCGAGACAATAGTGAAAAAAATGATGCAATCATGGAAGAAGTAATATTTTTCAAGGTCAAACAAATTTCATCATACACCCGAAAAATAGACTCATATTACTGCAAACCACTGCAAATGGCCTAATACCATAGAAAAAATATAAATCGATTACACCCTGTCACTCCAGTGGGTCTAAAACTGACCGTAAGGCGAAAGAAAGGAAACTAAAACGGTTGTTTCAATTCATGTGCACAAGGGTGTATGTTCAGTTTCCTTAGCTCCTAAATTAAATTTGTAATAAAGGATCCTTATCTTTTAGTTCTATTTCTTGGTACAATTCATGATATTGAAACGCCAGTGTTTCTACGGCAGAAGTTAAGTAAAATCGAGCCTGATCACTGCCGAGATGAGTGACCACTTGGGAATATCAGGTGGTGTTAGCTTAGATGTACTTATGATGTCATGGATAATGGCTCGGAATTGTTAATTGGAGAGCCGAGTTCCAATTCTCGTTAGGCCAGTTATTATTTCTTACACGCAAATACCTTTGGGAAAGGTCACGAATCCATATAATCAGGCCCAGATATTGATTAATTAGTAAGAGTTCTATCACTAAACAATTATTATATCACTCCACCCAAAAAAAATCTTACAATCTAAAAATATTTTCCTGATTTTTAATAACCGGCAAAGGGATGATAAGCCGTAAAAAATGATTCAATCAACAATCAATCAGAAAACTTGATAGAGGAATTTGTTTTTGTGAGCATTCTTATTAACAACTATGCCGTCAGCATATGCCGGCCATCATCAGTACACTGGCCTCAGGATGGAAAATAGGAAAACTGTTTAGTTTGGAAAAAGATACAGTCATCGGTAATCCGGCAAGAATGTTACTGACTATTGATGGTTAAACCGACTGGCTCACTAAATATTACCCTCATACCTCTTTCAGTTATGTGTCATGCGTCATACACGCTTAGGCGATCATGTATCTTTCGATACATGACTGACGAGGCAGATTTTTTCCCGCAGTAGGTTGTCATTTCTTTCAGCGGTAGACCAATTGCCATCCAAGGCTAGAGAACCCGGTCTGTCCTGCTATTTGTTCATATCTTGGGGGGTAGAAGAAGGGGATTCATACCTTTCCCAAGGGTATTAGCACGTCAGTGAATTACAGTCAGTTATGTGCCATGAGTTATACACGCTTAGGCGATTATGTATCTTACGATACATGACTGACGAGGCAGATTTTTCCCACAGTAGGTTGCCATTTCTTTCTGCGGTAGACCAGTTGGCATTCAATTGTATAGAACCCGGTCTGTCCTGCTATTTACCCATTGCTGGGGGGGGGAGAGGATTTATACATTTCTCAAGGGTATTAGCACGTAAGTGAATGTAATGGATTCGACTGGAATTCGAACTCGGCTCTCCCATTTCTCAATCTCAAACGCTATCCATTATTCCACCGTACCTCCTAAAGTTGACGTATTCATCTACCGGATGCCGAAACCCGGGATTGAACTTGGGATCTTTAGATCTTCAGTAACCTAGAAGTTTTTTTTTTCTATTGTGTGTTATTATTGTGGGACCGTCATCCCTAGACCCAAAATAATAACATACAAGAGAAAAAGAAAAAAAACTTCCCGGTCGGACCAGATTTCTAGAATTCCTATCATAATTTTGTTTGTCCTTCATTTCGTCATTTAGGCCCTTAGTTCGCATGACCGTTACGCCCTGCCAATACCTAGCGCGAAAACACGGAAGTGACGTCCTAGAGACGTTACTTGGTTCCAGTTTTTTTTTGTTTTTTTTTTAAGCTTTTCACCCCAAGCAAGGCTAGAAGCCACTAGCACGCAAGGGGTTACAGAAGGTTTGGAGGAAGAGCAGATAGGAGTGGTAAAGGAGAGGATGTGGAGAAAGATAGTGGATAGATCAAGGCAAGGGAGTTACAGAAGATTTGGAGCGAGAGCCGATAGGAATGAAAGGCGAAAGGATGTGGAGAAGGGAAGTGGATAGATCAAGGCAACTGGAGATGTCGATTGACGTTACACTTAAATAGTTGGAGATTATATTTGTCAGGGAAACAGGAATAAGGAAGGGAGTTCCACGGGCGAGATGTGCGGGACATGAAGCTATTGGAGTAGAATAGACGTCTACATCTAACAGTTTCAACGGTGATGGGGTGGGAACGGGATACCAGCCTCGTAGGACGCTTAAATTCATGAGGCCTGGGAACCAGCGAAAGCAGCTCATCGGAGCAATTACCATGAAAGTATTTGTAAAAATGACAGAGCGAGGCAACGGTGCGTATGTGAGAGAGCGACTGCAGACGAGATGACAGATCAGGGCCAATTACATTGCATATCTGTCTCTGGATCTTATCAAGAACCCTGAGGCAAACAGAAGGGGCTCCAGACCATATATGGCAGCAATACTCAATGCAAGGGCGAATGTTTGATTTATAGATTTGGATGATCGATTCCGGGGAGAAAAATTTCCTGGCTCGGCACAGGGAGCCAACTTTCCTTGCGGTGGATGAAGCAATTGACTCGATGTATTTGTTCCATCTCAGATCAGCGGACAGCGTGATACCGAGCAGCCGCAGGGAGGAGCTCTCGAGAAGTTGGTCTTAAAACAATTTAAAATATTTTCATTTGCATCCACTTCTTAACGTCCAGCATTCATATGTAAGATTGTTATTTAAAAAATTTGTTAAAGTTGATAAGCACAAATATTTACCGACGCGATAGTGAGTTCTACAGATAGTTTGCTGTCGTAGAACTCGCCATGAGTTTACGCAATCATTAACAGAATTATTAAGATTCATCAGAATATTAAAATAGGAAATCCGTGAAATTTCCACGAGTCTGTCTAGTCTGACTAAATGATGAAATGTCAGATTGTTTTCTCTTTTAGAGGAGCGTTTTGATTAAGCCAAATTCTTTTGTCGTCCTGGGTATGACGTTAAACTGCATCCGAGTCCTGGGCAAGACTATAATCTACATCCAACAGCAAGGCCTCTGATCAGGAGGTTTTGAGGAGCGTAGAACCACCTCCTAATTGCTGGTGTAACCAGGTCCACCTTGACCCAGGGTGGTAGCACCTGTTAGGGTCCCAGCTATGAGCAAATACTTAACTCCCAAGGTGTGGACAAGTCCTGTGTATGACGATAAACTACATCCGCGTCCTGGGTATGACGATAAACTACATCCACGTCCTGGGTATGAAGATAAACTACATCCGCGTCCTGGGTATGACGATAAACTACATCCACATTCTGGCTATGACGATAAACTACATCCGCGTCCTGGGTATGACGATAAACTACATCCACGTCCTGGGTATGACGATAAACTACATCCACGTCCTGGGTATGACGATAAACTACATGCACGTCCTGTCTATGACGAGAAACTAGATCTGCGTTCTGGGTATGACGATAAACTACATCCACGTCCTGGGTATGACGATAAACTACATCTGCGTCCTGGGTTTGACGAGAAACTACATCCGCGTCCTGGGTATGACGATAAACTACATGTGCGTCCTGGTTATGACGATAAACTACATCCACGTTCTGGCTATGACGATAAACTACATCTGCGTTCTGGGTATGACGATAAACTACATCCACATTCTGGCTAGGACGATAAACTACATCCACGTCCTGAGTATGACGATAAACTACATCCGCGTCCTGGGTTTGACGATAAACTACATCCACATCCTGGGTATGACGATAAACTACATCCACGTCCTGGGTATGACGATAAACTACATGCACGTCCTGTCTATGACGAGAAACTAGATCTGCGTTCTGGGTATGACGATAAACTACATCCACGTCCTGGGTATGACGATAAACTACATCTGCGTCCTGGGTTTGACGAGAAACTACATCCGCGTCCTGGGTATGACGATAAACTACATGTGCGTCCTGGTTATGACGATAAACTACATCCACGTTCTGGCTATGACGATAAACTACATCTGCGTTCTGGGTATGACGATAAACTACATCCACATTCTGGCTAGGACGATAAACTACATCCACGTCCTGAGTATGACGATAAACTACATCTGCGTCCTGGGTTTGACGATAAACTAGATCTGCGTTCTGGGTATGACGATAAACTACATCCACGTCCTGGGTATGGCGATAAACTACATCTGCGTCCTGGGTTTGACTAGAAACTACATCCACGTCATGTATATGACGATAAACTACATGTGCGTCCTAGTTATGAAGATAAACTACATCCACGTTCTGGCTATGACGATAAACTACATCTGCGTCCTGGGTATGACAATAAACTGCATCCACGTCTTGAGCAGGACGATAAACTACATCTGCGTCCTGGGTATGACGATAAACTACATCCACGTCCTAGGTATGACGATAATTACATGTGCGTCCTGGTTACGACGATAAACTACATCCACGTTCTGGGTATGACTATAAACTACATCTGCGTCCTGGGTATGACAATAAACTGCATCCACGTCTTGAGCAGGACGATAAACTACATCTGCGTCCTGGGTATGACGATAAACTACATCCACGTCCTAGGTATGACGATAATTACATGTGCGTCCTGGTTACGACGATAAACTACATCCACGTTCTGGGTATGACTATAAACTACATCCGCGTCCTGGGTAAGACGATAAACTACGTCCAACAGCAGTGCCTCTGATAATATATTTTTGGAAAAATAATGTTGCCAGCTGTAAAATTTTGGAAAAATATTACCGGCTATATTTGTTTTTTTGAAAGAATAGTGTTGCCGGCTGCACCTATTTGAAAAAAATTACCAGCTACACATTTTTGGAAAAAATAATATTACCAGCTATACATTTTTGAAAAAAAATAATATTATCAGCTATATATTTTTGGAGAAAATAATATTACCAGCTATACGTTTTTGGAAAAAAATAATATTGCCATTTATACATTTTGGGAAAATAATATTACCAGCTGTATGTTTTGGAAAAATAATATTACCAACTATACGTTTTTGAAAAAATAATATTACCAGCTGTACATTTTTGAGGAAAAAAGACGTTACCAGATATACATTCTTGAAGAAAATATATTACCAAAAGTAAAAATTCCTTTTCGGCATTAAATGACCCATTGAGGTTGATATGCCGTAAAACAAACCAAACCAAAACAAATTCCTCTCAACAGCCCCGGTAATATTTTTCGAAAAATAATCTGTTTTCAGGAAACTTAAAATTAAAATAACAAGATATAAGATCTGTGTTTTTTTTTATTTCTTTGATTTCCTTGTAAACTATTCTGTTCGTTCTATTATTACTATTACTGCTACTATTGTTATTGTACCATACATACTACTAAAACTATTACTAATGCTACGACTGATAATAACGATACTGTTGGTGATAATGATGATATTGATCATAATACATTTCAGATGTTAGATTTCACCTTCATTCCAAAATGGCTGAAGAAATTACCGCCTGGGGCCAATTTGTTTACTCTTCAGTACTGGCGATGCAATGGTCTTTTGTCCCAGCAAGTATTTGTTTGAGAGTAAATATTTAAAGGCTGACTCCCTTGCTTGCCAAAAGGAGACATTAGACAGGAAATAGTGTTGTAAAAAAAAAAAGAAGCCCCCTAAAAAAGAACCCTAAGAAAAGATGTCAAATAAAAGAAGCCATGATTTTAGAAAGAAAATAAATGAACTGTGAAGCGATCGTGAAAAATCGTCACTCCCTCAAAAGAAACAGTTTTATTCGAGACAGTTCTTAAACGAAGGAAAGAAATCGATTTCAACAGATCCCCGGCAGGTGAGACCTGTTAAAACACTAGAGTGAACCTGTCATATGACCGTGTATAATATTAGGAATATACGTTTGCTTTTATTCATTTAATTATTTTTTGTTTTTGTAATATTGGATTTTGCCATTTTGATCTTCCATACTTCAGCTCTCCTATATATAAATCTCTATCTATAAAAGGCAGGATGTGTATGTGTGTGTGTGTGTGTGTGTGTGTGTGTGTGTGTGTGTGTGTGTGTGTGTGTGTGTGTGCGTGCGTGTAACGAATACACGGCCGCAATTTTCGACGGATTTGCACCAAATTTTACATGCACATGCTCCAAGTTAGTGAAGATGCCAAGACCGACTTTACATTTCTCAACTCCCATCGATAGTGGAAATAATCGACTTTGTCATGCTTCTACGGCAGTTTTCATGTAGTTTGCGGC
Source organism: Acanthosepion esculentum (assembly GCA_964036315.1). Lineage (NCBI taxonomy): Eukaryota > Metazoa > Mollusca > Cephalopoda > Sepiida > Sepiidae > Acanthosepion > Acanthosepion esculentum. The sequence continues at coordinate 22,955,725 of OZ038511.1, read as the reverse complement.
CATTTTCTATTGGCCAGAGTGAGATCCTATAGCTGGCTGCCACGAATTGGCAGGAAGATTCTATTGGCCAGTGTGAGAGCCAACAGCTGACTGACACGAATGTTAACTAGCATGCTAGCATGCAAAAAAAAATCGATAGCTGCATTCGTCACAAATGGGAAAAATTTAAATCTGAATGGCACTTTAGTCCAATTGAGTCATTCGCTTGCTTAAACTCAACGTTGATTCTGATTCCGCAGAACTGGGTTGAGTGTGAAAAAGTATTTGTTGTTAACATTCTTTTTTCATTCGGTTTTTCCAGTGACGAGTCCTTTTTTAATGCTGATAGTTTTGTGTTCATTTTGTTTAGTTCTTTTTCGTAACAGATTTAATGTTTAGTATAAAGCTTAGAAAAAATTCGCAGTGTGAGATAGGCAAGAAGTAAGGCATGTAGCAACATCAGCACGGCAAAGGGCACTCCTTTGAAGGCAAGGAAGGGCAAAAATATTTTAAGTTAAGTGATAGCGATTGCTGTATGAGTCGTACGATTTTTGAATCAAGCACGGGCTACGCCGGGCCATGCTACTAGTAATAAATATAAATGTAAGCGGAAGTTTATCAGAAATGTTTATGAAAAGCTTAATCAATAGTTGGCCTATGAACATAGCTGAACAGTAAACAAGGGTATTTTCATTGTATTTAAATTTTTTTAAAAATTATCAGTGAAACAAAGAGGACGAAAGAGTTACTTACAATCAGAGAGAGATTAGCATTTTGGAATACATAATGAGGAAAGACAGCCTAGAGAAATTAAAATCCACAGGCAAGAGTAAGTATGAAAAACTGCTGTAAACTGCTTAACGATTCTGCGCGAATGGATGACGGGACAAGGACAAAAATAGAAACATGCTGTAGAATAGAACAGGCGGTCGTATAATACGGAGGGACATCCCTGAGAACAACACCGGTAACCCATACATGAAATGGACTAACCTGGCTACGTCCAAGACGTGGCACACGTGTAAAGAACGCAAATATAAACAAGACAAGTGCGACGCCTAAAAGGTTGGACAGATTGCAACCGTAATCTGCAGCTTGTCGACCTCTCTGCCTTTGGGTAGAGAGGACGAGACTATGTCGTTTGGAGAGGGACAACAAACTCAACCTCGTGAATGCGGGGTCTACGGGGAATTTTTGCCCGAGCCTACGAGTTCGGATCTGCCCCACGTAAAAATTGGTCATGTGCCACATACTGCCTTGTCGGGAGCTTGGTAAATACCATATTGTAACCGTAATCTGCATCTTGTCGACCTCTCTGCCCGATGGCAGAGAAGGAACCCAGACGAGGCGATGCCGAATATCAGAGTCTTGTTTGGGGGAGGTAGACAAACCCAACCCCGGGTCTACGGGGAAGTTTTGCTCGAGCCTACGGGCTATGCAACGCCTCACATAAAAATCGACCTTCTGTCACATCCTGCCTTGTGGGGAGGCCTATAAATACCATATTGCAACTGTCACTAAAGCACTCTACACAAGCAACAATAGACCGGAAGTTGTGGAGAGCAATGAACATCTACATTCGAAAGAATTATTAACTAATTTTTGTCAAATTAAATATTTACATAATGTCTAATTTAGTTTTGATGGATGTTTAATTAGGAAATTTATTTATTTTTAATTTTCTTTTGGTAGACATCAATCATGGAAAAATTGAAATTAATTTTGAATGAAGGAAAGTGGCAATATTTTAGTTTAAAACCTGCTTTAATAAAGCAAGAGTAATTTTTATATTTTTCTTTACGAATTTGTGCTATTTTTTTTTCAAGACAGAAATTGTAAAAAAGACTGAATTATTGAATTATTGTAATGTTTCAGATTTTTTAATCAATTATCCATATTTTTTATAAGATAAACTACATCCGTGTCTTGAGTTAGACGATAAGTTACATCCGACAGCAAGCCCTTTGGTCAGAAAGTTTTAAGGAGCGTAGGGCCACCTCTTAATTTCTGGCGTTCCCAGATCCACCCTGGATGGTAGCATCTGTCAGGGACCAACCTGTAGGCAAATAGTTAACTCCCACCAAAAAAAGGGGTCAAAACACTATGAAAGTATAAAAATAGGTTTTAATACCAGCAATATATTTTTGGAAAAAAAAACATATTACCATTAATAAAAATCCTGTCGGCATTAAATAAACCATTGAGGTTGATATACCGTAACACAAAACAAACAAAGCAATAGATAGATAGATAGATAGATAGATAGATAGATAGATAGATAGATAGATACAAAATTAAAAAAAAAATATTACCAACAATAAAAATCTTGTCGACATTAAATAATCCATTGAGGTTGATATGCCGTAAAACAAAACAAACCGATAGATAGATAGATAGATAGATAGATAGATAGATATGAAGTGACCAAACGAGACAGACAGACATGAAAAGACCAAGATAGATAGATAGATAGAAAATTTAAAAAAATATATTACCAGCAATAAAAATCTTGTCGACATTAAATAAGCCATTGAGGTTGATATACCGTAAAACAAAACAAACCAATAGATAGATAGATAGATAGATAGATAGATATGAAGTGACCAAACGAGACAGACAGACATGAAAAGACCAAGATAGATAGATAGATAGATAGATAGATAGATAGATAGATAGATAGATAGATAGATAGATAGATAGAAATGATAAAAAAATATTACCAGCAATAAAAATCGTGTTGGCATTAAAAAGCCATTTTTTGTTTTGATATGCCGTAAAACAAATCATACCAAACTATATATTTTATATAGTTAGTAACCATTTTTGATACCTACCTTCTTAAACTTAGAAAAATATAAATCTTCTAGTACGATTCAGTAATTCGTTTCTCTCTTATCAGAAATAATCATCATCTAACCTATAGAAAGTGAAATGGTTGATGGCGGTTAATGTAAGAGCGAAGTAATGTTTTTTTGCAGTTTAAGCCCGATCTTGCTTTATTGGCAAGTGTAAATCATTACCGGTCAAGGGGCATAAATTGTACGAAGAATAAAGAAGGCAAAACATTGTTTTTTTTCTTCTTAAATGACAGAGGTATTAAACTGACACATGAAATACGTAGTGGAAGGATTGTCAGGACGATTCAATTTCGCCTTTATGAACAATTATTAAAAAAGTGAGAGAACGCGAAAAGAACAGATGAGAATAAGAGATGTCGGAAGGAAAGCGTTTGGAAAAAGAAAAGTTGAAGAGATGGCGGCGTTAAAACGAAAGAGAAGAAAACTTCGAACGAAAGGCTGATGCAAGAGAAAAATATTAAAATGAAGGAGGGAATGAAAATAAAAGAGGAAGAAAAAATGAAAGAATATGTGGAATTGAGAATTTTAAATTTAAAAAATTAATAAATAAAAAGACAAAGAAAATAATGCGAACGAAGATTATCACTTGTGAATAAACAGAAGACGTGAATGAGGGACGTAGTGGCACAAAATTATTAATTAAAATAGGGGAAGCATACCATTAAAATCACACAATTACTATATATATATATATATATATATATATATATATATATATATATATTAAAGAAAAACAGATCACTTTAAGGTTTCATGTAATAATTTATTTCACCATAGCCCTTTTAAAGGACGTAGGATCATCAGACTACACTTCCAAAAGGTGAAACGAAAAATGAAATGATTATTTACACTTTTGACGGGTAGTATTAAGTTTATGTAATTTAACAGAGAGGGTAAAGAGGGGTGGTGTGAGAGACATGGACGAGTTTACAGAGGGTTTATTTTAATATTTCTATCTATCATACTTAGTATTAGGGGAGGAGGGACCTGAAATTGACCTATAGTTAACTTAACGGAAGTGATATAGTGAAAGGGAAGGTGGAGAAGAGAGAAAAAATATAATGAAAGAAGGGGGAAGTAAAGAGAAAGAAGCTTTAATTAGGCTTTATCAAGGGAGATGAGGAGTGGTAATTTTTAGCAATTTATGTAAAAAAAGATTTTAATGCTTGATAGTAATATATTTTTTTAAAATCACCGAAGAAATTAATTTGATGTTTGCTAGCAATTTAAATTTTAACTATTTTACAAATAATTTAGGGATTTAATATGAGTTAAATAGTATATTTAAAAACAATTTATTTGTGTGCGTCTGTCTGTGTGTGCGTGTATAGGCAGCAAATTCTCCTTTAAGCCATGTCTGATTGAATAAATTACAGACATTATCTCTGCTAATTTTTAACAAAATCCGTTCATACTCACGAATAATCTTTCATGTATTGATGTTAAAGGATGAGAGAAATGTGCTATAGCTGTTTAGATTTATTTTAATTTCATTTCCCAAGTACTTTCGATCTTCTTACAAGATCATCTTCAGTGGTGCAAGTAGTACAAAACTATATGTTGTTCATTAGTACAAATATTTATACAAAGTTGTGCGTTGTTATCCATTATAGTAATTTTTTTCATTTCGGTCGACAATGTACTGAGCACAACTTTGTATAAATACTTGTACTAATGAACACCATATTCACTACTGGCGAGTGAACGAGTACTTAAATACACCCCCCCCACACACACACATATATATATATATATATATATATATATATATAGTCAAACCTAATGAGCCAGACAAACCTACCAAGATTTCACTTAGGCAGATCGTCTGGGTCAGCTGGTTAAAGAGGCAACAGCAAACGGCGTATTGACATCGTATAGGCGACAATCAAGTCATCACCACGTGACCAAGGGAAAAAGCGACACCGTGGGTGATGGGGTATAAATTTATACGAATAACTAAAAGGGGAGGGGATATTTTAAGAAAACACAAACAATAACGATAACGATACAATCGGGGGAGAGAGGCTTATTTCATTAACCAAGTTTTTCAGTGTCTACATTTGTTAAGGATCTCGGTTTTAGAATTTATTATATATATATGTCTTTACATATATATATTTAGTATATATATATGTAAAGACATGAGTCATTAAATAATTTAGACACGTTTTTTCTACTTATTTTAATAGGATCCTCTCCTAATTATGGACTAGTGTCATAGTATCCTTATTAAAGGAAGAAAGAAATTTACCATTTTGACGCATATTCATTTTATTACTCTCAACATTAGCAAAATGTCATCATCGGGGTGTTGTTTTTTCTAAGACAAAAAAAAATGTCTTTGTCTTCTTTCTGAGACAAAATTCTTGTGTTCACCTGATAAATAAATTTTACTTGAGAAGTGAAAAACGCTAAGGTTATGTATTGTATATACACACACTCATATATACGTACACACACACACATATATATATATATATATATATATATATATATATATATATATATATATATATATATATATGTATATATATAGTTAACCGGGGCAAGAGATGGCCTGTAAATTTTAACTTTTACAACCTGCCATCATCATGACTGACGTTACTGTCCAGGAAATCAACACTCTACGCCTTCTTGGCCTCACGTTTTTCCACTAACTTGAAGTGGAGAGACTACGTCGAATCAACAGCTGCATCTACTGCAAGGACAGTTGGCTCACTGTATCGGACCAGAAAATGTTTCTCGTCAAATCCCATCTTACACATTTAAAAAAATCTACCATTCGTCCGTGCGTTAAATACTATTGCCATACCTGTCTGGCGCTCCTGTCGTACATCTCGAGATTGTTGACAAAAGTCAACTCCACTAAATTAATTTAAACGTGCAACTAGATTGGCAATTATGTCCCACGCGTTTACTGTGGAAATAGCTAAATTCAAATGCCACTTCTACGCGAACAGTTACTTTACTCACACTTCCCAACTGTGGAACTTCCTTCCGTTTACTTGATTCCCATTATTGACACTAACTCCAAGTATACACTTCCTGGTCCAACGACTGAATTCAGAAATTTTAATGTCACCAAATCTGAGTAGTTCTAAATAAAAACTGGTGGAGATATCCCTAGATATGGGCAATGGAAGGAGAGCAGTCCATACCTGTTGATTAAATAACTGATTCAATTTGGAATTCCCTGCAGGTTAGCCGGATTGACATACTCCTGATGAAATCCAGAGAATACAGCGGCCGAAATATTGTGGTAACACGAACAAAGATGAGGACAATAGACAGCATGTAAATAATATGAATGAAGCCCTGAGAATACAGCGGCCGAAATATTGTGGTAACACGAACAAAGATGAGGACAATAGACAGCATGTAAATAATATGAATGAAGCCCTGAGAATACAGCGGCCGAAATATTTTGGTAACACCAACAAAGTTGAGGACAATAGACAGCATGTAAATAATATGAATATTTTAGAAAGAGTGAAAGTGGAACAGAGGAAAAAAACAGTAACATACTTGATGGGATTGAATAAATGGATGGCTGAACAAGATTTCGGAGAGATAATAAAAAGACAATGAAACATCAATCGCCATCTTCAGTCTTCTTGAACCACGTTCATCTTTTGTACTGCTCCGCTATCGACACTAAGTCCAAGTATACACTTCCCGGCCTAAGGATTGAACTCGCAATTTTACTCTCACCAAATATGAGTAGTTCTAATTAAGATTTGGAAGATGTATACTTAGAAATTTGCTGTGGGGTAAGGAGAACAATTTGCACCTGTTTATTGAATAACGGGTTCAATCTGAAATCCCCTGCAGGTTACCGACATACTCCTGATGAAGTCCAGGGAATACAGCGGCCGAAATATTGTGATAACACCAACAAAGATGAGGACAATAATTAAGAAAGAGAATACATTATCTTTAAGGAAAAAGTGATCGTGTATTAAAAAGTAATATGCATTAGACTCCGCTTACTGTTATTGTTTCAGGCCAGGAAGACTACAATAATATTGGATTTATAAGCAAATTATAAGAAACAAATCGTAGCCCAGAATAAAAAAAGAAGGCAACACTTGTTTAATATATATATATATATATATATATATATATATATATATATATATATAAAATTATAGAAGATATGAAAAGAAAAAGTCAGAAAGTATTTGTCGATGGTGGGGAGTAGCCATATTGGGTAAATGGGTTGACCAAAAAAATAACGGTAGGCAAAGCATCTAGAAATAGTTTCAAAGAAAAAGTAGCCAAAGAAGAAAGAAAATACTTCGGAAAGTAAAATTTAACAAGGAAAAAAGAAAAGCCAACGGATGAAAAAAAAAATAACGATAAAGGAAAGAAAGAAAATAAAAAAAAAATGAAAAAATACATAAGAAACCAAACGAAATAAAGGCCAAAAAGAAAATGTCCGGAATTGAAAAGGCATAGCATAATCAAAGCTTAAATGAAAGAGAGTTTCAATGGAAGTCGGGCGAAGTGAAAGCTGTCTTTGATATAATTAATGGGCACAAAAGAAGGTAAATCCATTTCTTATTAAATACCGGATAGCAAAAAATCAATACATCAGGCCTCACCAATCAGCAATGCCGACATCGTTTTGGACCTCGGCAGGGCATTCAGGACACGTGATATGCTCTCCTTTCCAATTCATGACGTTAGTGTGCGATGTGATAAGCACGAATCTACAATCTGTATAATATGTTAGCCAACAAAAGAACACATTTACATATATATATATATATATATATATATATATATATATATATATATATATATGTATATATATGATATCACTTGATATTTGGTCGGGATAATTCTAGGGAGGATATAAATCCAAAGAGAGATGAATGAAAGAACAGAGCAAATAAAATAATAAATACAGAATTGTTAAAAATCAGTTCAGGTGATACTTTCTTGGACTCAGACATCCATCACTTCAGGTTTTTATTTAGTGAAATTTGGTCTGAAGAGTGGACGTATGAATCCTCCACGAAATATACTATCACCTGAATGGAGTTTTAAGAATTCTGTATTCATTTTATATATATATATATATATATATATATATATATATATATATATATATATATATATATATATATATATATATATATATATATATACATATACATATATATATATATATATATATATATATATAGATAGATAGATAGATAGATAGATAGATAGATATAAAAATGGACATTGAATTCAACATCCCGCGTCATGACCTGATGGCTGCGGATAAGCATGAAACAAACTGTCGCCAAAGGTGTGTACGTCAATGTCCATTTTTATATTTACATACGCTCTATCACTGATATATTGAGCATTTTAACCTATAAATATTGCATAGCTTAAAACTACATTTTATCATTCATATATATATATATATATATATATATATATATATATATATATATTAACATTTCTTATTGAATAATTTAGACAAGTTTGTCTATTATTTTCAATAGGATAAAAAAAACAACACCCTGATGATGACAATGTGCTAATGTCGAAAATATTCTGAATAAATATATAGGTATCAACATGGTAATTTTCTCTCTTCAGTTAATGAGGACACAAAGAAACTTATCCGTAATTACGGAGGATCCTCTCACATTTTTTATATATATATATATATATATATATATATATATATATATATATATATATATATATATATATATATATATATATATATATATATATATATATATATATATATATAAGTATGTGTGTGTTTATGCATGTCTATATATATGGATATTTGAACAAAATATTACAATAGTATTTTTCATCCCGTAACACGTAGGGTCATAGAGGCGGCATCATGTAGAAGTGGTGCTCGTTAGGCAAGATCGCAGACCATCCCTCTACAGGCCGGTTTTGAATTCAGAATTTTTCATTCTAGGCCGGTTGACGCCAAGGTTATAGAACCCAGACTGTTCTACTATTTAACCATAGCTGAGTGGGGGGGGGGAATAAGAGGATTCATACCTTTCCCAAGGGAATTAGCACGTAAGTGAATGTAACAGATCCGACTGGAATTCGAACTCGGCTCTCCGATTCCTCAGTCCAAGGCGCTTATCCATTACTCCACCCTGGTTCCCAAAAGTAAAAATTACCTGATCTAAAATCCAACTATACTCAGCAGCAGAGATACAGGTAAAAGAAACCCAACAGACAGACTCTGTTCAAGGCTAAAGCAGGTGGGTATGAGTTGGGGGACAATAAATTTGATCTACGATACCCCATTTCTCTTCTTCTTCTTCTTCTCCCTCTTCTTCTTCTTCTTCTTCTTCTTTGATAAAATAATTTCAAATTTGTCTCATCATTTTGACACCATTATCCAAAAACACACACATACACACACATACGGATACGTACGTGTGTGTGTGTGTGTGTGTGTGTGTGTGTGTGTGTGTGTGTGTGTGTGTGTGTGTGTGTGTGTGTGTGCATATATATATATATATATATATATATATATATATATATATTTAGGCAGTAATCCTTCGTTTATGCATGTTACATTAAAAACGACAGACAAGGTACTACGATTGAGCTTTTTATTTAATTTTTCTTGTGTTCGAACAAGAGCTTTCTTTGCTGGACAAAGGGTGTGTAGGAACTGTCCAAATGTTTTACGTTTCCGAGCGCTTTCGGCTATAGCTTTAGCCATTATCAAGGATGATTCGATTTTTCAGCTGAATTGAGTGTGTACATTATGTGTATGTCTTAGTGTGTAGTAGAGATGATTTTAATTTCCGCATACGGTTAGACCAACAGACAGATTCTCTTCAAGGCTGAATCAGGTGGGGATGAGTTGGGGACAATGAATTTGTCAGTCTGTTTGTTTGTCTGTCTGTTGGGCTAACCGTATTCGGAAATTAAAAACATCTCTGCTACACTCTAAGACATACACATAATGTCTTTGTCCTGTAAAGAAAGCTCTTGTTCGAACACAAGAAAAATTAAATAAAAAGCTAAATCGTAGTACCTTGTCTGTCGTTTTTAAGTAAACATGCACATATATATATATATATATATATATATATATATATATATATATATATATATATATATATATATATATATATATGAGTGAACATTGACAGGCTGTTTCATGATAGATGCAATCGTCAGGCCGCCTAACGATTGCGTCCAGCATGAAACAGCCTGTCGCCTCAAAGGGTTGACTTCAATGTTTACTTTTATATTTACACACGCTCTATCTCTGATACTGAGTACTTTATCCCATAAATATACCACACCTTCAGAGTATAGTTCTTCATATATATATATATATATATATATATATATATATATATATATATAGGTGACTATACTCGTGTCGAAAAACCTTCGAATTCTTGATTTAACAATAGCCAAATCAATCTCGAAGGGAAAAAAAGGTTTTAAAAAAGAAAGAGCCAGGAACATGGAAGTCTGTCGAAAATAATCACACAGATACAGGTTAAAGGCCCAAAGAAAAAAACCCGATACGAGTAAACACTAACTAACTAAAGAGCTCGATACAAACGTAGAGCAGACCTGGTCAGACCTAAAGAGCGAGACAAACCTACCAAGGTTTCACTTAGGCAGATCGTCAGGGTCATACGGATGTGCGTGTGTGTGTGTATTTGTGCAGGTGTGTCTGCCCGCGTACACACACACACACACACACGCACACACACACACACACACACACACACACACACACATATATATATATATATATATATATATATATATATATATATATATATATATATATATATATTATAAAAGTGAACATTGAAGTCAACACTTACAGGCGACAGGCTGTTTCATGCTAGATGCAGTCGTCAGGCTGCCAAACGATTGCATCTAGCATGAAACAGCCTGTCGCCGCTAAGTGTTGACTTCAATGTTCACTTTTATATTTACACACGCTCTATCTCTGATACTGAGCACTTTACCCCATAAATATACCACACCTTAAGAGTATATATATATATTTATATATATATATGTGTGTGTGTGTGTGTGTGTGTGTGTGTGTGCGTGTGTGTGTGTGAATCGTCTAATCAGTTTCTTGATGTGAAGATGAAATTCATCAAGAAAGGCGCGTTACTTGTTTTTTCGTAACCCTAAGTACTTCGATATTTTTCCAAAAACGCGCACGAACGTGATATGTTATAGTTAATTGAACATTTTAGTTTGTTCGTTTTATTTATGGAATAGTTTTTTGCAAAACAAGCGTTTCACTATAAGGGAGCTGACCGGATATTGGTCGAAATGTAAAATGGCATTAAATGCTATATGCACTTTAATATGTTGCTGCTATATTCGTAATAAATTTTGTTGAGTCTCGATTGGTTGATTTTGATAGCGTTGTCCTCGTGAATTTGAAGATTTTATTTATCTATTTTCATGGTGTAGTATATCGCTGTTACCAATAATTATTTTCGTGTATTGTGGACAGGAATGCGTTTTTTGATGTTGTGCAATAGAACTTGTATCTTACAAATGAAGGGTAAGTCTTCTTGATAATGTCGTTGTCGTTAAATCAATACATGTACTTCATTGTTGGCAACGACGATATATATCCTACAATTTCTTAAATCAAACTATATTCCAAAATATAACTACAACATAAAATACACACATCACGGCCTTTAGTAATTATGTGGACGCAAACATGCATATGCATAAAATCTGAGCATCATCTAACATGTATTCTATTGCGAAAGCAGAATAACATATATTTTATTACTCCAAAGCTTCACAGAAAAATTCAATTTCAGCATTAAATGACCCATAATGAGTTGATATGCCGTTAAACAAACTAATGTATATATGAGGCGTGTTCGGAAGTGGGTAGGCCGATATATTTTTAACAGTTCCTCTTTTATCAGTAGCTAGTTGATTCCATTTTACACTTGTCAATATACTTACCATACTTACAAAATTGAATCGATAGGTGAACTAGGGAAAGAATCAGGGAGACAACAGTACGCATTTACCGTTGGTATTGCTGAGATTGGGAACAGGAAGCTTAAAGTTATTAGGTTGCCCGTGTCTGTCATAGTTGATCCTTACAAGCAAGTGCTAATATTTATTTATTTATTTATATTTCCTTCCCAACTCAGGCTGCCATTGTAAGTGCTACCGTTTGTCCTACCAACGGGAAGCGTTCCAGTTTGGAAATCTAATAATCAAGTTCACAATAAATTGGACAGTCGGCCGTAACTGCGGGGTCTTTTGTTTGGCCCGAGGCTAGACTTTTCTCTTTTAGGTACTTCTTTTGTTTTGCTTTTGAATCTTTCCTTTACTGTCGGGACAGCGGAAGAGGAGAATATACCGGGGAGACGAGACGAGAAATCGCGTGAAGAAATGTGAATGGATCAATTAAGAACCGTACATACGGCTCACTAGCAGGGGCCAAAGTTCTGTCTCAAGTTATGGAAGCTAAAATTTCTGACATCTATATTTTAGTCTCTTATAAATTGCTCTGAATACCAATGCAATATAAAAAGAGGGGGAAAACATATTCGACTATGACTGCAACACGCAAACAATCTCAGTTTGCATCTGACCTCTGATGTCTAATTTCGCATCTGCTTCGATCGATTCTCATTTTATTTCAAAGATACAAAACATTTAACGAAACTCTAGTTCTTCATACTTAGAAAAGATATATGCGTAACTATGGCATTAAGTAAACCGTGTCGTATCTAAAGAAGACAGCTTCTAAGTATACAGATATTGCTGAAAGGGGCACGTTGAGGCGGTGTAATAGTTAGCAAGCTTGTCTCGCTAGAACAATTACGACTGAGTAGTGATCAGTGAGTTCGATCCTCACTGGGTGCCCCATACTTTCGGCTATGCCGGGAAAATCGCTACAGATATTGCCGAAATAAAAAAAAAGGATTGTCAAAGAAAAGAAATATTGCTAAACCATGTGATCAAAAAGATGGTAGGCAAATACCTTCCCGATGTTATCAGCTCTCAACCTGGCATCTACGCTGACGACACTACCATTTACTCCTGCCTCGATGTTAAGGCTAAACAGTCAGACAAGGTCTAAATGGCAGTTGATGTAGAAAACTACCTCAAGACCGTCGTTCATTTGGGCAAAAGATGGCTTGTCTATTTTAACACCTTCAGAACTAAACTTCTCTCCATTAATCCCCTGAGAGACCCTCTCTGTTTTCCATTAGCACGGCTGATGCTATCCTCCAAAAAGTGACGTATTGCGACTTCTCATGAGACATGAGGTGTAAAGACTACATTGAATCTATTTCTAAATCAGCTGCTAAGAATGTTGGTTCATTATGTTGGGCGAGACAGTTTTTCTCCCCGGAATCTATCTTGCATATCTATATGTCTACCATTCGTCCATGCTTAGACTATTGCTGCTGTATACGATTCAGATTCAAGGTTATTAGCACGTAAGTGGATACAGTGAGCTCAAGTGGAATTCGAACTCGGCTCTCCGATTCCTCAATTCAAGGCGCAATCCATTACTCTACCGTGAACGATTTTTTTTTTGTCGCTTAAAAGTGAGAAGTGATTTTTAACGAGTGTGTTTAAAGAGACAATGTTTCTCTCTGGAATCTCTGGCATTTCTATAAGTCTGCAATTCGTTCATGCTCAGACTATTGCTAACATATATGGTCCGTTTTCCGTGCTATCTTTCTCGTGTTCCACGATAAGATCCGAAGAAGAATCAGCAATATTATTGGTCCTGATCTCGCAGCTCGGTTTCAGTCTCTTACCTAACGCCGTGAGGTTGCCTCTCCGTGCCTTTTTTTATAAATACTTTCATGGTAATTTTTCACGTGTACTTTACACAATGTTAACTAGACGATATGAATTTACGCGCAATACTAGATTGATGGCGAGATCTCATCAATTTATATTTATATATATATATATATATATATATATATATGTGTGTGTGTGTGTGTGTGTGTGTGTGTGTGTGTGTGTGTGTGTGTGCGTGTACGTATGTGTATGTGAAATGAGAACGAATAGAATTCAAGTCCTGAGTAAGACGTTAAACTACATCAGTGTCCTGTGTAAGACGATAAACTATGTCCAGCAGCAAGGTCTCTGATCAGGAGGTTTTGAGGAGCGTGGAACCACCTCTTGATTGCTGGTGTTCCCAGGCCCACCCTGACTCGGGGTGGTAGCTCCTCTTAGGGTCCCAGCTATGGGCAAATATTTTACTATTACCAGCAATACGTTCTTGAAAAAAATTATTACCAGCAATACAATTTTGAAGGAAAAATATTACCAGAAACAGATTTTTGACAAAACAAAATATTACCAGCAATAAAAAAAATGTCGGTTATGAAATAACTCATTGAGGTTGATATGCCGTAAAACAAAATAAACCAAACCAATCTAAACCAAATAATACATATTCTATTCATACAAATCTATCGTAAAAATGTTGTCGGCATTAAATAACCCATTGAGGTTGATATGCCGTAAAACAAAATAAACAAAAACAAACCAAACGAATAGAATTCAATTCCGACGTTTGTAACATTCAATTTAAAAATTACGTTCGTAATATTCAATTTAATTTTTTTTTAACTCCCAGGGTATGTAGTTTGTCAAGTATCTTGTTAAATTACGGTTCTTTTCTCCCATAGGATATGGCATGTGTTTAATGTATTACATTGTAGCAAACTTACATTTGCATCGAATATGACGTCTAGATGCCGCCTACGATTCTAAATCTGCACCTCTTACGTATGATTACTTCTTTTATTTCCCCCCTTACTTTGAACTTAGCGTAGGCCATTCTGATTGGCTGATCTGAGTAAAAACAAAACAAACCCTGCTTCTATATCCTCATTTTTCTTTTTTACTCTTTTTCTTATTCTTTCTTTTCTCGGGAAAAAGAGAGTGTATCTTGTGTCTTTCTTTCTTGCTCTTTCTTGTTCTACCTTTTCTCATGTAAAGAGGTTGTATGTTGTTTTTAAATCTCAATAAATTGTCTACTAACCAGTCATTTACTAACGCCTGATTAGATGTGTTAATCCAGATCGAAATATGAATGTAATTGTGTAAGTGTTTTTACACGTTTTTGATATAATATCCTAAAATCAATATACATCACCATTTTTACCCACCAGCCTCATGGCTGAAGCTAGCCTCCGTGAGAACTGCTCATTGCGGCTTTTTGGTTTTATGTTTCCTACTCGTATGAAAGAGTGCGATTATATTGAATCAATCGCGAAGTCTGCTGCTAAGAGAGATAGTTTACTGTTTCGTTCCAGAGAATTTTTCTTGTCTGAATCCAACTTGCTCGATTATATATCCACCAATCATTCGTGTATTGAATATTGCTACCATATCTTATCTAGTGCCCCGACTGTATATCTCGAATCTTCAACAAAGTCAAAGATTAAATTGTTATGTTATCGGTCCTGAGCTGGCATCTCAACTTCAGTCATTTTCCCACTGCTCATCCTTCTCATTCTCATTCATACCCAGTAAGCCCTTGCGTTTCAGTGGCATTATCGCCATCTTCTGTCTTTCTGAATCCTGTTCTTTTTATTGTCCTTTCTCCTTAATAAATCTCGTTTTTTTTCTACACCCAATAACATCTTGCGTCTTAGTGGCATTATCGCCCTCTTCTGTCTTTCTGAACCTTGTTCTTTTAAGAAAAAATGAAAACAAATCTTGCAAAAATTCATTTTTCATCAAAAACGTTTTTTCTTCATACAATATTGTTTTTAATTTTATTAATAAAAGCAATTAAAAGCTTCTCTAATTAAATAATATCTGAGTTTATTGCGCTTTTTATTTTTCGATTCAGAACAACTTTTCGGTAAGACCGGGTCCGATTTTGCAAAAAAAAAAAAAAAAAAATATCGGTGATTGAAATACTTCAAAAATCCTGCTTTTAAGTAATATAGTCACTAAAAATTATATCGATGTATTTCTCAAGCTTTCATAAAATTAAGTAAGGAGGAGAAACACAGGTAAAATAAAAAATATTTTTACCAGGATTTCTGATAAAAAATAAAAAATAAGTTCATTCGTTTGTGAATAAGTCCTGAAAATTTCATTAAAATCCGACAATAATTTGATTTTTGCGAGAATTTCAAATTTAATGTGTCTGTTACCGCGAAAAAGAGGCGAAAATTTACTATGCTAAAAGATAGTACAGATGCTGATGCAATCAAATTTAATCAACATTTCGACTGTTCAAAAAAATAGTAAAAATTTAATTAGATAATCTATAAATACTTTGATCATTCCTATTAATATAACGATTTCGATGATAAAACTAAGTTTTCATTACGTTTGGAGCATGTTTTCATCACGGTATGTTGATTTTGTAGCGATCCATTGGATGTACTTACCGTAATAACTACCAAAGTAGACGTTGCACTGGGTTTGCATCAGATTATCCAGGTGCCGGTTAAGATTGACCTGGAAGTCTTACTCACAGTATACATATTCGCACCCAAGAAGAATGTCAGTGGCTACGCACGACATCTAAACGCATGCTCAAATCAGCAGCGCTTAGGATATACATTGGTCGGCCAAAAGATGACAGTCAGTTATATAAGCGCCTCACCCGAGAATCTCTCTCACGTTCTTGCGAGAAGATCCACGTTCGGAGAATGACCCCCAAATCTAAACATCCTTACGCCGATTGCGTTTATTTTCAGTGATCCCAAATCACCGATCTGCGGACCGTTACCGGGCCGTGGATTATTCGGTAACGGGTCCTGAGTAATTTGGTACAGGGCCGTGGGCCGTTTGGTAACGGGTTGTGGACCATTTGTACCGAGGTGTGTAGCAATTGGTAGCGGGCTGTGAACCGTTTCTTACTCGGTCGGGGACCATTTCTTACCGGGGCTTGGACCATTTGCTAGTGGGTCGTGGGCCATTTTGTACCGGGTGATGAGTCATTTGGTATCGGGTCTTGAACAATTTGATACCGCTCTGTGGACTATCTCTTACTGCGCCGTGGTTCATTTGGTACCGGTTTGTATATCATTTGGTACCGTTCTGTGTACCATTTGGTACCGGTCTGTGGACCATTTGGTGCCGGGCCGTGGGCCATTTGGTACCGGTCTGTGGACCATTTGGTACCGGGACATAGACCATTTATTACCGGTCTGTGTACCATTTGGTATAGTGCCGTGTATTATTTGCTACCGGGCTGTGGACCATTTGGTACCGGGCCGTGCACCATTTATTACCTGGCCGCACAGAAAGAATAAAGACTTCTTTTTTTCCTATGTTATTTTCTTCTTTATTATTCTTTGTTATGGGCAAGGCAATGCAAACACCCACGGTCTGTGGAAAAATTGTCTTGCATGACACCATGACAGTGGCGCAAAAAGATTGAGGCCCACTAGTTTAGGGTACTATTTAAAATCAACGCACCTGAAATGCCTTTATACTCTCCTGTTCTGTTTGTCCATCTTCTCGTTAGGTACAACACAAGATTACGCGTGCAATGTGTAATTGATATCGAGTTATCGCAAAAGAGTAATTGTCCGCGAGGCCATTATGTGCCTATTGCAAATCGTCACACATTGTCTTCATACTTTTCCTGTTGTTATCTGACTTGTTTTTTCTATTTTTATTCATCATGTTCGTCAATTCATCCGCCAGCAATCCAATTTCAGCTTAACGTTTTTTATTAATCTCGACAATGCTGAAATTCCATTTAATCTCTTGTATTAAAGTTCTGATAACATACCGCTTAAAAAAAAATTCAAGTTTAACCTTCCTTTTTATTTATTTTTATTTTTTTGACTTCGGACTTGCCCAATAATCTCTAGATTCACTCAAGCCAATACTTTGGATTAGATAGAAAACAATAAAATTCAATCAACGTAGAAATAAAGTCGGAAAAGAAATATATTCCCAAAGCCGATGGACAAAAAATGAAAAACAAAGAACAAATATTAATCCGAAAAACAATTAAAAGGAAAAAAAAAAAAATTCAAATCGAATAAATAAAGAAAAGTGGAAAAACAATTATTTTTTTCCTAAATCGACAAAATCTCTTATTTTCGAAAGGAATTATCCCCCCTTATTCGTCGCGCGTTGCGCAAACAATGGAGGATTGCATGAATGCAAACTGAGCATGCGCAAGTAAAAGAGGAACGGTACCTGTAATATCAATGAAGCAATATATGTGGCGATAGAAAGATCGGCGGATATGAACCGACTGAGACAGATAGATAGATATGAACAAATTGGGATATATATATATATATATATATATATATATATATATATATATAAAGAGAGAAAGTGAACAAGCGAGCGAGAGAGAGAGAGAGAGATATTAACCGACGACTGAGATAGATATATACATAAAACAACTGAGATAGATAGATAGATATAGATAGATACATAGACAGATGTGAAGAAACTGGTTTAGATAGATAGATAGATAGATAGATAGATAGATAGATAGATAGATAGATAGATAGATAGCTGTGAAGAGACTGGGATAGATAGATAGATAGATAGATAGATAACGAATATGCATAGATAGATAGATAACGAATATGCTTAGATAGATAGATAGATAGATAGATAGATAGATAGATAACGAATATGCATAGATAGATAGATAGATAGATAACGAATATGCATAGATAGATAGATAACGAATATGCATAGATAGATAGATAACGAATATGCTTAGATAGATAGATATATAGATAGATAGATAACGAATATGCTTAGATAGATAGATAGATAATGAATATGCATAGATAGATAGATAGATAACGAATATGCATAGATTGATAGATAGATAACGAATATGCATAGATAGATAGATAGATAACGAATATGCTTAGATAGATAGATATATAGATATATAGATAGATAGATAACGAATATGCTTAGATAGATAGATAGATAGTAACGAATATGCTTAGATAGATAGATAGATAACGAATATGCTTAGAATCGATAGATAGATAATTAAGGAATATACTTATATATATATATATATATATATATATATATATATATATATATATGTAGAGAGAGAGAGAGAGAGAGAGATAGATAGATAGATAGATAGATAGATAGATAGATAGATAGATAGATAATTTCCTCATTTATCTGTTTGAATAGACAATGTAACAGATTATTTCATCGGCAAGATAATCTTAATTTCCCTCTGTCTCGCACAAGAGGATTGAGCACCAAATGATTCCCTTATAATTTAAAAGAGATCACCCTAAAAGCAAAAGATAAGTTCAATTATGTCTCAGAATAAAATGGCGGTTTTTGCAACGAGCAAATATAACATATTTTTATTATGAAAATTATTTCTTGTAGTAATTACGAGATTAGCAATTTTCCTTCTAAGGAAACATTCAAGGTATGCATTGACCGAGCAACGAATACCACACTCGTCTAAAATTTATAAAATCTTTTTTATTCAAATAGTTTTTCAGGGAAAATAGCTTTCTCCGGGCAAGTAACTGCTATTCCTTTTACTAACATCGATGTAGACTTTCTTTCTAATGTCTTTTGTTGAAGTCGTGTGGAAAAATAACAACTTGATTATGGCATCATTCTCTCTTCGAGTAACATGTGCTATCCATTTTAGTTGTTGCTGCTGTTGAAAGTCATCAAGTAATTTGTTTGTTTTGTTTTTTTAATTTGGTACAAATCTTTCTTTGTTATTCTGCAATAATTTTTTTTTGGGGGGGTACTTTCCTAACCTTTTGTTTTCAGTAGTGCGGAACAACAACATCTTGATTAGGTCATTATTTTCTCTTCGAGTCGCATGTGCTATCCACTTTAGTTGTTGCTACTGTTGAAAGTCTTCAAGTGGTGCCGGTGCTCTTATTTGGTACAGTTCTTTTAGAACGAATCTAAAAACGCTGGAAGTTACTTCTTCCACGTTTCACACCAGCATAGCGTAGAACTTGCCAATACGTATTTTTGTATGAATGCTATATTGGAGATTGTTATTACTTTTAATAATGTGAGGTTACTTCTCTCTCTGATGTTATTTTAGTATTCGGTCGAGTTAGATCGGAAAATTACAAGTCTATCACGCCACAAGCACGGTCCTGCGTGAAGGTCGGAAGGTCATTAAGGAGGCATTTTGTGTCATTGCATAGATCAGAGGTTTTCAAACTTTTTGACTTGCGAACCCCTTTATATTTCAGGCTTTACCTTAGGGACCCCCCTATAAACGCTTATGAAATCTATACATAAATATTTGCTGAATATAACATATAATTTTGCATTAATGCAATAAAAGCTGGTTTACTTACTTTAGACATAAGTGTTCAAATAAATTAATGCTGCATGTTGCTGCAAAATGTAACAAAATTAAATTTTGTTATATTAAAATATTAATTTTACATGTAAATGAAAACAGTAATAGTATTTAACAAATAGTTTTATTGTCAATTACACACACAGGATTTTTTAATACACAGAAGGAAGTGCTTGCTTGGCTTTGCACAAACTGTCAATTCTTGGGGATATTACTGATAAACATACACATAAGTCACTTTCTGGAGCAAGTATCATCCACCGCAAGGAAAGTTGGCTCCCTGTGCCGTGCCAGGAAATTTTTCTCCCCGGAATCGATCATCTAAATCTATAAATCAACCATTCGCCCTTGCATGGAGTATTGCTGCCATATATGGTCTGGAGCCCCTGCTGTTTGCCTCAGGGTTCTTCATAAGATCCAGAGACGGATATGCAATGTAATTGGCCCGGATCTGTCATCTCGTCTGCAATCGCTCGTTCACAGACGCGCCGTTGACTCGCTCTGTCTTTTTTACAAATACTTTCACGGTAATTGCTCCGATGAGCTGCTTTCGCTGGTTCCCAGGCCTCATGAATTTAAGCGTTCTACGAGGCTGGCATCCCGTTCCCACCCCTTCACCGTTGAAACTGTTAGATGTAGACGTCTCTTCTACTCCAATGGATTCATGTCTCGCACTTCTCGCCTGTGGAAATCCCTTCCTTATTCCTGTTCCCTGACAAATATAATCTCCAACTATTTAAGTGTAACGTCAATCGACATCTCCAGTTGCCTTGATCTATCCACTTCCCTTCTCCACATCCTTTCCCCTTTCATTCCTATCTGCTCTCGCTCCAAATCTTCTGTAACCCCCTTGCCTTGATCGATCCACTATCTTTCACCACATCCTCTCCTTTACCACTCCTATCTGCTCTTCCTCCAAACCTTCTGTAATCCCTTGCGTGCTAGTGGCTTCCAGCATTGCTTGGGGTGAAAAGCTTAAAAAAAAAACAGTCTGGATCTGTATTTGTTTTTCAGATTGGTTCGTGCCGAAAATCCTGCTTCGCGTAAATATGTTGTTGCAAACGGTAGCAAAATCTTAACTGCCTTTCGAGATAACAATGGATACTCGGAGGCTACAGTGAGCCAGAATTTCGAAAATTGTTGCTGCATAAAACTGATTTTTTAAAGTTCTGTCGCATGAAATTTCCGCCAGTTCTTCCAGTTCATTTCCGTTGAGCATGCTATTAGCTATTTCAACATTAAACGGATTTCTGATCCAGTCAAAATTTTCAATATTATCAGGAACATCTTTCGAGAAATATTTGTCAAAATGTTCAGCAAGTGACATTAAATGTCGTTTAACATCTACAATTATCAAATCAACATTAACTGAACCATTGTTGCTGAGATATTCGTCCAGTGTAGGGAACATATCTAAAGTTAACTTTTGCAGTGCATATATTCAGTTTTTCTTAAAGGCTTTGGTTTTGTCATGACTAAATAAGATATTTGAATTTCTTCCTTGTAGAGATAAATTCAGTTCATTAAGTTTGTTGAATAAATCTGCCAGATAAGCAACTTTGCAAAGCCAAATTTTATCGGCCATTATCGAAACCAGTTCAGCATTTTAATCCCACAGAAACATCGACAGTTCTTCACTAAGTTCAAATAAACGCTGAATTATTTTACCTCGTGATAGCCATCTTACCTCTGTATGAAACAACAGACTTGAATGTTCAGCCCCCATCTCACCACAGAGTATTGCAAAGAAACGACTATACAGTGGTCTGGTTTTATTGAAATTCACCACTTTAATACAAGATGACAAGACTTCGGACAAAGAAGCATCCGCGGACCACAGTTTGAAAACCCCTGGCATAGATGGCCAATACTGCTGGGCGACCAACACTCAGTAGAGTGCACCACTATCGAGTAGAACAGTAAATCAATCGCGAGTTGTTGTTTGCTCGCCAGCAGTGTAATTGTTCATATGAGCTCACTATGGCACCTAGACTGTATTAATTTAAGCGATGCTCTAGACTGGCCGCAATATCTCATCAATTTACGGTTAAGATGGCTAGATGTAGCCATACATTCTATGCTAATAGTTTATTTTCCCGCAATTATCAATTGTGGAACACCTTCCAGCTCCAGGCATTCTAACCAACTTTAATCTTCAAAATTCAAATGCAATGTCAATCACTATCTACTGTCTTCCTGATTACTCCTTTCTCTTTCTGCTCATTATTAATGTTTTTGTTTGTAATTCCTCTACACCGTGTAACCCCTTGCGTATTGTGTAAGATTGTCGAAAATATCAGGGATGGGTCCACAGTGCTGTCATTTAGTTAATTGTTCCCTCCAGATGTTAAGTATGTCCAGGCAGCGGCACCATACATTGTCACCGCTTCTACAGTGGCTCAAAAGAATCTCCGCTTGAGGTTGTATGGTAGATCACCTTTCCAGATTACATATATCTGATGTAGATAGTTACAATGATGTAAATCTATTCTTACTGTAAGATCTCTTTAGTACTTTGGTGTTTATTTAATATGTCTGTCCAATTTTACTGTTACCCTTACAGTGTGTATTAATATGCTGTTTGACAAACAGAAAAAAGGTGCGGTAGTCGTCGGGAAATTGTAGTAGTCTTGTAACCTGGGTTTTTAGATTAATTCGATTTAATTTAAAGATAAATTTGAAATAAATCCGCTTCTGACAATTATTACCGGTTTTCACTGAATATAGTCTATGCCTCTGATGATGGCCCACATGAGTCGAAAGCTTATACACAATCATTATATTAGTTGGGGGAATTTCTTACCACCCTTTTTTGGAAAGGATAATTCATAATTTGAAGGGAAAAACTGACAAACTCAATAGTGAAAAAATGTTTATACATATATATACATATATATATATATATATATATATATATATATATATATATATATATATATATATATATATATATAAAAATTGTAAGTTATTACCTACGAACATACCAGTAATCCCTACAAAGATGGATATTTGTTTCGAGGCCTAATATAGGCATCTCATCAGGTGGTGACCAAAACCATCTTTATAACGATAACTTGTATAGTTGTATTTATAATAAATAACTATGGTTCTAATTTTGTACTGACCCTTCATTTAAAATAATGTTATGAACGTTTGAATACATATTCTTAACATTCTCATCACATTTCTACACACACACACACACACACACACACACACACACACACACACACATATATATATATATATATATATATATATATATATATATATATATATATATATATTTATGTATGTATGTATGTATTCACTATATTTCAAGAGTTTGGGGCCAGATCTACCAATGTTTTCAAAGTATGTTGTTTTGTACCTTAAATAAGAGAAAATTATTATACATGGATAAAATAGTGAGACATGATATTTATAACACAGGTTTTAATATGACAAAAAAAAAAGGAATTTTATTATTAAATTTTGCTCTCGTCAAAATATCCTCCTTTAGCCTCGATCACAGCAGCACACATTTTTCTCATTCGTTGCAAAAGTTTCTGAAAGTATAAATTGATTCCATTCTTTTTTCTATAAAATGACAATTGGAAAATTTTGCCGACGCGTTTCGTCTTCCGTCTTTTTCAAGGCAAAAATGAAATCGAAATGTATCTGTTCTTATAGTTACATTAAAAATCCAAATTTAAAAAGATAGACGCTTCTGTCCAAGCGGGTTTTTTTTTCTGGTTAATGAAAATTACCTTTATAGTAAGAGATTTTTTTTTCCCATGTCGACAATACAGTTAAATTTCCAGATCAATTCTGTGGACTATAAAGGTAATTTACATTAACTGGAAAGAAAAAAAGGCTTGCACAGAAACGTCTATCTTTTTAAATTTATATTTTATATATGATGATCCTATTACAAATAAGTTGACTATATCTGTTTAAATGATTTAATGAAACACACACACACACACACACACATATATATATATATATATATATATATATATATATATATATATATATATATATATATATATATATAGGGTGTCTCAAAGAATGTACTCAAACTTTGAATGACGAGAAAACCTTTATTTATAAACATAGAGTGAAGTGGAATGGCTTCGAATACAGAAGAAAAATGTAATTGAAGAATCATGTTCGCAAATGTCCAAATTGATGACCAAAAAAAAAAAATGCATGTTAGAGACAGTTAAAGTGCGAGTATATTTTTTTGAGACACCCTGTATATATATATATATTACAATGAATCATTCATACAAAAATTAGATTAGTAAAGTTAATAATATAAAATCGCGAAATCTCTTCGCAATGAAAAATTTTTAAAGTCGCATTAACCTACGAATCACTCGATGAATGTTATGATCCATGTTTTTAATAACTGCAAGTTGTATGAGGTCTTTTTTTAATCTGCAAGTACTTTCAACTGTAAATACAGTCACCCTCAGGCATGGAAATTATTTTGTTTTAGTAAATCCAGGTAATAGAGGACACGAAAAATTAAATGCGAATCGAAATATGTTTTTTTAGAAATGTTTTATTGTTAACGGTTAAAAACCTTTGGAGCGTGCAGTCGCAATGCTAGGGTTGAATTTTTTTTTAATTTAAGAGAGTGCTTTTTTTCTTACTAATATGGTAATTTGTGAAATTTTGGTTGTAGGAGTTTATCAGTCAATATGTCATGAACTAAATTGTTCAATAAATAGAGTAAAATCTCAGCTGTTATCCCGAAAGTTTTGCACGTCGGATCAGTTCTTTTAACTCAAATATGTTGAGCAGTTCAATTTATATTACAATGAATCGTTCATACAAAAAGTAGATTAGTAAAGTTAATGATATAAAATGGCAAAGTCTCTTTGCAAACAATATATATATATATATATATATATATATATATATATATATATATATATATATATATATATATAGAGAGAGAGAGAGAGAGAGAGAGAGAGAGAGAGAGAGAGATAGAGAGATATGCCGGGTGTTACAATAAAATTCTTCAAATCTGTAACAGATAAGTTGTCCAATTCTTAGATTAAGCTTTGACCCATTATATCTTAGAAATTAAATATATCTTACTGGAATTTTTTCTTACAGAAGTTTTTATAACACTATTGGTCTCTATGTTGAACAATAACAATATATTTAGCTCTCTCTCTCTCTCTATCTATCTACCTATATATATATATATATATATATATATATATATATATATATATATATATATATATATATATATATATATACAGTGCGTTCCTCTCGGCATCCAAACTTCTAGTCACAACATTATGTTGGACATGCTTGGTACTCTGTACCTGTTCCCTTTGTACTATTCGCTCTTATTCCAGGTTTATAACACTGCAGGTTCAATATAGTCAGCGTATGTTTAAGGAGTTATTTTCCCTCCGTGTTCATACCCTTTTCACTGAATCACTGGCATCAATTGTATCTGTTGAGCAGTTCGACAAAAGGACTTCGAATATCGTCAAGGCAAACAAGGCCGCCGTTGCTTTCTGTAAAGGCAAGGCTTTTAGCCCCGCTGCAGGTTGCGACTGCTGGTGCCAGAAATCAGGCTACTTCACTTGGCAGGTCTGGAAAGAAGAATCAGCAAGGAGATTGCCAAATTTCGCTATCATGATGGGAAATAAATGGCACCAACGCAAACCACTTCTGTGTTTCTTGCAGACGGCTAGATTTGGTCCTCGTTTTCCAAGACCACACCTGATCATACTAAAATCTTCCTTTAATGGAGTTAGACCATTATCCATTCCTCTTCGGTGTCCTTATTACTTTTTCCTTTGCTTTTCCTGGTCCTTTTCTTTATTTTTTTCCTCTAATCTGTCTTTCGTCTTTTACTTCATCGAGATTTTTGTCTTTTGAATGACTCACATCACATAAAACATATTTTCTTTCTTCTCCCACACTGCTCTCTTTCTCCAGTCTTATTCTCCTTATTGCTTTCAGTTATTCCTCTTTCTTCTTCTTCTTCTTCTTCTTCTTCTTCTTCTTCTTCTTCTTCTTCTTCTTCTTCTTCTTCTTCTTCTTCCTTTCTCTGATGTTTAATCTAAACCTGCTCTCTTTTCTCAATCATCGTTCATCTCTCTCTTTCTGACGTTATCTTCCCTCTTTCCTTTTTGAAATCTCCCCCTTTTCTTTCTCATTTTCATTTCTTCTTTTCTCTTTTTTTCTTTCTCTTTCTCAATTATAAATTTCCTCCTTTCTTCTCTTTTTTAAATTCTTCTTTTATTTCTCATATCATGTCTTCCCGTTCATTTATCCTTTCTTCTTTTTCTCTTTCTTTTTCTTTATTCCTCTTTCTTCTGCTTTATTTCTATATCTTTTCTTCCTTCTTTTCCTATTTGAAACTCATCCCCATTACTCTATTTCTCATTATTCTTTCCTTCTTTCTTTCGTTCTTTCTTTATTTTTTGCTTTCTTTCTTTCTTTCTTTCTTTCGTTCTTTCTTTCTTTTTTGCTTTCTTTCTTTCTTTTTTCTTTCTTTTCACTTTAAACTATTTCCTCTTTTCTTCACTTTTTAACTTCTTCACCTTCTTCTTCCCTCTCGCTTATCACTTCTTCATTTCTCTTTTGTCAATAATATTTTGTCTCTCACTTTCTTACGTTTTATTCTATACTACTTCTTTTCTCACTTAAAATTCTTCCCTTTTACCGTCTTTCTCATTATTCTTTCTTTCATTCATTCATTCTTTCTTTCTTTCTTTCTTTCTTTCTGTTTCTTCCATTTTTTCTTGTTTTTCTTTCTTCCATTCTTTCTTTCTTTCATTCTTTTATTCTTTATTTCTTTCTTTCATTCATTCATTCTTTCTTTCTTTCTTTCTTTTTCTTCCATTCTTTCTTGTTTTTCTTTCTTCCATTCTTTCTTGTTTTTCTTTCTTCCATTCTTTCTTTCTTTCATTCATTCATTCTTTCTTTCTTTCTTTCATTCATTCATTCTTTCTTTCTTTCTTTTTCTTCCATTCTTTCTTGTTTTTCTTTCTTCCATTCTTTCTTTCTTTCATTCATTCATTCTTTCTTTCTCTCTTTTTCTTCCATTCTTTCTTGTTTTTCTTTCTTGCATTCTTTCTTTCTTTCATTCTTTCTTTCTTTTCGTATTATTTTTCTTATTATTCTTTCTTTCATTCATTCTTTCTCTTCTCTCTCATATTTTCTTTTATTTTCTCAATATTTTTCACATAATTCTTTTCTCATTATTCATTTTTTCCATTCTTTTTTGTTTGTTTGTTTCTTTCTTTCTTTCTTATTTCATTCTTTCTTTCTTTCTTTCTTTTCTCCTTATTTTTCTCATTATTCTTTTCTCATTATTTCTTCTTTTTTCTTTCTTTCTTTTTTCTTTCTTTCTTTCTTTTTTCTTTCTTTCTTTCTTTCTGTCTTTCTTTTTTCCATTCATTCTCCCATCTTTATTGCTTTTTGCATTTTTCTCATTATTCTTCCTTTAATTATTTCTTTCTTTTTCTTGCATTCTTTCTTTCTTTCATTCTTTCATTCTTTCTTTCTTTCTTTCTTTTTTCATAATTTTTCACATCATTCTTTTTCATAAGTTTTCACATCATTCTTTTCTCGTTATTCTTTCTTTTATCTATTCTGTCTTTCTTTTTCATTCTTTCTTCCTTTCTTTTCTCATTATTTTTCTCATTTTTTCTCATTATTCTTTCTTTTTTCTTTCTTCCATTATTTCTTTTTTTTTCGTATTTTTCTCATTATTCTTTCTTTCCTTCATTCTTTCTAGCCTTTTCTTTCATACTTTCCTCCTTCCTTTCTTTCTTTCATTCTTTTCTCATTATTTTTCTCATTATTCTTTCTTTCTTTTTTCTTTCTTCCATTCGTTCTCTCTTTCTTTCATTCTTTCTTTCTTTTCTTATTATTTTTCTCGTTCTTTTTTTCTTTCATACTTTCTTTCTTCCATTCTTTTCTCATTATTTTTCACATTATTTTTTTCTCATTATTCTTTTCTCGTTATTCTTTCTTTATTCTATTCTTTCTTTCTTTCTTTTTTTCTCATTATTATTCTCTTTATTCTTTCTTTCTTCCATTCATTCTTTCTTTCTTTCATTTTTTTTTCATATTTTTCTTTCTTTCTTTCATCATTCCTTGTGCATTTTTTCTCTCATTCTTTCTTTCTACTGAAAAAAATTCCTACTTCACCATTGTTCTTCTCTCTCCTCTTTTATTTCCTTCTTTCTAGATTCTTTCTCCCAATTTTTCGCACTTCTGTTCTCACTGTCGTTTTTCTATTCCATACTTTCTCGTTCCTCCTTCATTCCTCTCACTCTCTAACTCCTTCTCTCTTCCCTTTTCACTTTTTTCTCTTTGTTTTTATCCTTTCTCTTTTTCGCTCTCTATTCTTTTTTATTCCTCACTGTTGCTTCTCTTTTATTCCCATTTCACTTGCTTCTCTCTTTCCTTCTCTTTCTCCCTCTTCTTTTTTATCCCTTTCAGTCGCTTCACCTTTCTTCAATGTTCTCTTTGCCATACGCTTCTTTTTCGAATCTATTTTGCTTCTTTATTTTTTCTTTTTCTTTTCTTCTATTCTTCTACCTCCTCTTCTTCTTTTCTTCTCCTATTCTATTCTTCCTTTACCCTTTTTCTTCTTTTTTCTTCTATTCTTCTTCTACACCATCTTCTTCTTTTTCTTCTTCTATTATTCTTGTACGCTTTCTTCATTTTTTATTTTATTTTTTTCTACCCTGCTTTTTCTTCTTCTACCCATTCTTCTTCGATTTTTTTTTATTCTTCTTCGATTTTTTCTTATTTTTTCTTCTCCTTTTTCCATTTTTCTTCGATTTTTCTTCATTTTCTTCTTCGATTCTTTTTTGATTCGATTCTTTTTTGTTTCTTCGTCATCTTCGATTTTTTGTCATCTTTTTCTTCTAAATTTCTTCTTCTTTATTCTATTCTTCTTCTACCCTTTCGTCTTCTTTTTCCTCTTCTATTCTTCTTCTACCTTTTCTTCTTCTGTTTCTTCTGTTTTTTTTTACCCTTCTTCTTTTTCTTCCTCTAGTCTTCTTTTACCCTTTCTTCTTCGATTTTTTTTTATTCTTCTTCGATTTTTTTATTCTTCTTCGATTTTTTCCCTTTTCTTTTTCTTCGTAAATTTTGTCTTCTTCTTTTTACATTTTTCCTCAATTTTCTTCATTTTCTTCTTCAATTCTTTTTTATTCGATTTTTCTTTGATTGTTCACCTTCGATTTTTCGTCTTCTTATATTCTTCTTCTACTCTTTGGTCTTCTTTTTCTTTTTCTATTCTTCTTTTACCCTTTTTCTTAATTTTTCTTCTATTCTCCTTCTACACCATCTTCTTCTCTTTCTTCTTCTATTCTTCTACTCCTACTTCTTCTTCTCCTCCTTCTCCTATTTTCTTGTACACTTCTTCTTTTTCTTCTTCTATTCTTCTTCTACCCCTATTTCTTCGATCTTTTATTCTTATCCGATTTTTCTTATATTTTTTTTTACATTTATCTTCAATTTCCCTCATTTTTCTTTTCGGTTCTTTTTTTATTCGATTTTTTATCGATTCTTCATCTTCGATTTTTCGTCTTCTATTCTTTTTCTACCCTTTCGTCTTCTTTTTCT
>OZ038511.1:22913462-22920962 GCA_964036315.1 Acanthosepion esculentum | reverse complement strand
AACCGTATTCTTCGATGCGGCTACGATTGACAGGATTTACTTAGATGAGAAAGCGCTTGGGAATAAAAGGTGTTGTAAGCCGGGATGTGCGAATGAGGTAATTGATAATGGCTCGTAATTGTTAATCTGAGAGCGAGATTCCAATACCAGATGGATTCGTTCGGAAAATGAATGAATTAAGTTCTTCAAAGTGATAATACAAGATCTTATATTCTAACTTCATTCGTCGCTGTGGCTACGACTGACATGGCTTACCTTGATGGTAATCCGCTTGGGAATAACAGGTGCTTTAATGTGCGGGTGGTGTAATTGATAATGGCTCGAAATTGTTAATCAGAGAGACGAATTTTAATTTCAGTTGAGTTCGTTGGGAAATTGAATGAATCCATATATTCTCCCTCTAGCTATGGGTTAATTAGTATGACTTCCATCACAAAATCATTATTAACTTCAAAAAGATAATCTTACAATGTAAAAACAATTTCTATCTTTAAATAACCTACACAAGGTTGATAAGCCGTAAAAAACGAATTAATCAATAGGATTGACATATGTGATAATAAACGAGAATTCGTCTGAATACCTTCAAGCAAACAAAAGGACTCAGGTTGGACTATGAAAGTAGTGAAGTTTGAAGGAAAGATTTTATTTTCTTAGGCGATACATTGACATTGCTGGTTAAAAATGAATGGATAAGTATAACTTTAGTTTTAGTAGCAATCTCTTGCCATATTCTTCGAGCGGAAATGCTGTTAAACCCTCTTTGAACCTCCATATATTATAACCGCATTCGTCAATGCGGCTACGATTGACATGGTTTACTTAGATGAGAAACTTCTTGGGAATAAAAGGTTTTGTAAGCCGGGATGTGCGAATGAGGTAATTGATAATGGCTCGTAATCATTAATCTGAGAGCCAGATTCCAATACCAGATGGATTCGTTGGGAAAATGAATGAATTCATATATTCTCTGTTCAGTTATGGGTTAATTAGTAAGACTTCCATCGCAAAATCATGATTATCATCAAAAAGATAATCTTACAATCTAAAACCAATTTCTATCTTTAAATAACCTACACAAGGTTGATAAGCCGTAAAAAACAAATTAATAAATAGGATTGACATATACGCTAATAAACTAGAATTCGTCTGAATACCTTCAAGCAATAGATAGGAGGAGAAAAGTCGATTCATAATTTTCCCATGGCGTAATTTTGTTCATTCTTTTAGGGTTTATCAAAAATTTGGAGGTCATTTAATGCCAGAAAATATTTTTAATTTTTAAGAATAATTTGTAGAGATTATAATAATTTACTGATAAAAGATTTGCTAATTAATCCATAGCTGAGGGAGAAGAGATAAATTCATATCTTTCACAAGGTATTTGCGCGTAATTTAGCTGGTTGATATGTTTTTACAGCTTATCAACCACTTGATAACAATTTAACACCAGAAAATATGCTTAGATTGAAAGAATTCTTTTTCTTTTTTGCTGTGTGTAGAGGGTAATAATGGTTTTAATGATACAAGTCTTATTACTTAACTCATTGCTGGAGGGGGAGAAGAGGTGGATTAATATATTTTCCAAGGGTATCGGCGCACCTGTGAATATAACGAAGCCGACCAGAATTGGAACTCTGCTTTCCGATTTTCAATTCCATTCCATTACACTACCCGCACATTCAACTGTACCACACCTGGTATTCGGCAAGCTGTCCCCAATTTAGGTACTGATCCGGTCCGATGTCGCTTAATTTTGGTGAGTGTCGAAGGCGTCGGATCGTAACGTGGTCACAAACGAAGTTCGCAGTATGTACAGCTGGCCACTCGTAATTCGGGCATACCCGTCTACGAGACAATTCGTATTGCAAACGCTTGCTCAGGCGCATTTGTGTTTATTCAACACCCACAGAGCCCACCTGTGGTTTATACGGCAACTATGCTGAGCAGACCTAAGTTATAGTTTCTGGGAAAGAGTGTGTAATCTAGCGTGATCAACAATCTGAACAACGCCAGCCCACTCGAGCCCTCGACCACGATGACTTGTGACTTCGTGCTAGCACAGTTATCGACAGCCTCTAAAGGCTCCCTTTACTCAATTTTACTCACAAGGCGTGGTATGCTTTTCAGGCACTTTCCAAAGTTTCTGCACGCTGGGATCGACACCACCAGGTCGATAACATCAGGAAGTCTCCTTCCTGGCTAATCGACCATGGTGAGATTCGAATCTAAATCTCATAGTCAGAATGCAAATATTCTTAATAACATATAAATAGCAATTAGATCAAAACCCACCGCGAAGCCAACGTTTAATCTGTTGTATTAAATTTTTTAAAATCATATTTGTTGTTATTTTTATTTTAATATCTTTTCCAAAGGTATCGGCGAATGTGAGAATATAACGAACCCGACCGGAATTGGAACTCTGCTTTCCGCTGTCCAATTCCATTCATTCCATGCAGGTTTTTTTACTCCAGAAAATCTTTTTAGATTGTAAGAATTTGTTTTTTTGAGATCATAATGGTTTAGATACGAGTTTTAAATACTAATTAACCCATAGATAGGAGGATAAAATTGATTCATACTTTTCCCATGGATCATTTCGCATAAATTGGTTCGTTTTTTACGGTTTATCAAATGTTTGAGGGTCATTTAAAGCCAGAAAATATTTTGAAACTGTAAGAATTAATTTTAGAGATAATAATAATAATAATTTACTGACAAAAGACTTACTAATTAACCCATAGCTGGGGGAGAAGAAGTGAATTGATATCATTCTTAAAGATATTTGCATGCAATTTAGTCGGTTGATATGTTTTCTACGACTTATCAAACCTTTCACGACTATTTAAAAAGATAATCTAAAAATAATGTCAAACTTTAAGTAACCTCTAAAAGGTTGATAAGCCGTAAATTAATCAAAAGGATTTACATATACACTAATAAACGAGAATTCGTCTGAATACCTACATGCAAGAAAAACGACTCAGGTTGAAAGATGAAAGCAGTAAAGTTTGAAGGTAGGAGATTTTAAGTTCTTTGGCGATACATATAATAACCGTATTCTTCGATGCGGCTACGATTGACAGGGTTTACTTAGATGAGAAACCTCTTGGGAATAAAAGGTTTTGCAAGCCAAGATGTGCGAATGAGGTAATTGATAATGGCTCGTAATCATTAATCGGAGAGCCAGTTCCAATACCAGATGGATTCGTTGGGAAAATGAATGAATTCATATATTCTCTGTTCAGTTATGGGTTAATTAGTAAGACTTCCATCACAAAATCATTATTAACTTCAAAAAGATAATCTCACAATCTAAAAACAATTTCTATCTTTAAATAACCTACACAAGGTTGATAAGCCGTAAAAAACAAATTAATAAATAGGATTGACATATACGCTAATAAACTAGAATTCGTCTGAATACCTTCAAGCAAACAAAACGAACCAGGTTGGACGATGAATGCAGTGAAGTTTGAAGGAAATATTTTATTTTCTTAGGCTATACATTGACATTGCTGGTTAAAAATGAATGGATAAGTATGACTTTAGTTTTAGTAGCAATCTCTTACCATATTCTTCGAGCGTAAATGCTGTTAAACCCTCTTTGAACCTCGATATATTATAACCGCATTCGTCAATGCGGCTACGATTGACAGGGTTTACTTAGATGAGAAACCTCTTGGGAATAAAAGGTTTTGTAAGCCAAGATGTGCGAATGAGGTAATTGATAATGGCTCGTAATTGTTAATGTGAGAGCGAGATTCCAATACCAGATGGATTCGTTGGGAAAATGAATGAATTAAGTTCTTCAAGGTGATAATACAAGATCTTATATTCTAACTTCATTCGTCGCTGTGGCTACGACTGACATGGCTTACCTTGATGGTAAACCGCTTGGGAATAACAGGTGTTTTAATGTGCGGGTGGTGTAA
Source organism: Acanthosepion esculentum (assembly GCA_964036315.1). Lineage (NCBI taxonomy): Eukaryota > Metazoa > Mollusca > Cephalopoda > Sepiida > Sepiidae > Acanthosepion > Acanthosepion esculentum. The sequence continues at coordinate 22,917,024 of OZ038511.1, read as the reverse complement.
TCGATAATGGCTCGGAATTGTTAATCAGAGAGACGAATTTTAATTTCAGTTGAGTTCGTTGGGAAATTGAATGAATCTATATATTCTCTCTCCAGTTATGGGTTAATTAGTAAGACTTCCATCACAAAATCATTATTAACTTCAAAAAGATAATCTTACAATCTAAAAACAATTTCTATCTTTAAATAACCTACACAAGGTTGATAAGCCGTAAAAAACGAATTAATCAATAGAATTGACATATGTGATAATAAACGAGAATTCGTCTGAATACCTTCAAGCAAACAAAAGGACTCAGGTTGGACTATGAAAGCAGTGAAGTTTGAAGGAAAGATTTTATTTTCTTAGGCGATACATTGACATTGCTGGTTAAAAATGAATGGATAAGTATGGCTATAGTTTTAGTAGCAATCTCTTACCATATTCTTCGAGCGGAAATGCTGTTAAACTCTCTTTGAACCTCCATATATTATAACTGCATTCGTCAATGCGGCTACGATTGACATGGTTTACTTAGATGAGAAACCTCTTGGGAATAAAAGGTTTTGTAAGCCGGGATGTGCGAATGAGGTAATCGATAATGGCTCGTAATCATTAATCTGAGAGCCAGTTCCAATACCAGATGGATTCGTTGGGAAATTGAATGAATTCATATATTCTCTGTTCAGTTATGGGTTAATTAGTATGACTTCCATCGCAAAATCATTATTAACTTCAAAAAGATAATCTCAAAATCTAAAAACAATTTCTATCTTTAAATAACCTAAAACCGTAAAAAAGAATTAATCAATAGAAATGACATACGCTAATAAACTAGAATTCGTCTGAATACCTTCAGGTTGAACAATGAAAGCAGTGGAGTTTGAAGGAAAGATTTTAAGTTCTTTGGAGATACAAAAACATTGGTGGTTAAAGAAAGATCAGTGAAACAGACTGGAACAATTTCAAATACATGTTAAAGGAACCTTCTTTTATGGACTACCCCGGATTATAGCGTTGCGTTCCGTGTCGTCATTCATTTCAACTGCTCGGACCCCAACAGGTTCCAATTCCAGGATGGATTTGTTATATTCACTTATTCACAGATACCCTTAGGAAAGGTAGGTATCCACATGTTCTCCCCCAGCTATGGGTTAATTAGTAAGACGTGCATCACTAAATCATTATTATCTCGTCCAAAAGATTCTTACAATGTAAAAATTATTTTTAGCTTTAAGTAACTCGCAAAGAATTCAAGAACCATAGACATCGAATCAATTTATCGACCTTCATCAGGTGTCTATCGATCCAGATAAGCTAAAGGACATTTCCAGCTGGACTGTATCTTTAATCTACTGTCCATTTCAAGGGATCACTCCTTGTCTAAATTATACTTTTATGCAATGGTTCCAGTGTAGAAAATGGTTAGAATTATCTTATTGAAAAATACTCAGATATTGGCCTACAAAAATCAAAAGCCTTCCAGAAGGTAGGGTTATTAATGTGTAAATCAAGATGTCGGAATAAAATTGAGACATTGTAATGTAAAACGAATAATCACTGGTAACTTAATACATTGCCTAATCCATAATATTCTCGACTAGCAGCTGGGAATGTAATAATATACACCTGGTGCAACAGCAAAACTGTCCACATCGTGCAACTGCAAAAATGTTCAATTGTTAGATTAAGCATTGAACCGTTCTAGAAATGATTAAAGATATTTTACTGGAGTCCCACGAGGTTTTTACAACACTATTGGACTCTACTTTAGATAATAAGAATATATTTAGTTCTAAGTTGAAATGACGATCCCTTTTCTTTTAGATAATAAGAAAATATTTAGCTCTAAGTTGAAATGATAACCCCTCTTGCTTTTGTGACCTCCAGATGCAGTTTTCCTCTCCGATATTCGCTCTTTTTTAAAACTTATTCATCATTCTCTTGATGGTTCTTGAATGGACTTTGAAGATGGAATCCGGTGTATGAATGTTGGCATAGTTACTGAAGGATTGAATGATCTTTTTCCTCTCACCGTTGCTCAGTTGGGACGATATAGTGGGACTTACACAAAACAATTTTAACCTGTTCTATTTCTAGCTGAATAACCTAAAGGTTGTTTCAGTGATTCTAACGAATAATGATGGCAAGATGGTTACGTCTTATTTGAAAACATGCAAAACAAGAAACTCAATTAGTTATGTGTATTCGTTAGATATTAAACATTTTCTGGAATGGACAATTATCCCAGGCTGTTACACGATTTGAACAATTTTGCTGTTACACCCGGCACACACACACACACACACACACACACACACACACACACACACACACACACACATATATATATATATATATATATATATATATATATATATATATATATAAGTATATACACATATATGTATATATATATTGCAAACATCATACCAACTGTTCCAACGCTGATGAGTCCCAAATATATATATATATATATATATATATGTGTGTGTGTGTGTGTGTGTGTGTGTGTGTGTGTGTGTGTATTGGTTTATATATACAGTTGGTATGATGTTTGCATGATAACCTAACTGTCAGGGTTTCAATTCTCGGTAGTGGATGCGCACTGCTGATGAGTCCCAAATATAAGGACGGAACGGCTGTCCAGTGCTTTCTGCATTCTGTCGAGGTTTCAGACACGATGAATTACTTAAATATAATTATCAAATCCTCCTAATAATTTCTATCATGTATATATCATAGCTTGAACCGGCTTCTAATGCTCTAGGGTGAGCGGTTTGGTGATAGTAGTCGTGGCTCCAGGGGGGCACAGTCCTATGGTTAGAGAGAATCTCAGTAGAGTTCCACCACGGATATGTGAGCGAGCAGCGCTATATTGAGTCTGATTTGATATCTATTCGCTATCTCTTCGTCACCGCGGCCCGTTGGAACAGTTGGTATGATGTTTGCTCGACAACCTAACTGTCAGGGTTTCAATTCTCGGTCGTGGATGCGCACTACTGATGAGTCGCAAAAATAGAATGAAACAGCCGTCCAGTGCTTTCTGCATTCTATTGAGGTTTCAGACTCGATGAATTACTATTATATATATATATATATATATATATATATATATATATATATATATATATATATATATATATATATATATATATATATATATATATATATATATATATATATATATATATATATGGCCTCTCCCGACGTATTCGACCTATGAGGGTCAAGCAACTGAGTTCCTGGCAACCGACAGCCAAACACGTGCTCCTATGATATGATTATAGTGGTGAAGACTGCGCAGAACTAACCACACTTTTTGAAGGGCCGAATACTAAGACAAGGTTACACCTTGTAGCGAATCGGACAAACAACCCTCCGAAGGTTTTGAATTCAAAGTTGTCCTTCTATTAGAGAAAGCACAAAGAAAGGACTAAACATCTGTTGTGGGGTATACGCCTTTTACACAAGATGGACTCGTCCAAAGTTTACTTATACTGACAGAGAGAATACCTGCGTGTTGAGATAAGTTGAGTCAAGGTGAGAGATACGGAGACAGTACACAGGGTGTTTACAGAGA
>OZ038511.1:22888462-22908462 GCA_964036315.1 Acanthosepion esculentum | reverse complement strand
AGCCTCCTGGGTGATAGTAAATTTCCTTAAATATAGCATTGAACAGTGGAAACCGCATTATAGCCAAATGACGCCAAAGGTATCGCCGGTTGTTTCAATATCGTTCCTTCTTGATCTTCGTTACATGACCAACAATGATCATATATAAATGATTTCGTTTTAACATAACTTTCTCTAATGCTAATTTCAATACACATCTTAGACTATATAATATGTAATTTCAATACACATCTTAAATTAGTTAATATGGAAGTTCAGTACACATCTTAAACTATATAATACGGAATTTCAGTACACATTTTAAACTATATAATATGGAATTTCAGTACACATCTTAAACTATATAATATGAAATTTCAGTACACATCTTAAACTATATAATATGGAATTTCAGTACACATCTTAAAATATATCATATGGAATTTCAGTACACATCTTAAAATATATAATATGGAATTTCAGTACACATCTTAAACTATATAATATGGAATTTCAGTACACATCTTAAAATATATAATATGGAATTTCAGTACACATCTTATACTATATAATATGGAATTTCAGTACACATCTTGAACTATATAATATGGAATTTCGGTACACATTTTAAACTATATAATATGGAATTTCTGTACACATCTTAAACTATATAATATGAAATTTCAGTACACATCTTGAACTATATAATATGGAATTTCGGTACACATCTTAAACTATATAATATGTAATTTCAGTACACATCTTAATCTATATAATATGGAATTTCAGTACACATTTTAAACTATATAATATGGAATTTCAGTACACATCTTAAACTATATAATATGAAATTTCAGTACACATCTTGATCTATATAATATGGAATTTCGGTACACATCTTAAACTATATAATATGGAATTTCAGTACACATCTTAAACTATATAATATGGAATTTCAGTACACAACTTAAACTATATAATATGAAAATTCGTTACACATGTTAAAATATATGTTTCCACTATTTAATCATTAGTTATCTCTTATTTTGGTAAGAGTTATTGATCTTCTGCTATTGACTAACGTTTCTGTTTTCGATTCTGTAGCGACCGTCCATGAGATCCAATAAAGGATATTCCTCTCATAAACCCTGTAGCTTTTAGAGGGAACCATCATAGGTCGAATCTTCTCGATCGGCGCAACAGAATCCCAAACAAAGGCGTTTACAAAAATAACAGAGACCGTATCACTTAATGATTTTCAGTTTTAACTGCGGAAAACCGCATTATAGCCACATCACACCAAAAGTATCGCCACTTCCGGTTGTTTCAATATCCGACAACGAACCTTTCAAGGAGACTGCATGTCGCCCCCTCTGTTCGCTCTGTCCAGAACTCCCCTTTCGCATGAAGTAAACAGTAAAACTATGAATACAAAGTAAAAAAGAAAGTGTTTAATCATATATTCTACATGAATGACATCAAACACTTTGCCATAGACGACCATGAATTGAAGTGTCTTCTCAATATTGTGACGATATGGGTATGGACTTCGGATGAGAGAAATGTTCAAAAGAAACATTCAGGAAACGGAGAATTACAGAAACACTCATTAGATCTCGATTTAATCACATAGAATAGGAAACTGGAACAAAAAGAAGCCTGTAGGTTCCTAGGAATTAGCTAAGTAGATGGAATACAGCATAACCAAATGAAAGTGAAAGGAAGAAAAGAATACGACAAACGTGTGTGTCTGCTATTGAATTGTGAATTGAATTGCAAAACCAGAATGTCACCCAAAATCAATGGCTTGCCCTGTTGTGCAATGCAGTTTTAACATTATTAATTGGAAAAATAAGTGACATTAAGCGAATGAATATCAAAACGAGAAAGTATATCGCTTACCATCGCATGCATCATCGTAAGGCTGATGTTGTTCGTCTGTATGTGCCCAGATCCGAAGGAGGCTGAGGATTAGTTCAGCTAAAATTGACCGACAAATCCATAACAATCGGTCTTCGAATATACTGGGAAACTACAGAAGATAGGATGATGATCTCTCTATATTTCTGAGATGAGGTATTATGTACACTATTTACATTATTCGGACTACTGTCTTCATCGTTGTCGCCTTATTTATTACAACGTTTCGGAATTTCAGTATACATCTATATTTCTGAGATGTGGTATTATGTACATTATTTACATTATTCGGACTATTGTCCTCGTCTTTATCACCATATTTATCACAACGTTTCGGCCTTTCAGTATCTGTCTATATTTCTGAGCGGAGGTATTATGTACACTATTTACATTATTCGGACTATTGCCCTAATCTTTATCGCCATGTTTATTACAACGTTTCGGCCCTTCAGTATCTGTCTATATTTCTGAGATTAGGTATTATGTACACTATTTACATTATTCGGACTATTGCCCTCATCTTTTTCGCCATATCTATTACGTTTCGCCCTTTCAGTATCTGTCTATATTTCCTAGATGAGGTATTTTGTACACTATTTACATTAGTCGGACTATTCTCCTCATCTTTGTTGCCATATTCATTACAACGTTTCGGCCGTTGTACGCTCCGGCCTGCTTCAGGCGGTTGGAATCTCGAACTGAACCCTTTATTTCGCTCACTGGCGTAGACTGTTCTAGTTCCATGTGCCATGTTTAATGGATGTCAGTTATCAGTTATCTCCTATTAATTCCCCTCTCCAAGTTCTCCACTGCCTTTACCGAGTATTGAATTCACACTCCTATCCACAGTTATTGGGGACACATGGCGCACTGGACAAAGGCGTTAGTTATATCCAGTGACAGGACTCATAGTATGCTGGCTGGAAAATGTCATGATGCCATTTCTTACCTTAGGTCTAAGGTTGGAAACCGGAAATAAATGAGTATACACCAGAAATCAAATGAAATAATAATAATAATAATAATAATAATAATAATAATAATAATAATAATAATGATTATGATAATAATAACAATAAAAAAATAATAATTAGGGAACACAATTTAAGAAAATGGAAAGAAAAGTCTTTAACAATGTTTCGTCACTATTTTCTTCATTTTAAGTTTAAAAATTGCATGAATGTATAAAATAACTTGAAGAAGACAGACATATTGTCGGACACCGTGTCTTTTCTTTACTTTTCTTTTGTTCGGTCGTATTCTTTTATAATTGACAAAAATATGGCGGAACAAAATCAGTTTTCAACCAAAGTACAGACTGAACAAATCGCTTGTCGTCACCATTCCACTATATGGATGTGAAACGTGAACACTGTTGGAAGATACAGACAGATATTAACAAACGGAGATAGATAGATAGATAGATAGATAGATAGATAGATAGATAGATAAGAATAAACTGAGATAGATAGATAGATAGATAGATAGATAGATAGATAGATAGATAGATAGATAAGAATAAACTGAGATAGATAGATAGATAGGTAGATAGGAACAGGATTAGATAGATAGATAGATAGATAGATAGATAGATAGATAGATAGATAGATAGATAAGAATAAACTGAGATAGATAGATAGATAGATAGATAGATAGATAGATAGATAGATAGATAGATAGATAGATAGATAGATAGATAAGAATAAACTAATAAACTGAGATAGATAGATAGATAGATAGATAGATAGATAGATAGATAGATAAGAATAAACTGAGATAGATAGATAGATAGATAGGAACAGGATTAGATAGATAGATAGATAGATAGATAGATAGATAGATAGATAGATAGATAGATAGGAACAGGATTAGATAGATAAGAATAAACTGAGATAGATAGATAGATAGATAGATAGATAGATAGATAGATAGATAGATAGATAGATAGATAGATAGGAACAGGATTAGATAGATAGATAGATAGATAGGAACATGATTAGATAGATAGATAGATAGATAGATAGATAGATAGATAGATAGATAGATAGATAGATAGATGTGTGTTATAAATAAATGCCGGGGCGATGGCCAAATTGACAAGAATATGGAGGAACAAAATCAGCTTTCAAACAAAGTACAAATCTCCGGTTGTCTCCATTCTCCTATCTGAAAGTGAAATGTGGACACAGTTGACAGAAACAGAGAGAAGGATCCAAGCGTTTGATAACAAATGCAAGTGAAAACACCTTGCCATTTTCAATTGGGAACAAAGAAAAAAATACAAAGAGTTTGTGCAGAAAGGCGTCGAAAGTTTTGTGGGATACCAGGAACCTCTTCTCGACACTGTTAAACGGAGAAAAATGGTGTAATTTAGACACATTAGAAGGCACGACAGCCTGTGCAAGACCATCGTGCAAGGCACCGTTGGAGGTGGACATAGAAGAAGACGCCAACGCAAAAACCGGTTGGACTGGTCAAACAATGGACAGGTATGATTATAAAAGAATTGCTGATATGTGCCATTGACAGACCGTTGTGGAATAATGTGTGACTTCTGTATTCAGATCCGCCCTACAATTACAAAAGTGAAGGAGAGGATGATGATGATGATGATGATGATGATGATGATGATGATGAGGATGATGATTCTTTTATATGTTTTTCAAATCTTAGTTTTTCTCATCTTAATTGACTGGGAGTATTAACGTATTCCTATTTTCTATTGGTGGATTAAGATGAGCAACAGTAAATCTTTTTTTTTTTTGCTCTTACAATAAAGATTCAGTTGAAGATGTCATGAAGCCATTCCTGGCTTTAGGACTTTGGTTGGCTATCCGGAAGAAAATGTGTATGCAACACAAACCCAAGGAAATAAGAAGAAGAAAAATAAAAAAGATGATTTTATTTTAAGAGCTATTATAAGGTATGTCTTTCTAATCATTGGTTCCTGAGTCGAACGTATGGATACCAAGTTGCAGAAAATTGGGGCGAACATGTATCTTGAAGAACAATTGAAGAATTTGGAAAGCCCCAAATATTCTGGGACATTTATTATCAGACAGACAGATTGATAAACCATCGCCGTCCGGATATTATTGCGCTAGATAAAGGCGCCAAGAACTGTCGTTTTATTGATTATTTCTATACCAAATGACACAAATATAGCAAACAAGGTGATTGAGAAAATTATAAACTACTCTGATTTGTAAGTTGAGATGCCAAGATGGTTTGGAATGCGGGAAGGGAATGTCAAGGTGATTCCAGTAGTGATTGGCACACTAGGATCATCCATTAAAACTGTGAGACTTCAATGACGAGCTAGGAATACGATACAAACTGGGTTTCATTCAAAAATTGACTCTTTTTAATTTGAGGAAAGTGTTTTCTGTTGGAACTTCTTGTTTTTGTGTTGACGGATAACTTAATGTACCCGGCGTATTCAAGAAATTACACTGTCTTATAAAACCTAATAATAATAATAATAAATGCCTCCTTATTGATATGGCAGTCCCTGCAGACTGCAATGTATCTTTGAAGATATTCAAAAAACTGTCAAAATACAAGGACCTTGAGATAGAAATCTAAAAAGTATGGCACATGGGAACATCAACAATCCCTGTTGTAGTTGGAGCCTTAGGATTGCTTGGAAAAGATTCCAGTAGACTAATTGAAGGGTTCCCTGGAAGTTCATGCCTCAAAGAGATACAAAAAATTATTCTGATAAGTACAGCCCACACTTTACGAAGGGCTTTATCTATGTCTGTCTATATTTCTGAGATGAGGTATTATGTACAGTATTTACATTAGTCGGACTATTGTCCTCATCTTTGTCGCCATATTTGTCACAACGTTTCGGCCGTTGTACGCTCCGGCCTTCTTCAGGTGGTTGGAATTTCGAACCGAACCCTTTATTTCGATCACTGGGGTAGACTGTTCTAGTTCCACGAGCCATGTTTGATGGATGTCAGTTATCAGTTATCTCCTGGTAATTTTCCCTCTGAAAGTTCTCCACTGCCTGAACCGGGTATTGAACTCACACTCTTTGGGTTTGTCACTGGATCTAACCAACGCCTTTATCCACTGTACCATGTGTCCTTGAGAAAATAATAATGTCGTTGCAGTAAAACATATTATTATGCAGCCGAGGTCAGTAAAAGTGTTCGTCTTAGACAAAATTAAAACCTACGGTAGCAGGTCTTTCGTAGAAAATTAGCACACAAGAGACTCCAACTTCGCATATAAGAACAAGACGTTTTTTTTAGCCATTTCTGTTTAGAAAAAGTGTGAATTCATGTATGCCTTCATATAAGCTACTTGTCCAGGGTAGTCCGAAAGTTATGTCACCACTACCAAACATCATTTTCTATTTCAAAGCTCTGTGGGGTATTATCAAGGGGAGAGTTACGCATGAACGATACCAGATTACCCATCAGTTGAAGGACACCGTTCGAAGAGCCTTTGCAACAATCAACAAAGCACAACTTTGTAAGATATCAGCTTCATTTTGTGCCACGAAAATGCCGATCTTTATAAAGACCTTCTCGATGTGTGACATTCGTCAATGAAAGTGAATAAACTGAATCCTGTACATGGGATTTGTATTACTGTATTTATTTGTTCTTTCATTGTTCTCATTACATTTTGGTTCAGGACGTGGACAATCATGGCTCTCCACAATTTCCTGTCCTTTTGTAACGTTTAGGCTAAAAAAGGGTGATCCGAAAGTCTTGTCACTTTTACAGAATATAATTTTCTAATTCAGATAGCCGACACGAAAATGATGATGTTCATACAGACCTTTTCAGCGTCAACGAACGTGAATAAACTCATTCCAGGACATGTGATTTGTATTACTGTATTAATTGTTCTTCGCTTTAGTTTTTGGTAGGGGGTGACAAGACTTTCCGACAACCCTTTTTCTAGATCAAAATGTACACGACATCTCTTCCTCTAATATGCACCCTGTCCCTTCAGGACTTGGATAATCATGGCTCTCCACAACTTTCTGTCCTTTGTAGCTGTTGCATTGCGACACGCAAAATTAAGCGAAATAAAGTGTGGTCCGAAAGTCCTGTCACCTGTATATAATATAATTATCTATTTCAGATGGCTGACACGAAAATGGTGTTCATACAAACCTTCCAGCGTAAATGAAAGTGAATAAACTGAATCCTGTACATGTGTTTTGTATTACTGTATTTACTTGTTCTTTCATTGTTCTCATTACTTTTTGGTAGAGGATGACAAGACTTTCAGACCACCCTGTAGTAAGAAGACAAAATTTTCTAAGAGATACAAAGGGCAATAAACTGTGGAGAGCCATTATCGTCTACTCACTGAAAAAACACAGCATATAAATATATATATAAACGTTTGTACTGATGGTTTTATTAATATAATGTTAACTGATTGCGGTCGCAGCTTTTAATGACGTCTTTTGGTGGAGATCGATTTCGGAGTATGAGAATATCGCATAGGACATGGCGGCGTATCATTTTGTGCCATGAAAATGATGCTGTTCATATCAACCTTGTAGATGCATGACAGCGTCAATGAAAGGGAATAAACAGAATCCTTCAAATGTGATTTGTATTACTGTATTACTTGTTCTTCTATTGTTCTCATTACTTTTTGGTGACAAGACTTTCCGACCACCCTGTAGAATTTTTTTTTAGAGATCAAAATGTACAATACTTACTTATTCTAATATGTGCCGTGTTCTTTCAGGACGTGGACAATGATGACTTTCCACAATTTCCTCTCCTTTGTATTTCTTAGAAGGGCTTACTTTTAATTGTAGCGTATGGACCGAAAGTCTTGTCACACTTACTTAACATAATTTTCTATTTCAGACAGCTGACACGAAAATGATAGATTCCATACAGACCTCCCCGATGTGTGACAATGTCAGTGAAAATCAATGAACTGAATCCAGTACATGTGCTTTGTATTACTGTATTTACTTTTTTTTTAAGCGTATCACCCCAAGCAAGGCTGGAGGCCACTATCACGCATGGGGTTACAGAAGGGTTGGAGGAAGAGCAGATAGGAGTGGTAAAGGAGAGGATGTGGAGAAAGAGAAAGACAGTGGGTCGATCAAGGCAAGGGGGTTACAGGAGATCCGGAGCGAGAGCAGATAGGAATGAAAGGGGAAAGGATGTGGAGAAGGGAAGTGGATAGATCAAGGCAACTGGAGATGTCGATTGACGCTACACTTAAACCGTTGGAGATTGTATTTGTCAGGGAAACAGTAATAGGGAAGGGAGTTCCATAGGCGAGATGTGCGAGACATGAAGCTATTGGAGTAGAAGAGACGTCTGCATCTAACAGTTTCAACGGTGAAGGGGTGGGAACGGGGTGCCAGCCTGGTAGGACGTTTAAATTCACGAGGCCTAGGGACAAGCGAAAGCAACTCCTCGGAGCAATTACCGCGAAAATACTTGTAAAAAAGACAGAGCGATGCAACATCGCGTCTGTGAGAGAGCGACTGCAGACGAGATGACAGATCAGGGCCACTCACATTGCATATCTGTCTCTGGATCTTATCAAGAACCCTGAGGCAAACAGCAGGGGATCATAACTTGTTATTCTATTATTACATTTCGGTAGGGGTAACAAGATTTTCGGACCAGCCTATACATGCCTACGAGCAAAATTAGGCTAAATAAAGGGTGATCCGAAAGTCTTGTCACCCTTACATAATATAATTTTCTATTTCAGAAGAGGTGACGCGAAAATGACAGCGTGCATAAAGACTTTCTTGATGTGTGACAGCGTCAATGAAAGTAAATAAACTGAATCCAGTACATGTGCTTTCTCTCCTTGATAATAGACTTTTCTCACCGGAGTCGATCCTTCAAATCTACAAATCAACCATTCGCCCTTGCATGAAGTATTGCTGCCATATATTGTCTGGAGCCCTTTCTAATTGTCTCAAGGGGTCATTGATAAAATCCAAAGACGGATATGCAATGTAATTGGCCCTGATCTGGCATCTCGTCTGCAGCGGCTCTCTCACAGACGTACTGTTACCTCTCTCTGTCTTTTTTACAAATACTTTCACGGTAACTGCTCCGATGAGCTGCTTTCCTTGGTTCCCAGACTTCATGAATTTAAGCGTTCAACTAGGCTGGCATCTCGCTCTCACGCTTTCACCGTCGAAACTGTTAAATGTAGCTGTCTCTTCTACTCCGATAGCTTCATGTCTCGCACTTCTCGCCTGTGAAACTCCCTCCCCATTTCTTGTTTTCCTGATAGCTATAATCTCCAACTATTCAAATGTAACGCCAATCGACGTCTCCAGATGCCCTGATCTATCCCCTAACCGTCTCTTCATCCTTTCCTCTATCACTCCTCTTTGTTCTCGCTTCAACTCTTGCGTGGCTTCCCGATTTGCTTGGGGTTGAATGCTTAAAAAAAGCTCACAGAGCGGTGAAATAGAATATTATGTTCTGTAGGCGTGACATACCTTTCGGACTACCCTGTACAGGTAGCTTAGGTGAAGGCATTACTTATTCTATTGTTCTCATTACTTTTTAGTAAGAGGTGACAAAACTTTCGCACCACACTGTACAATGATGCTAAATGCGTATAACAATGAGTTATATGACGTGATCGCCATCTCATCCTGGAAACCATGATGGATGCAAACGTTGATATAAACTAATATAGGGAAAATATCAGTTAAAAACATCGGAACAATTGCCTTTCAATTTTTAGAAGCATGTGGCTGATTTCATTTCCATTTTGGTGTATACTGTGTGTGCGCGGGTGAGTTTGTTTGTCTTTTTTAACTTGCTTATTTTCTTGGTGATTGGCACAACGCGAAGAACACGGCATGACGAATAGGGGCAAGAAGCAAATAAACAAATAAATAAATATAGCAAATTATGGTGGAATTCGCGCGAAGGCGGCCATTGAAAAACAAAATGGCGAAAACGTTTGGGGGCGCAAGCTGACGATGATATCGATTTTTCTTCGCAGATCAATAGGGGATTTGAATACGAAGACATTGTTGGAATAAGCAGCATTGAACGAAGGAAGAAGAAGAAAACCTAATAGTTTAAGATGAATTAAGGTGAATAAAGAAAAACAGACTGATAGGAAAAAAAAAAGAAAATCGGAAAGAAGACGAATTAAATAGAATGTGACAAATATAAAAAAGAAGCAATATTATGAAGAGATAACAAAGGAGAGATCGTAGAAAATGGCGAAGAAAAAGAAAAAAGAAGGAAGGAAAAGAATCCACGGCAAAGGGAGAAGGAAAAGAGTAAAAGAAAGAGTGATGAGAATAAAAGAAAATAAAGAGGAGAAGGTGGAGACTGAGGAAAAGAATAAGATTGATCGATGAAACAGGAAAGGTACATATGGTTTGGTCCCGGCTAGTTGGCTTGTGTTTGTATAAGCTCGGCAAAATCGGTGATTCGCGCGCTAAGACGAAAATCAGGATCGATCGTCACTCGATGAATCTACTGAATGGGTGAGGCCATGTCAGTTTGGTATGGTCATGTGTAAACGACTTGTGTTAGTTAGGCTGAACATCCGAAGGAGAGGGGGCTTCAGTAATGCTTGACACACACACACACACACATATATATATATATATATATACATATGTCGACAAAATTATTCGGCTTGACGAAAACTTCCTTATCTAAACTTTATCTATCTATCTATCTATCTATCTATCTATCTATCTATCTATCTATCTATCTATAGTTCTCTGTCTGTTACTTTCTTTGTATCTATCTCAGTCTGATTCTATCTATCTTTCTATCTATCTCAGTCTGTTTCTATCTGTCTTTCTATCTATCTCAGTCTGATTCTATCTAACTTTCAATCTATGTCAGTCTGTTTCTATCTATCTATCTATCTATCTATCTATCTATCTATCTATCTTAGTCTGTTTCTTTCTATCTATCTATCTATCTATCTATCTATCTATCTATCTATCTATCTATCTATCTATCTTAGTCTGTTTCTTTCTATCTATCTATCTATCTATCTATCTATATATGTATCCCAGTCTGTTTCTTTCTATCTATCTATCTATCTATCTATCTATCTATCAATTAGGTCATCCCATAAGTGCTGTCCGAATTTTAAATTTTTGTTAAAATGAACGAAATTTAAAGAGTATTTTATAATGTCTAATGGAGCTGAACATTATTTTTATATTTAGATGCATTTAATCTGATTAAATTTTATTTCAGAGAATAATAAAATTAAATTTTGTTTTGATTAAAACCCTGCTAACATGAAAGTACCCAAGAATCATTTGAGGCACATAATGCTTTATGAGTTCAAGAAAGGAAACTCAGCAGCCGAAGCGGCTAGAAACATTCACTCAGTTTATGGAAAGGAATGTGTGAATGAAAATAACTTGCAGAATATGGTTTGCAAAATTCAGAGGTGGAGATTTCACCCTTGAAGATGAAGATCGAACCGGTCGTCCAGTTGAGTTTGATGAAAAGCTTCTTGAAGCAGCCATTGAAGCAAATCCTGCTTTATCAGTTGAGGAATTGGCAGTGGTTCTCAGTTCAAACCATACAACTGTTCATCGTCATCTTCAACAACTTGGAAAAGTTCCTAAACTTGGAAAATGGGAGCCTCATGAATTGTCTGAAAACAACCTCAAATCCCGAGTTGACATCTGCTATTCTCTCCATTCTCGCCAACTTATTTCACCTTTTTTGGATAGACTTGTGACTGGCGACGAAAAATGTATCTTTTATCGAAATGTTAAGCGTTGTAGACAGTGGCTTCGCATTCTGACCATGAGACCTGGGTTCGAATCGCGCGATAGTGGCCGATTTTCCTGATGTTATCGCACTTTAGGGATCGATCCCAGCATGCATCACCTTTGACAAGTGGCTGAAAACCATACCACGGCTTGACCCAAGTCTTGTGAGCGAAATTGTTGATCACTCTATATAACACGCTCATTGCCAGAAACTGAGACTAAGGCCTGCGCAGCATAGTTGCAAAATGAACCACAGACCAGGCGTCTGCAACAGGGATTGGCTAGCCGCCCTAGTAGAGGTTTGTCCTCGAAGATGAGATAGAAACGCAGATGTACCGATAGATATTTCTACAAGGGAGGGGTCTAAAATGATTTTGATTCGTTCTACTTCCAGCATCAGAATTTTGTGAACACCTTGATTTCTTGCTGTGGCCGAGAACTTTCATACAGTTCATATAAAGGCTGGACTCTCGTATTCGTGGATAAACATCTACTAGGTTGGATAGCAAATCCCTGTTGCAGAAGTCTGCTCAGGCACATTTTGTGATTGTTCAACGCCCACAGAACGCACATGTGGTTTATAGTGCATCTATGTTGAGCGGACCTTAATTACGGTTCCTGAGAGAGAGCGCTTTATCTAGGACGCTCCAAAAGTTTTTATCCGTTATCAATAACACATTTCTAAAAAAACATCTCTCTCTCTCTCTCTCTCTCTCTCTCTCTATATATATATATATATATATATATATATATATATATATATATATATATATATATATATATATATATATATGTATATGTATATATTAACTAAACAATTAATGGATTTTTATCTATTAATCCCACAGATTTTATCATTCAAAACATTATTTTTGTGGTTACTCATATTTGAGTAGACGTTCCATTTATTTCTTAATCAGTATATTTATTTATTTTCGCCTACCGGCCTGGATATACGAGAAATTTTATTAAAGGAAGAATATGCAGTCTTCGGAAGGATTTCAACTTACGTCCTCCTTGACAGGAGAAGCCGTCGTTATATTCGAAGTGCATATTTATATATATATATATATATATATATATATAGAAAGTGAGAGGAAGGGAGAAATAAAATTTGGAAAAAAGAAAAAGAAGAGAATATATGAAAAAATCGAAAGAAAGCAAAAGAAAGAAAGAAAGTAAGAAAGAAAAAACTATTAGATCGCATGAGAAATTGTATACAAAACTAAATACAAACACCTTGTCTGTTGTTTTCAATGAAATGTGCATATATATATATATATATATATATATATATATATATATATATATATATATATATATATATATATGTATATATATATGTATATATGTATAAGAGAAAAAACAGATACAGACGCCGCTGTCATATTCTCCATAATATACACGGATGACATGTCTAAGTGCCGGTTTATCGTGACATGTAAAAATAACTCACCCACCTCTACGCCCTGACCTTCATTTTCTATTTAGCTTAGATCCGACTTTCAGTTGGTTAATCGAGACATACGCAGAAGCATATTTTTAACTCTGCCCCCCCCTACACACACATACACTTTAACTTTCGGAAAAGAGGCAACGATTTGTTTATTAAATTTCCCAAAATAAATCATTTTTATCATCATTCACCAACCAACGCCTGAGGGAGTAGATTCTTTGTATTGAAACATGAAGGGGATTGTGTAGCGATTAAAAATATTTTTAATATAATCTTTTATAATAAAAATATTATATATATATATATATATATATATATATATATATATATATACACACACACACACACATTTATATATACATATATATATATTTGTGTATTTAGGCAGCAATCCTTCTTTTAAGCACATTTCATTAAAAACGACCGACAAGGTGCTTTTATTTAGTTTTTTATATAATTTCTCGTGCGATCTAATAAATTTTTTCTTTTCAGAGGATAAATTATATAAAAATTGTCCGAATGTTCTTTTCCGAGCGCTTTCGGCTATACTTTTAGCCATTATCAAGTATTATATTTAAACTGTTAGAATTAGAAATAGTTTGTGTGTGTTTTATAAAGTGATTCATTTTTGTTTTGTTTTCACCTTGTCAGTCGTTTTTAAGGAAATATATATATATATATATATATATATATATATATATATATATATATATATATATATATATATATATATATATATATATAAAAATGTGTATATATATATATATATATGTAAATGTGTGTATATATATATATAAGTGTGTGTGTGCAGAGATTTCTCTTTAATAAATCTTTCATCGAATGTAAGGAAGAAATTTTTTCTAAGTTATTTATTGTTTTTATATATATATATATTTTATATTTATGTAGTGTAGAAACAATACATAGTGATCATTACTAAAAGCGCTTTTGGACAATTCCATCGACATTTTGAAAGTATTAGTCGTTAGTATAATTTTTGAGTTTATAACCTAAGCTGTGTTGTATAGTAAGTCCATGTTAAGTTGGCTTCCAGATTCCTCCGACATGTTTCGCATCTTTTTAAGGTCAATAATATTGATTGTTGCCTTAAAACGTTTTACAAAAAGAGATTACATTCTCATTAAACGAGAAAGCTAACTTATTAAAAATGGCTAATGAATTATCCTAACGCACTTGGGATAATTTTCACTGGGGAGATTTTTTACGCTAAATTAGTCCTCATAAAGGCACAACTCCAAGAACACTAAAAAGATAAATATATATCTATCTACCTGTTATGATGTTGGTTTGGGGTTTGTAGAGACAAACGACAAATAACACGTAACAATAAAAAGGGTTTTATTGGTTGGTAAAAGGCACAGAAATCGCCTGAGTAGTCTATAACTAGCTCAGCCAAGAACTTTCTCTCCTCTGTCTCTCGATGTGCCACTATATAAAGTCTTTGCTAGCAGACAAGTTCATCTTCAAGAGGGGTGGTAGGTTTCCGACACAACACTACCTCAGCAGTTTTATGTATATATCGATCTCAGTTGTTGGTTCCTACATCTCTCTTTCACTCTCTCTGTCTCTTTCTCTCTTTCTCTCACTCCTTATATATATATATATATATATATATATATATATATATATATATATATATATATATATATATATATATATAGTTAGTTTACGAAAAACTAGGTAATCCGTATGGGTAGACCCAAGGAGGATAAAATCCAGAGAGCTCAATGTAAATCAGAGCTAATAATTTAAATAAAAACAGACCACTTTATATATATATATATATATATATATATATATATATATATATATATATATATATATATATATATATATATATATATATATTTGCAGAAATATAGTTTTAAAGTGTCCTATATTTATGCGATAAAGTGCTGAATATCAGAGATAGAGCGTATGGAAATATAAAAGTGAACATTGAAGTCAACACTCAGAGGCGACAGGCTGTTTTCATGCTAGTCGCAATCGTCATGCCGCCTGATTATTGCGTCTAGCATGAAACAGCCTCTGACTGTTGACTTCAATATTCACTTTTATATATATATATATATATATATATATATATATATGTCAAATATGTTAAGTTTAACTTATTTTACAATGCATCATTCATACAAAAAATAAATTAGTAAAGTTGATGATATAAAATGGCGAAATCCCTTCGGTAACCGAATTTTAAAGATGCATCAAGCCACTAATCACTCGATGAATGTTATGATCCTTATTTTTAAAAGTTGAAAGCTGTATGAAATCTTTGTTTAATTCGCAAGTACTTTCAACTGTACTTTCAGTCATCATCAGGGATTATTTTGTTTTTGGTAAAATTCAGGTAGCATCCGAGATAAAAAAAATATAATGCGAATCGAAATATGTTTTTTTTTTAGAAATGTGTTATTGATGACGGATAAAAACTTTTGGAGCGTGCTAGATAACGCCCTCTCTCTCAGGAACCGTAACTAAGGTCCGCTCAACATTGATGCAGTATAAACTACAGGTGGGTTCCATGGGCGTTGAAGAATCACAAAATGTGCCTGAGCAGCCTTCTGCAACAGGGATTTGCTAGCCGAGCTAGTAGATGTTCATCCACGGATACGAGAGGCCAGCCTTTATATGAACTGTACAACAGTTCTCGGCCACAGCAAGAAATCAAGGGGTTGTCACAAAATTCTGATGCTGGAAGTAGAACGAATCAAAATCTTTTCAGACCCCTGCCTTGTAGAAATTTCTATTGGTATATCTACGTTTCTATCTCGTATTCGAGGACACACGTCTACTAGGGCGGCTAGCCAATTCCTATTGCAGACGCCTGCTCTATGGTTTATGCTGCGCAGGCCTTAGTAATAGTTTCTGGCATTGAGCGTGTTATATAGAGTGATCAACAATTTCGCTCGCAAGTCTTGGGTCAAGCCGTAGTATGGTTTTCAGGCACTTGTCAAAGGTGATGCATGCTGGGATAGACCCCTAAAGTGCGATAACATCAGGAAAATCGGCCACTATCGTGAGATTCGAACCCGGGTCTCATGGTCAGAAATGCGAACTTTCTAAACACTCGTTCAGGTTACTCACTATCTATCTATCTATCTATCTATCTATCTATCTATCTATCTATCTATCTATCCCAGTTCCTTCATTATCTAGCAATCTATCTCACCCAGTCTATTCATTATCTATCTATCTATCTATCTATCTATCTATCTATGCATACATACATACATACATATCTATCTATACATACATACATACATATCTATCTACCTATCTATCTATCTATCTGAATCTCTTCCTTTCAATCTGTTCATATCTATCTATCTATCTATCTATCTATATATATATATATATATATATATATATATATATATATATATATATATATATAATCTATTTATTTATACATACATACATACATACATATCTATCTATCTATCGATACACACATACATACATGTATATATATATTATGCTTTCTTAGCGACATATATTAAATAAAGTGGCCCATAAAAAATATATATATATATGCATGGTCAGAATGTGAACGTTCTAAACACTCGTTCACGTGACTCACTATCTATCTATACATATACATATCTATCTATCTATATATACATATCTATCTATCTATCTATCTATATATATATATATATATATATATATATATATATATATATATATATATATATATATATATATATATATATATATATTATGCTTTCTCAGCGACATATATTAAATAAAGTGGCAAATAAATAAATATATATATATATGCATGTTAAATATCTGTTGATAATCGGGCATAATGTTCATATATGCCATCCATCGCTTCAGGTCTTTCCAATAATATCGGCTTATTCACTTGGAATAATATGAAGACAATATTACACTGTAAAAATATGAAATTCGCTTCTCTCTTACATTCGAGACGGCACAAAGCTCTTCGGCTGAGTGAACTCCTGCCCTGAGTTATTTACAACCGCCATTCTCACAGGAATCATTGTTATATCTGCCAATAAAGTTATTGTCCAGCATTCTTATCTCCGTCTTGTGTGTTGCAAAGCCTAGCTTCGACGCAATTCTTTTTGGGCCAAAAGCATTAACCGTAACAGCATCGTTAGCGCTGACATGGTGATAAAATGGTGGTTTTTAAATAAGAAATGTTTTATGTTTTACTTGATAATATCATGATATTTAATAATTTTTAATTAGGCGCTATAAGAATGAAGAACATTGATTGGATGCTGGTCGAGTCCACAAGCTCTAAAATTTCAAGGTTAGTGATGCCATCATGCAACGTGAGTCCAAGTATGGAATAAAGAGGCCACATGTCGCACTTTTCCAATTGAATTTCCAAAAACAAACCCGTATGGGAAGAATTTATATTTTGGAAATCATTAGACTGGCCTAATCCAACTTACTCATCGTAGCGATGCTTTATCCGGTGGCACGAAGAAAAGTTACAACTGGAAAATTCCACGTGAACAATTGTTCACTAGGTATTCCTACACTTCCGAGAAGTATGCGTCAAATGGTCACAAAGAGAACAGCAACTTTGGTAGGGAGCACCACCATACCACTATGCCCGCTGTTCCAGATTTGGGGCGACTAGAAGAACAGCCATGGGCGAAAAGGAATTATTTTTGTCATGTTGAGTTAGTATGGTAGTAAATCGGGATATCTGTTGCTAAAACCCGCCACAGCAACAATTGTCCTACTGCAGCTGACGATATATTCCCTGAGGGATTGATTTCTCTGAGATTTATTTTCTGCTAGTAAATAAAATACTTATCAGTATGGTTAGTCCTTTCTTCTCCGTATCTGCTACCAGTACCGTATCATCTGCGTATCTTATGTTGGTAAGATTGTGGCCGCCAATGATGAATCCTAGTAGGATCTCCAGTTGGCTATATAGATTGAATAAGTCCGGCGAGATGACACATCATTGCCTTCCGCCTCTGTATATTTTTTATATTCGCTGAGCATGCCATTTGCTACCAGTATAGGTTTTTGCAAATCAAGAAACCGAAGGTTTTCCGAAACGAGTGTAGTTACTTATACTTATAAGATTAATACTAATATATATATATATATATATATATATATATGTGTGTGTGTGTGTGTGTGTGTGTGTGTACAGTAATCCACAGACAGACTGTTTCGCTTTATCACAGCTCCTCAGTGTGGCTAGACTGGATCGAAACCCGACTGATTTGTCATCAGTCAGAACTCTTATCTCTTGGCCATTGTCGCAGGGAAGGAAGGGAATTCTAACTTCTTTCTCTATGCGAAACACGGCAGCAGCTCATAGAACTCAAATTAAGTTTTACTTGAAGGGTAATGCTTAAGAGCAGTTGGAGTCTCTATTTTTGAAAACCTCCCTTTTCCCTAGAGTGCTCAACCGCATTTCAGGGAGCATATATAGTAATCTACAGACATTAAATTACTAACAAACATTAAAATCTTTCTTTATATGAATTGCTAAAAATTACCACTCCTCCTGTCTCTTAGTAAAGCCTAGTGACAGCTTCTTTCTCTTTACTTCCCCCTTCTTTCTTTTTATATTTTCTCTCTTCTCCCCCTTCCCTTTCAATATATCACTTCCGTTAAGTTAACCGATTAAATAGGTCAATATCTGATCGCTCCTCCCATAATACTAAGTATGATAGATAGAAATATTAAAATAAACCCTCTCTAAACTCGATCCTGTCTCTCACACCACCCCTCATTACTCTCTCTGTTAAATTACATAAGCTTAATACTACCCGTCAAAAGTGTAAATGTTCATTTCATTTTTCATTTTTCGTTTCACCTTATGGAAGTGTAGTCTGATGATCCAACGTCCTTTAAAAGGGCTATGGTGAAATAAATTATTACATGGAGCCTTAAAGTAGTCTGTTTCTCTTTATATATATATATATATATATATATATATATATATATATATATATGCATATATATATATATGATAGAAATTGTAAGGAGGATTTGATAATTATAATTAAGTAATTCATTGAGTCTGAAAGAAACATTGCTTGATCCGGCTTCTAATGCTTCAGTTTGAGCGGCTTGGTGATAGTAGTCGTGGCTCCGGGGGCACAGTCCTATGGTTACAGAGAACTTCAGTTGAGTTCCACCACGGAATATGTGAGCGAGCGGCGCTATATTGAGTCTGATTTGCTATCTCTTCGTCATCGAGGCCCGTTGAAACAGTTGGTATGGTGTTTACTTGACAACCTAACTGTCAGGGTTTCAATTTTCGGTAGTGGATGCGCACTGCTGATGAGTCCCAAATATAAGACGAAACGGCCGTCCAGTGCTTTCTGCATTCTGTTGAGGTTTCTTTCAGACTCAATGAATTACTTAATTATATATATATATATATATATATATATATATATATATATATATATATATATATATATATATTATCATTATGTGTATGTGTAATTGTCTATAATACTGTGTGTATGTTTTCATGTGTGTGCGTTGAGTAAAAGGCCAAGGGGATCATAGTTCTTCACGACTTCCTATCCCCTTGTAGCTCTAAGTTTATACTTTTCACACCCCCCTCCTATATGTCCCATCCATTTACACAAGCATTCGCTGCTTATATCTGCCTCTCTTACGTTCAATATATCCTGTGAGTGTCATTGTCTCACAGCCCTCGTTCCACACTGTTTCCTATAAATTCCAAATGCCTTTTTTCAGATCCTTAGATGAAGCGTACTTTCGTTCCAATTTTCCTTAGAATTTCCCCATTGCGCAAATGCTACGCCCATAGCATTCCCAAAGTTTTTCTGTAGAACAACCTTTTGGTGGCTTATTGTCTCATCTTAAACAGTGAGGAGATTGTCCAATATTCACTGCCAT
>OZ038511.1:22855962-22883462 GCA_964036315.1 Acanthosepion esculentum | reverse complement strand
CGGCGACCCGACCGAATATGATCAGTATTCGGCCCGCACCCAGAATAAAATTTGCTACTAGCTTTAGGACGTGCATTATATAAGTTCTCCTAGAAAACGGCAACTAATCAAGACTTCACTTGGGCTATTCGATGTTATAGATCGGGTATGCTTGGTTGTACTGATCTTCCTACATGCGGCCAAGACAAGGTGTTTTTTGGAAGAAGAGAAGAAAACAAGCCAATATATATATATAATAAGACAACGTTATATAGAAGAGGAGCGTGAAAAGCCCCGTTTTCTTTGGCTAACGCTGCCTGACATATGTCAATAAGAACGGTCGAAGTCCGGCCTTGCTAGTACGTGATTACTGTTTTTTGCAATGTCGCGGTGCGTAGCATGATGCTTTCAAGGAGACGGCTTGATTCACCTAGAATCAGGTCGGGGTTGCTGTTGGAGCCGATATGATGCGAAACCCGAAATCGGTGATGAGAACAGTGCATCACTGAAGACCACCCTTGATGCATCTGAAATGTATGATTTAACTATACACAGGTCCTCCCACACTCTCACACCCGGAGTTGTTTTTCTGTTTTCTTTTTGAATCTGTAGGTCTGATGAATTGGATCGTTCTTACGATTCCAATGGAATAAATCATGACCATGGAATATTAGTGTTTAAGTCTTTTTATTATATCCTTACTCTGTCCTGGACATCGAGTTCTACATGGATCATATCCTCTTGGAATTATTTTTATACATATATGTATGTGTATATATAATTGCATATGTATGTGTATATTCACCACTAATATTGTCTATATATATATATATATATATATATATATATATATATATATATATATATATATAAAATAAAAACGATTTATTATATTGGCTCGTCTTACGACTTACTTTTCGTTCTCTTCCTCCCCTTTTAACTTCTTTATTTTATCTTAATTTTTTTGGTCTTTCTCTTTTTATAATTTGCCTTTTAATTCTTATTTTTTCTAACTACACTTAACAAAATGTTTACGATAGAGTGATTAAAATGACTTAGACTATTTACAAAAAAAAAAAAAAAAAACGCCTCCCAAAATACGGTATGAATAATTTGGGATATTGATTGAAACTCTAAAATTTCGTTTAATAACTAAGAGAAATAACATTAAACTAAAATTGCTTAAAAATAAATTAATCAAGATATTTACATGTTAAATACTAGTTTAAAAAACATACTAACGTTTAAATTTTAGAAAAAATAGGGTACTCCCAAAAAATTATCCTTAACGGAAGAAATTTGTTTAAAAACTAAGAGAAATAACAACTAAATTTGCTTAAAATAAATTAATCAAGATATTTATTTACATATTGAATAATAGTTAAAAGAAAAAATAGCGTGTAAATTTAGTTAAAATAAATTATATTAGCGTAGGAAAGAACAAGCGTTAGGGGTATAGAGCTGAATCAGATCTTAGAAGGAACCGGAAACGCAACTCTAAACAGGAAACAAAGGATAAACCTCTACTAAAGTTCAAAAGAACGGGGAAGAGTGTGAGCCAGACGATAGGCGAACCGATCTACTCCTGTTGGTGGAGGAGAGAAAAAAAACCTCTGATACATAGTGAGCAAAATTTGAAGTTCAAGATTTGTCGTTAAACGTACAGAGCTGAAACAAACTTGAGAAGGAACCGGAAACGCAATCCTTAACAGGAAATAAAATGAAAAACCTCTACGCCTGTTCAAAAGACCGGGGAGGAGTATAAACCGGGCGATAGGTAAACTTATCTTGTCCTATTGTTGGAGGAGATAATAAATAAAATTAAAAATGTAGTCAGTGAATAAAGTTCCGGCACAGACGTTAGGAATACAGAGCTGAAGAGGAGACTGGATTCGATGATTGATTCGATAGATCCCGTGAGTGTTAAATTCTCCAAGCCCTTCTTCCTCAGGAAGTGTCCAAGAAATCTCACTTGCCTCTTTCTGTTTCTGATCATGTGTCCCTTTTTGTTTCAATTTACTTTCAGACTTCTTCGTTGTTTACTCGCTCCATCCATAGAATTCTCAGCAGTCTGCTGTAGAACCACATTGCTGTTGCCTCCAGTCTTCATTTCATCTCTGCATAGGCCGTGAAACATCCACATAGGAGGATTTATGCTACATAAAAGTTCAGCAATCGCTTTTTTGTTTCTAGCGAAATTTTCCTGTTTCTTTGCTTAGCTTTTGGAAGGCGTCTTTTGTTATTCCACTGAACCGTCGGATTTCGGTGTCAAATTTTCTGTCCTCTATCGAAACATTCCTTACATAATTAAACTTTGTACTTAATTGATGGGGATATACCTCATTCGTAGTTTGCATCTTAGGCTTTTTTATTTTTTTTGCTCGTCTTCATTTTTTTATTACTGAAAAACCATCACTTTCAGAATTCCATGTCAACGGTGTCCGAAACGTTCACACATATTACAGGTCGCAACAGTTCTGACCGATGTGATTGGGCTTTTTTGTTTGTTTAGTTTTTATTTGTTTTTTTTTTGGGGGGGGGTAATAGTTTTTTTTTGTTTTTTTTTTTTTTTGTTAAACAGAAAAGTTAAATGTTGTAAGAACCTGGACACAAATTTACTGTGGATGATTAAAGCGATTTCTAGACTTTTTTCCTCTTGGATTATCTACAGAAAATTTGCTTCCAGGTTTTTGGAACATTTCACCATTCTTGGTAGATCTTCCATTATCGCAATGTGCGATAAAATTCCCACAAAACAACAAAAGTGACGGAAACATAAATGAGAAGAAAATAACTGAAATCAGACGATACGACGCATTCGGCGGAGGAGGGGCGTATTCAACAAAATTCGAAAATTTATTTTTTCACCGCAAATTATTCATTATATCATATCCAAGTATTTTACCAAAACTTAGAGCCGATTACGCAATATTTCAGGCTTAAGTTATGTTTATATTTCGTAACCATACAATGAGATGGGGTAACATAAACCGTAGATTTGACTGCAGAATATTTATTGTTATATACATATTGTTACGGGCATTATTGTTACATAACTATAGTGAAATCATTAAAGTTTTTTTTTGTCTAAAGCATTTTATTTTTGGCCGTATATTAATTTAAAATATTCATTTTTACAGGCTTTTTTTTAAAAATGGAATAAGCTCATTCTAAATTTCGCTATTTCCCATCAAAATGAATAGAAGATAGCGATCTAAAAACAACAATGGAAAAGAGATGTAACAAAGCGTAAACTAAATAGCTCCAGTTTGTTCAACTTAGGAAACTTAGCATTGCAGCCAAAGTATTCTAAAATGCTGCCAATAACAGAAGAGAAAATGAAAGATCGAAGAGATTTAACTGAATTGATGCCAATAAATGCAGCAAGTTATCGTAGAAATTTGGTTGAAATCCTAGGGATTAATCAAAGGAACGAACAAAACGACATCAGTTTTGATGAAAATGAAAAAATGAACTACACCATCTAAATGCCTAATAAAAAATGAACATAGCATCAAAATTTATATTATGGATTAATTTGCATTATAACACGGGCACTCATTGTGCATTAAAAAATCCAGAATTCTTACATTTATGTGTAATTGTACATGCTCCATTCGAATCTGGCTTGATAAATTTGATAAAATCTATCGTTTTGGAGTTATCGACAGTGAAAGTCTGGATTCATTCGCGTCGCGGGCAGCCATTACGAGCGGTGTTTGCATACATTCGCTGCAGAATAGCTATCAGTGTAGGTATCAATGCGCAAACTGAGCGTGTCTCCGTAAATAGTTCTTGTGCGCAGTAACTGCCACAGATTTAGACAAGAAAAGCCAGTTTTGAGCTTAGCTTTTCGTAGTCTTCCTCGTTTAACTTTCCGCAGAGAATGTATGCAAACAACGCGAATCCATTACATTCACTTACGTGCTAATACCCTTTGGAAAGGTATGAATCCTCTTTTCTCCCCCTAGCTACGGGTAAATAGTAGGACAGACTGGGTTCTATAGCCTGGGATGGTAACTGGTCTACCGCAGAAAGAAATGGCAACCTACTGCGGGAAAAAATATCTGCCTCGTCATTCATGTATCGTAAGATACATGATCGCATAAGCGTGTATCACGCATGGCAAATAACTGGTTGATTTTCCAGTCGAATCCATTACATTCACTTACGGGCTAATACCCTTTAAAAAGGTATGAATCATCTTCTTCTCTCCAACAGCTATGAGTAAATAGCAGGACAGACCGGGTTCTATAGCCTTGGATGGTAACTGGTCTATCACGCTTGGCACACGGAAAAAATGTTTAAGATTTAGTCTAGTAGGTTTGTGCGTGTTTTTAAATGATTTCTAATGGAGCTGTGGTCGGATAGGTGTAAGGTACGTCGTCTGGGTAGGCATGTGGTTGTGTGACCGAAGTAATTATTTATGATTTTCGTTTTGTTTACTTTTTATTCGTTATGTCCCCCGAATACTCAATATATTTTTCTCTGCTGCCACTGGTCTTTTTTTTTCCCTTCAGCTTTTTTAATTTAATTTCTTATTCCGTTTAGCCTTTTCCGACAGACTCTTTTATTTGACTTTGAAAAGATTCCCACCGACTTACATATCATTAACGACTTAACCCGCCACGCGAGTACCCTGCTTATAAAAATAAGTGTTTTTCATTCGGTCTCGTCGCTAAAGAATTTTCTTTTATTGAATAGCATTTTTTTTAGATCTTGTTCCGGCTATTACAATTTTCTTTAGTAATTTTTTTGTATTTTTATATTTTTAATTTTTTTTGGCATTTCAAAAACCAGAAAAATCCCATCTTGAATTTGTTGACACACAGGGAGGCAAAAAAAACACGTCTTTGTGTGTGCCGTCAAAATAACTAAACAGCAGTCCTCTTTGATTAAACATATCGATTATTGATTATTCAATAATTTTTTGGAGAAGATCGATAAAGCAAAGTCTATAGTAATGTAGAAAACACGTAGAGAGTAATAAAGTAGTGGATATATTTTACTTGATAACACGGGACTTGAAACTTTATAACATAATAATTACTTACTTTAAATATTTCTTCAGTTACTCTCAGGCACACTGCGATAGTCGGCCCGGCACACCATTCGTCCGATACGTGGACCTTACATTATCAGCCTGCGCTGTGTGAGAGACTACATAAAACATCCCTCATTCTCATTCTCACACCTGCAAACACGGATGCGAGTACGAGGTTATAGTTACTCTCAGGCACACTGCGATAGTCGGCCCGGCACACCATTCGTCCGATACGTGGACCTTACATTATCAGCCTGCGCTGTGTGAGAGACTACCTAAAACATCCCTCATTCTCATTCTCACACCTGCAAACACGGATGCGAGTACGAGGTTATGTACTTCTGCATTCAATGGTCGGTAGTAACGCCCCGTGCAACTCTCCGGTTCATATAGCTTTCTAGACGCCCGCCGGGAACATGATGTGAAGCTTATTCCGGCAAATTACCCCTGTAAGATATACTTACAAAAATACGAGGTTCATTCAATAAATAAGTTGAATTTTTCGGTATAAGGACTTCTAATACAGATAGAAGCTTACTCTTTTTTTTTTGTTTTACTTTTTATTCACATGGATTTAATTTCTTCTGCAGATTAAAAAAAAAATTTTGAGAGTTTTGGCGATTAACAAAGATGGCCGACCAAGAAGCATGCCCCAGGATTGAACAGCGGTCAGTTATCAAGTTTTTGGTTGCTGAAGGGTGCAAACCAGTTGAAATTCGTAGGAGAATATCAACTGTGTATGGTGCCACATGTTTCAGTCAAAAAAAAATGTCTACAAGGGGGCTAAAGGATGAGGATGAAGACAGGCCTGGGAGGCCTACAGTTGTGAGGTCTCCTGAGGTGATTGAATCAGTCGATGACCTCATTCAGTCTGACAGAAGGGTGACAGTGGATGACATTGCAAGGACTTTGAGCTTATCTGTTGAGACAAACGCAGGGGTCATCAGTCAGAAGGAGTCATCTTGCATCATGACAACACAAGGCCTTACACAGCAGCCCAAATGGTGCAGACCATCAACGAGCTGGGCTGGGAAGTGCCCCCTCATCTCCCTTACAGCCCAGGCCTTGCGCCTTCAGACTTTCACCTGCTTGGTCCCTTGAAAGCGTTCACGAGAGGCACGAAGTTTAAAAGTGACGATGAAGTCAAAAGTGTTGTGAGCGACTGGCTGAGACATCAGTCCAAAGATTTTTTACGCTGAGGGAATACGGAAGCTTGTGCACAGATGGGAAAAGTGTGTGACAGTGCTGGGAGACTACGTTGCAAAAATTAAAAAAAAGTAAGCTTCTATCTCTATTAGAAGTCCTTATACCAAAAAAATCACCTTATTTATTGAATGACCCCCGTAGAATGAATTTGATTGCGTTATTGTAGGTTGATATGACTTACGTTATTTAAGAAAGTATTATATTCTTACACACACACACACACACACACACACACATATATATATATATATATATATATATATATATATATGTATATATATATATAGATATGAAAAAAATTCTTAGAGTTAACCAGTAGAAAAAGACAATATTTATAAATGTAAAAGACAATAGGAAAACTGTAATTGTTGCCAATGCGTTTCGTCCAATGTGGATTTTCTCAAGGCAAAAAACGAAATGAATTTATTAAACAAATTCTATCTGTATTAGAAGTCCTTATACCGAAACATTCCCCTTATTTACTGAATGACTCTCGTATATTAAAGAAAAAGTACACATAGGGTTGCGTTTAGCGGCTTGGAAAGTGGAACTGACAAAAATGCAACCCTTGTATTCTCTTTGGTGCATGTACACTTGGATGGATTAATAGCGAGGTACACTGGAATCCATAGATTGGGTTAGTAACCTGTCTAGAAGATAGCTCTGAATTCGAAACCGGTTGGGATGGGCGATAACAAATCCAGCCTGTAAAAGATCTTCTTGATATGAAATCTACAGCAGTAGCAACTATCGTAGTCATGCCGTGACTATAATCTATAGCGGTTCCCAAAGGGTTAAGTACTTATACAGTTATTTAAGACCAGTGGTAGATTAGAACCGCAAAGGATGCATGTATTCTGATGCTGCTCGTCTGCACTCGTTTTCCGAACACATTCACCTGCTCGAAGCGGCAGCCAATCCCTTGTTGCAAACCCTATTCTCAGCGACATTTGTTTTCAACAACAGCAGAGAACCAGTTGCAATATAAGCGACAGATTTATACCTGTAGCTTATATTGTAACTTGCGGATTTTACTTACAGTTTCCACACACACACACACATGCGCGCTCATATATATATATATATATATATATATATATATATATTTGTATTTAGGCAGCAATCCTTCTTCCATGCACATTTCATTAAAAACGATAGACAAGGTGCTTTTATTTAGTTTTTTATATAATTTCTCATGCGATCTAATAAATCTTTTCATTTCGGATGATAAATTGTATAAAAACTATTCGGGACATACTTGTCGACAACACTAATATAATAGCATCATCCACATGCAAAAAAAGGCTAAAAATAATGGAAGCCTTATGAATAAATACAAACAAACCAACACTTAATAATATTAACGTTGAACATGGACATAATATCTTGACCGTGTTTTGAAAAAAAAGATGAATATTTCATAAAACATGCATATAATAAACTATTTCTAACTCTAGCAATTAAAATATAATCCTTGAAAATGGCTAAATGTATAGCCGAAACCCCCCAATTGTCAATGAAATATCCCTATTTATCAACAAATAGTTAATCCGTCTGATTCAAAATTGGTCAGGCTTTAATAAACAGAATCCCTTAAAATCAGATAATCTCCACTCTATAATTCCTTTCCCACGTTACTCTATCGCTAATTTCATAGAAAGCGTCCAGAGAAACTACATTACATAATATAGAATGAAGCAATTCTAGCCTTCACGGCCAGTACCTGGCATGCTGTGAACATTGTAGTTAAACACCCTTATTCCTTTTGTATTCTTTTGTTGCGATGTAAGATCCACTCGAACAAGTTCTTTCCACAACGCGCTATTCTTCTCTGGTCACTATCTCATGTCCAGGATGAACATTATTGTTTGTTTAACGGCATATCAATACTTTATGGGTCATTTAATGCTGTAATATAGTTTTCTTGGGAACGTTTGAGCAATAAACATTATTAAATTATTGATATGTTATTCTGCTTTCACAGGTGAATACATGGTAGACGATACACAGATTTCGTGAATATACGTATTTGTCGGGACATAATTACAAGAGGCGGTGATACGTCCGTTTAATACTTAAGTTGTTGCTGAAGTCATATTTTGGAATACAATTTGATTTAAGGTATTGTAGGATATAATACGTATTAATGTCATTAAAAAGCTCTTTCGTAGATTTTTTGGTTGGTCGGATCTGTTTAGACCGACAATTATTTCAAGACATTTTTATGTTTATACATTCTTTTTGAAAATGTCTTAAAATAAATGTCGGGCGTCATTTGTTTACATTTGATACGCCACGAGCAGATATGAATGTACGTGAGACAATGATGAAAGATTGTAGTTTAAAGACAATAAATTCGACATTGCCAATCGAACGATCCTCTGTGGCCGAAACGGTTAAGATACGTTAGGCTATATGTCGGTTCCGTATAGTATACAGGTTCGATTCCTGACGCAAGACGAATATCTTCTATGAAAGTTTCTCGTACATTCAGGCCGGTAAATGTTGTTTAATACTGTTTACTACAAACAGAGCATTTACTTAAAAAAAGAATGTATAAACATGTCTTAATATATATATATATATAACAAGTGCCACTTTATTATATATTCAGCGTAACATTTTTTCATTCATTTTAAAAGCATTATCATTTATGGCTGAAGAAAGAATCCCTAAATGTCGTTGTTGTTTATGCCAATCTTTATTTTTTATTATGAATGTGCTTAGGTTTAGTTTTGTTGTGTAGTTCAGCGTCTTGAGTAATTTATAATGGCAAATAATCAGGCGGAATTGAGTCAGTGTCTTAGAGAAATTGGAATTCTTTTCAGAATCCTGCCATTAAAAATGTAGTCACCGCCATGTCTACCGTTTCTACTATTTGCCGAGATGAAAGTAACATCTATCTATCTATCTATCTATCTATCTATCTATCTATCTATCTATCTATCTATCTATCTATCTATCTCAGTCTGTTCATATCTATCTATCTATCTACACATATTAAAAATATTTAGCCCGATTATTTCTACATCCTGATTACTCTCTCTCATCATATATATATATATATATATATATATATATATATATATATATATGTATATATATACATATAGTTCTGAGTGTTTGTATTCCTAACTGTATATCTACATATATGTCTCTAAAGATATGTGTGTTTGCATACCTTTTTTTACATACCTTATTTTCATCATCATTTTTCTCTTTTATCTATCTATCTATCTATCTATCTATCTATCTATCTATCTATCTATCTATCCCAATCTGTTCATATCTGTCTATAACATTCTGTTCATATCTATCTATCTATCTCTATCTATCTATCTATCTCAATCTGTTCATATCTATCTATAACAGTCTGTTCATATCTATCTATCTATCTATCTATCTATCTATCTCAATCTGTTCATATCTATCTATCCCAATCTGTTCATATCTATCTATAACAGTATGTTCATATCTATCTATCTATCTCTCTCTCTCTCTCTCTCTCTCTCTCTATATATATATATATATATATATATATATATATATATATATATATATATATATATATATATACCTCAATATGTTCATATCTATCTATCTAATTATCTATCTATCTATCTATCTATCTATCTATCTATCTATCTATCTACATGTCCATGTACTTTATTCCTTTTTATATTTGCATGCTCCGAAATCCATAGTCCTTTAAGAAAAGCGTGTATTAAATCATCACCATGCGCTTACGAGAGCGCCAATATTTTTGCTTGTACATCGGAATTCTATATTGACCTAGTTACCACAAAATTGAGGATTATCCAATCAGCTATACTCCTTTCACTGCCCAAACCAAACATTTCTTTGATTGCAAAATCCTTAGAAACCCCGGACAGTGGGGGCTTTACAGAGTAAAGTTGTCGCTGCCTGAATTAGTCATTGGGGTTGGCTAGGGGAAGATCGGGTGCAGGTAGTAACTAGTTGTCTATTGAAAAGGTTTGGGATGACGCAGGGCTAGATAGTCTTGGTTTCGGGCGCCACCTAACCTAACAATGTCAACTCCAATCGACCTTTCACTTTAGCGCATATAAAAGAAAGAAATAGAAAGTATAGGTAGTCGAGGAATGAAAGCGACATTGAATTGATAGAAGAGATGGCTCTGAGCAGCTATCAGTCATAATTTGACACGCTGATTCACTATTCATTGCATGTCTGCCAACACAAGTTGTATAAATGAAGCGCCCAAATGTACATTTGCTTTGCCTTCTTCTTAGTTTCCATTGTTTACTACATCGTTCCTCCCTGCTTCTTTCCCCTTTTCATTATTTTACTTCCCCGCTTAAAATCATTCTTTCGTTGGAACTTTCTTTTTTCTTCTTCTCGACTGTTCCTTAACCACACACACACACACACACACACACACACACACACACACACACACACCTATTGATTATTTTTAACTAACAGCCGAACGTTCCCACTTCAATTATTTTCGTCATCCAGTAATTCGATTAGGATCTTGAATCTATCTATCTATCTATCTATCTATCTATCTATCTATCTAATAAGATAAGGATAACCAGCTTCCAAAAGAGTCTGCCTACGATGGCACACTGGGGAAAAAAAATGACCAATGTCAAAAAATGTCAGAGCTTTAACACGTAAAAATGACTTTTCACTGCCCCCCTAGAATTTGACTTAAAGTATATATATATATATATATATATATATATATATATATATTGCCTGACGATTGCATCTAGCATGAAACAGACTGTCGCCTCTAACTGTTGACTTCTATGTTCACTTTTATATTTACACACGCTCTATCTCTGATATTGAGCACTTTATCCCATAAATATAGCACACTTTAAGACTATATTTCTTCATATATATATATATATATTCTTCATATATTATATATGCTCTCTCTCTCTCTCTCTCTCTCTCTCTCTCTCTCTCTCTCTCTCTCTCTCTCTATCTATATCTATATAAATAATAAGATAAGTATATATATATATATATATATATATATATGAATTGGACAAAGTCTGACAATTATTTTAAGACATTTTTATGTTTATACATTCTTTTTATAGATACAAATATTTAAGTAAATGCTCTGTTTTATAATAAACAGTATTAAACAACATTTACCGGCCTGAATGTCTGAGACATTCTCATAGAAAATATTCGTCCTCTGACAGGAATCGAACCTCTATCCTATACGGAACCGTCATATAGCCTGACGTGCCTTAACCGATTGAGCCACAGAGATAATAAGATAAGGATAACCAGCTTTCAAAAGAGTCTGCCTAAAAGCTCTGTACACACATACCTTTGTATAGTTGGTAATGTCACAAGCTGCCCATACTCTCCTTTCCAGCTCTTCAAAGGTCAGAGAGGCCTTCTGGATGCATAGATATATTTCGACATCCAATGAGCCATCTTTTGTAATTAAGCTGCTAAGATAAACAAACTTCTCAACTACCCCTAATCTTTTTCCATGAAAAAAGAGGTTGGGCTCGATATATGGCTCTCAAGGAGCAGGAGTAAACATTACCTTTGATTTTGTGAGGGTTATTGTTATACCAAATGCTGCGCATGAGGTTGAAAAACGGTCTATAGTATGCTGTATGCCAGCTTCTGTATGGGCTAAGAAGTCAGCGTTGTCTGCGTAGAGTAGCTCTCTAATCAAAGCGTGGAAAGTTTTCGACTTGGCCTTGAATCTTCTCAGATCGCCCCCCCCCCCATGGTTCTGAATCGCAAATGGATGCCTTCGTCACAATTTTGGAAAGCATGCGCATGCGCGAGTAGAGAAGCAGAAACGATAGAGAAAAGCGTCGGAACAGGGATATCACCCTGTTTTAGGCCATTGTCAATACGGATTTCCCCCTGAGAGATGTCCATTGAAAGTTAGCCGGGATCTCATATTCCTGTGCAGCTGCTTGAGTCTTTCCACAAACGCTGGTGGACACCCTAACTTTCTGAGTACTGTGCGGAGAGTATCCCGGCTAACAGTGTCAAAAGTTTTCGTCAATTCGACAAATACCTGATAGAGGGGTATGCTCTACTCAATACATTTCTCTTGAATCTGTCGTGCAGAGAAGATCATGTTAATTGTCCCCCTTCCAGCCCGAAGACCGCTCTGTGATTCTGGGATAGCTACAGGACAGATATCTTCTTCCAGCCTATTAAGTAACATTCTTGCAAGAACCTTCCCAACAGACACCAACAAAGTGATATCTCTGTAGTTACCCCATATCGATTTTTTCACATTTCCTTTTTATATACGGAGAGCAGGATACCTTCGAACCCTGCTTGTGGGCCCGGGGGGTCCCACTGCAACAATCGATAATCAGATTAGTTATCATTTCCGTCATGTTTCGATTTCCAACCTTCAGTAATTCGACCGGAATGCCGTCTAGATCACGTGCTTTATCAGAGTTAATTTCTTTGACTGCCCGTCTTACTTCGCGACGAGCAGGATGACGATCCATATGGTGCACCCTGTGGCAAGCTCTTCTATAAAACTGTAATCGACAAAAGAACGATTGTCAAATAGATCTGTGAAATGCTCTTCGTTCTTTTGGTCATTTGATAGTATTAGCATTGTCTTCTGACCTCAGAGGGATAATTGAGGATGTTGGTGGACCAAAGACTTGTCCTATCAATGAATAGAATCATTTGGAGTCTCTAGTGTTGAAGTCTTGTTGAATATCAGCGGCCCTGTTCCTCCACCAATCATCTTTCAGCCTGCGTAGTTCACGTTGTAGGATTAACTTGTCGTCCTTGTAAGCTTTATCAGCTGTTCGTTGCTTTTCAAAATTCTGGTTAAGTAGCTTTTAATATAGAGTGTGCTTGGTTTCCAATAGCCTGTTGATGTGAATGTTATTGTCATCAAACCAATCCTTGCGTTTCCTGATCCTGAAACCAAGTACATCGACCGCTACAGAATATACCTGGTCTCTAATGTTCTCCCAGGTATCGTCGAAGTCAAAGCTACCAGGTTTTTCCATCATGGTTGCACATACATCTGCATGCTTTAATTTTGTCACATTAACTCGTTTCGGTGATGTCACTCCCTACGTACGAATTCTTTTACAAATACGCAGATAGAATATTCCACACACCAATTTTTGGTCGGTGCCGAATTCTTCGCTGTGTATTACATGTACCAAACACACACTACTTGAATCCCGTTTACAAGTTATGATGTAGTCTATCATGTGACTATGCTTGGATCTCAGGTGAAACCATGGAGATTTGTGCTTAATCTTTTGGCGGAAAAAAACGTGTTGCAGAAGTTTAAATCAAGTTCTGAACAAAGTTTGAACAACCTCAAGCATTCCTTTTACCAATACCGAAAGGGCCAATAGCACCCCAAGTTTGGCAATCGTTGCCTATACGGGTCTTAAAATCTCTAAGGATCAGTAATTTTTCGCCAGCAGACGTGGTTGATATAGTACAGCATAGATTTCCACGTTGGCCTGTAGGATTGGGGCCTAAATGGAAACGAGACAATTTTCTGGTTTCTTCATGAATTGCTTACTTTTAGGAAAACATGTTTCGCTATCAAAATGTGTTTTCGCATTTCGATGTCACATGTCCCATCCTTCCTAAGTATTTAAATCATTGGTTCTCCAACTTTTTGAAATCGGGGGGCACTTGAAATCCTACGGATAATTATAGGCGTACTATATACAAATTTTGGAAAAAATATCTTATAATGAAGTAAAATATTGCAGATAAGAAATAATTCAATAAAAATATATAAAATGAAATATCCCTTAAGTTTATTCATTCTTGTGTTTATGAGAAACATGAGCCTGATGAGTTTTAGCGATTTCTTCAATGTTTGGGCGTTACATGATCTCATTTCCTCCTCAATACGTTGAAGA
Organism: Acanthosepion esculentum; assembly: GCA_964036315.1. Taxonomy (NCBI): domain Eukaryota; kingdom Metazoa; phylum Mollusca; class Cephalopoda; order Sepiida; family Sepiidae; genus Acanthosepion; species Acanthosepion esculentum. Next base: position 22,869,335 of record OZ038511.1, on the reverse strand, counting down.
GTTCCTCTGTTTTTGCACTTAATTGTGGTGAGAGCAGAAAAGCTTAATTCACGTAAATATGATGTTTCAAAGTGTAGTAAAACTTGTCAGAGCGTTTTTAGATATTGACACATTCTTCTTTTATAGAAATCCCAAAAGCTTCAAGAGACAATTCATTATGTTTAATCATCAACCCACGATCAGTGGATAGGACGAAGTAACTAATTCATCAAATCTGCTTTAGAAACAAATAAGAAATAAATTATAAATGATTAATTACTATGAAAGTATAAATAAGAGAACTTTAAAATAAACAATGCTAATCCTCGTTATCATTTTATGATACATAATACATGTTTACATTATTCGGACTATCGTCCTTATCCTTGTTGCCATATTTATTACAACGTTTCGGCTGTTGTATGCTCCGGCCTTCTTCAGGCGATTGGAAGGTCGAGCTGAACACATTATTTCGCTCACTCCGATTAAGGGTTCAGTTCGTTATTCCAAACACCTGAAGAAGGCCGGAGCGTACAACGGTCGAAACGTTGTAATAAATATGGCGACAAAGATGAGGACAATAGTCCGAATAATGTAATTAGTGTACATTATACCTCATCTCAGAAATATAGACAGATACTGAAAGGTCGAAACGTTGTAGTAAATATGGCAACAAAGATGAGGACAATAGTCCGAATAATGTAAATAATGTATATAATACCACATCTCAGAAATATAGATGTATACTGAAATGCCGAAACGTTGTAATAAATATGGCGGCAAAGATGAAGACAATAGTCCGAATAATGTAAATAGTGTACATAATACCGCATCTCAGAAATATAGACAGATACTGAAGGGCCGAAACTTTGTAATAAATATGGCGACAAAATATGAGAACAATAGTCCGAATAATGTAAATCGTGTACATAATACCTCATCTCAGAAATATAGACAGATACTGAAGGGCCGAAACGTTGTAATAAATATGGCGACAAAGATGAGGACATTAGTCCGAATAATGTAAATAGTGTACATAATACCTCATCTCAGAAATATAGACAGATACTGAAGGGCCGAAACGTTGTAATAAATATGGCGACAAAGATGAGGACAATAGTCCGAATAATGTAATTAGTGTAAATAATACCTCATCTCAGAAATATAGACAGGTAATTATACATCTTTAGTAATCAAGTTTCTCGAACTAGGCATGGAGAACCGACCAGCAACTTGTACTAGTTCAATACAGCCAAACAAGCTTCCTGTCATTGAACCCTTTCACGGGGGCTATCCGTCGTGAGACGGGTATCGCAATATAATAAATATATTTATTTCTTATATCTGGACGCCTATTTCTCTGGAAGATGCCAGGGCGCACCTAGCCATCTTCCACGGCGCACCAGTCCGCCCAGGCGCAGCATTTAGGAACCACTGATTTAAATCGTTGTACTTGTTTAAATTTGATGTCTCCATTTCATAGCGTGCATGTTGTGCGTTTTCCTTTTCTTGCATTCTGTCTTCTTACAATCGATTTTTAGTCCTTTCTTCTCGTTTCACTTTAATACTTTCTGTAGGAATTCCTGGCACAAGCATAAAATGTCCTTTATATTTTTATTCTTCATTTCTTCCATTTATTATTCTTCATCATTGCCTCCCCTAATCTTGCTTCTTTTTCTTTTAAGTTCCTATAGATGGCGCTGTTCACAAGTAACGATGTGTAAATACGCTACATGGCGAACTTCGAGATGATAAAAAGGTCGTGAATGTTGTTAGGTGTTGACGCTAAAAGGTTGTTAGCTGATTTGCGGGAAAAATCAATTTTGTTCAGGACAGAATGATAGCGAGGTGATTTACCGGGGTTTTGGATTATTCAGTTATGTCTACAGGCGTTACATCGACGCATTTTTTTTATATCCCTTTACGCGTCTGTCTGGTTCACGAGGTCACACTCGCATTCATGAACATGTAAATACATTTATTGATTTTACAGCTCTTTAAACACAAGTACATTGCGTGTCACATGCGCCCATACGCATGCATAAAATCTGACTGTCTATCTCAGTTTGTCAGCTCTTTAATATCTAAGTTATTATTTTGATATCTATCTATCTATCTATCTATCTATCCTAATTCATCCCAGTCAATCTATCTATCTATCTATCTATCTATCTATCTATCTATCTATCTATCTATCTATCCTCATTCATCCCAGTCAATCTATCTATCTATCTATCTATCTATCTATCTATCTATCTATCTATCTATCTATCTCAGTCTGTCTGCTCTTTAATATCTAAGTTATTATTTTGATATCTATCTATCTATCTATCTATCTATCTATCTATCTATCTATCTCAGTCTGTCTGCTCTTTAATATCTAAGTTATTATTTTGATATCTATCTATCTATCTATCTATCTCAGTCTGTCTGCTCTTTAATATCTGTTATTATTTTGATATCTATCTATCTATCTATTTATCTATCTATCTATCTATCTATCTATCTATCTATCTATCTATCCTCATTCATCCCAGTCAATCTATCTATCTATCTATCTATCTATCTATCTATCTATCTATCTATCTCAGTCTGTCTGCTCTTTAATATATGTTATTATTTTAATATCTATCTATTTATCTATCTATCTATCTATCTCAGTCTGTCTGCTCTTTAATATCTAAGTTATTATTTTAATATCTATCTATCTATCTCAATAAGTTCACATCTATCTATCTTTTTATTTTCATATCTTTTTTTTAATCTGGCTGTCCTTAAGAACATAACGCTTTAAGGAGAAAATATTTTGAAAAAATATATATATATAGCCTTATTACCAACTATAACTACTCGCTTAAATCATTACATCACATCGCCATCTTCCTACAGATCCAATGTAATGAGGATTTTACAAATTCCCCACTTTTTTTTCAAAGATACACGTGTTAAATCTTACCAAAACTAGATTATTACAATATCTTCGTTTCACCAACCCACAGACTTTCACCACTATAGTCTTGCCCTCCAACAACCTTTCGACTAAACTAGCCACCCCAAACAGCAGGATCGTTACCACCACCACAAAAACCAATTGGGGGTATGATTAGGAAGAGAAATAAGCCAAACACCATTTCAAATGCCGGAATTTATCAGATATAGTGGCTTCAGTGCAGAAACCTTTACGTGAGTGGAGACATTACAAGATCTAAAACCCTGTATCTATGAACAGAAGAGAGACTTGCGTTTAGACAGACAGTCTAACTCTCTCGTCTTACATCTAAACGACGTGGGATATAAATTTGATTTCATTAATGCCAGCCTTATTTAAAAAAAGGTTATAACCCTCCAAGGAAAAAATATTTGAAAAATATATTCCTAGCAATAATACCAACTATAAACACACGCTGAAAACATTGCGTGGCATCACCACCTTCCTACAGATCCGTTTTCATGAATCTAACTTATGTCTATCTAATACATAAAATAATGAAAATTTACAAATCCTTTTCAAAATATACGCAGGATAAATCCAAACAAATCATGACTATTACAATACGTTGGAGTAATGGATAGTGGCTCGGATTGAGGAATCGGAGAGCCGAGTTCAAATTCCAGTCGGATCCATTGCATTCACTTACGTGCTAACACCCTTGGGAAAGGTATGAATCCTCTTCTTCTCCCACCATCTATGAGCAAATAGCAAGACAGATAGGGTTCTATAGCCTTGGATGGCAACTGGCCTGCCGCAGAAAGAAATGACAAGATACTTAGGAAAACATCTGCCTCGTCAGTCATATATCAAAAGATAAATGATCGCCTAAGTGTGTATCACGCATGGCACATAACTGACTGAAATTCACTTACGTGCTAATACCGTTGGGAAAGGTGTGAATTCTTATCTCCCATCTATGGGTAAATAGCAGAACGGACCGGAATTTATAGCATTGCATGGCAACTGGTCTACCGCAGAAAGAAATGGCAACCTACTGCGGGAAAAAAATCTGCCTCGTCAGTCATGTGCTAATACCGTTGGGAAAGGTATGAATCCTCTTCTTCTCCCCCAGCTATGGGTAAATAGCAGAACGGACCGGGTTCTATAGCCTTTGATGGCAACTGGTCTACCGCAGAAAGAAATGGCAACCTACTGCGGGAAAAAATCTGCCTCGTCAGTCATGTACTAAAAACTTTGGGAAAGGTAGGAATCCTCTTCTTCTCCCCCAGCTATGGGTAAATAGCAGAACAGACCGGGTTTTATAGCATTGCATGGCAACTGGTCTACCGCAGAAAGAAATGGCAACCTACTGCAGGAAAAGTCTGCCTCGTCAGTCATGTATCTAAAGATACATGATCAACTAAGCGTGTATCACGCATGACACATAACTGACTGATGCGTCTCACCGACCCACACAGAGGTGATGACGACAAGAGACATTCCCCCTACACACCTACGCATATACGGGAATATTAAAATCTTGCCAGTGTTGATGGGGGTTTCCTTATTAACACTTTCTTAATCCTCTTCTTCTCTCCCCAGCTATGGATAAATAGCAGGATAGACCGGGTTCTATAGCCTTGGATGGCAACTGGTCTACCGCAGTGAGAAATGGCAACCTACTGCGGGGAAAAATATCTGCCCTGTCAGTCATTTATCGAAAGCTACATGATCGCCTAAAGCGTGTATAAGAATGGCACATAACTGACTGATGCATCTCACCGATCTACACAGAGGTGATGACGACAACGCACATTCCCCCTACACGCATACAAATATATGAGAATATGAAAATCTTGTCAGTGTTGATGGGGGTTTCCTTATTAAATCTTTATTTGTAATAGTGTGGAATGTCAGCATCTTGATAATCTCATTTTTTTTCTTCGAGTTACATGTGTTATCCATTTTAGATTTTGCTGCAGTTAGTATTCCTCAAGTGATGTAGTTTCTGTTAATTTCTACAGTTCTTTGATTGTGATTATGTAGCGCCAAAAATGAAAAGAAAAGTACTGTGCAACCGTGGAAGTCTATAACGATAAATACATTTACGATATCATCTTGCTTTGCATATGTAACGTATACCCAGAATGGCAAATATAAACGCGATCATTTTTAGTTTTTTGTAAATAAAACCATCGGATGCCTTTTATATGCATACAAATCCCTCTTCTCATGTTGGCAAACTCTGGAGAGAAAGAAGGAAAAAAAAAGGTTTCAGGACACAAATCGAAAGAGAAAAAGACAAAAAAAGAACAATCGAATGGAACCTGATTGGCGATTGATTTCTCAGTTGAATCTCAGAAGAGTCACGTCTCGAACGAGCAATAGACGGGAAAATCGACAGGACTATTATCACTAAAAATAAATCTGGAGTTGAATGATGTCATCAAGCGTAGTCCGCCCAAGGAAGGCTAAGTTTGACCCAATTTAATATTCATTTACGGTAATTATAAGCTCTCACGTTGGGACCGCTAAGCTCACTTTGGCTGTTATGCTCATAAACGTTTCGGCCGTTAAACTCTCCGGCCTCCTTCAAGATACTGAAATCAAAATCGATAACGCTGCTGAAATAATTCTATTATTTCTTAAATATCTTATCTAAGATTTCTTAAAATGAGTTTTTTCGTTATTCCTTTTAATAGTTTTACATTCCTTGTGCGTTTGTCGCTTGTTTATACCTCGTGATGTGAGAGACACTTAAAGGACCGTAATTGCAAAGAGATCTATGCTGATAGCGTTAAAAGCAAATACGGTAGATTAAACGCGAATGGAAATTCAAATTGGAACACATTAAGAGAATCTTTAGTGACATCAGCTAATGAAATCATCCCAAGGAAAACTAGACAAGGATTTAATGATCTGATGGCAACTGAAAAACTCGGGGTTGATGAAAAGGGGATTGCGGGCACTGATAATATACAGGCTGTTGCAGCAAAATACGACACTTGACAAAAAGAAAACTAAATCCGGATTAAAAACAAAAGTTCTATATGCAGATACCCGACAGTTTATTTAGCAACAGTTAGAGGTACATACTACATTATTTTTCAATGTAACCGGCGGCGGCGAGACGAACATCTCAAGGCATATCCTTGTCCATAGCGGCGAACGCCTCCACGATGGCAGCCCTCAGAGACTCGACCGTGTTGTTAAATAACCAATTGAGATTGATATGCCGTAAAACAAAACAAACAAACAAACGAAATTTGTTTGCAAATAAGCCTTAAATAACGAGTTACAATTAATCACTTGTAAAAGAACCAGAGTTAAGTAATTATGCGACAGTCCAATGATTATTCAAGGTCATGAATATTAGTTTAGTTTGGTTTATTTTGTGTTACGGCATATCAACCTCAGTAGGTTATTTAATGCCTACAACATTTTGGGGATAGATTCGTATGAATAGAATATGTATTCTTTGGTTTAGATTGGTTTGCTTTATTTTGTTTTACGGCATATCAATCTCAATGGGTTATTTAATGCCGACAACATTTTTGGGATAGATTCGTATGAATAGAATATGTATTCTTTGGTTTAGATTGGTTTGCTTTATCTTGTTTCACGGCATATCAACCTCAATGGGTTATTTAATGCCGACAACATTTTTGGGATAGATTCATATGAATAGAATATGTATTCTTTGGTTTAGATTGGTTTGCTTTATTTTGTTTTACGGCATATCAACCTCAATGGGTTATTTAATGCCGACAACATTTTTAGGATAGATTCGTATGAATAGAATATGTATTCTTTGGTTTAGATTGGTTTGCTTTATCTTGTTTTACGGCATATCAACCTCAATGGGTTATTTAATGCCGACAACATTTTTGGGATAGATTCATATGAATAGAATATGTATTCTTTGGTTTAGATTGGTTTGCTTTATCTTGTTTTACGGCATATCAACCTCAATGGGTTATTTAATGCCGACAACATTTTTGGGATAGATTCGTATGAATAGAATATGTATTCTTTGGTTTAGATTGGTTTGCTTTATTTTGTTTTACGGCATATCAACCTCAGTGGGTTATTTAATGCCGACAACATTTTTAGGATAGATTCGTATGAATAGAATATGTATTCTTTGGTTTAGATTGGTTTGGTTTATTTTGTTTTACGGCATATCAATCTCAATGGGTTATTTAATGCTGATAACATTTTTTATTGCTGGTAATATTTTGTTTTATAAAAAATCTGTTTCTGGTAATATATTTCCTTCAAAATTGTATTGCTGGTAATAATTTGTTTCAAAAAAGTATTGCTGGTAATAATTTGTTTCAAAAAAAGTATTGCTGGTAATAGTTAACTATTTGTCCATAGCTGGGACCCTAACAGGTGCTACCACCCCGGGTCAGGGTGGACCTGGGAACACCAGTAATTAAGAAGTGGTTCCACGCTCCTCAAAACCTCCTGACTAGAGGCCTTGCTGCTGGACGTAGTTTAACGTCTTACTCAGGACGCGGATGCAGTTTAACGTCTTACCCAGGACGGATCATGAATATTAAAATAATTTTTTCAAGCTAATTGAAGGTCAATTATTCCTGAACAATAAAACAGTGATAATAAGTTTGCCGCGTTTTACTGAGCACCCTGTAGTATATTACAAACAGAAACTGAAAACAAATGCAGGTAAGCAAAAGAGCATTGCTCCAATAAAACGTGTGGTAAGTTAGAAAGTGTGGGCATCACAGATAAGGCAGATATGCATAAAATTATAAGAGAAAGATCCGGACATGTACTTCCAGACAGGATACAAAAAAATCACTAACAGGAAACGTTGTTAATATAAAAAAGAAATATACTCGGAGCGAATGCACTGAGGATTTGGATTTGGATTTTTTACAGTTTATCACCTCTTTGCAGAAATATATTTTTGATAAGTTTTTCTTTGCCAGTAAATATTGCATTAACACTTCCTCAGAGAGCAACAGATATTTTTCCAGATCCTACAATATAGTCCATGGCTAAAGAGAGAACAGACAGATTCATACCTTCAGCAAGGGTCTTTGCAAGCAAGTGAACGTAACCATCTTGACTGGAATTCGAACTCCTCTGTTCGAGTTCGATTTCCGAGTCACTATCCATTACACCACCCGCACACCCTCGAATACGTCGGTGAACGTGGGAAAATTGCAAGATGTCTTCTCGCCGGCTTATTCAAACTTGAGAGAGGGACGTGCAAGAAGACAGAGTGTAATGCTCATCAGTAACAGGATGAGTCTGAAATGTAATGTCAGTCGTTATCTACTGTTTTCTTAATTCTTATTCTTTTAATATCCTCTCTCCTCAATGGTCTTTTTTTTACTTCATATTCTAATGCTCAGTAACCCGTTGAATCTTATTGGCTTTATTATTTGCTTGAGGTGAAATGGTTTAAAAAAATGTTAAATAGTTTGTTCAACGAATCGGCAAACTTATATAAGCAAACTGCACTCAGCGGCTGCCAAAGATGCTAATGGCCATTCATCTCTTGGTCGTAGCTGTCGAAAACTTGGCTTCGCTGAAATATCGTTGTCTATGTATGTTCTCTTTTGATATAATTAAAAATCCTATCAGGTTAATTACGGACGGACACAAACTTAAGAACATTAGAAATGCAGATAATTCAGACAGAGAGAGGAAGTTACAGTAATGCCTACAGAAGTTTGTAGAGGAAATCGAGGAGAAAGAAATTAACGCCATTTTTAAGATGGCTGAATGAATGGTTGTCAGTAAAAGGAACAGCCAAAGGTTGCGAATTACAAATTGGAGATAATGCATGGTCAAAGGATGAACTTGATGTGCGACTTACAGGTCTGGGACATTAAAATCAAGCAGTTACGGCAATTTAAATATCTGGGAAGTGTTTTCACAGAGGACGGTAAGTGCGACGCTGAGATCCGAGGACGCATTAGGATGGCCAAAGACGCATTCCAAAAGCTAGGCAGAATATTACCAGACAGCAGGATTTCGTTGATAACAAAGAAAAGAGTACTGAGATGAGACTTGATATGTGTCCTCCTTTTAGACGTAATAGTAAGTTCTATTCTAAGACATTTTTCTATCGCACTTCTCACTTGTGGATTTTTCTCCCAGCTTCTTTCTGGCCAGTCAACATCGATCTTCATAGATTTAAATGCAATGTCAGTCGTTATCTACTGTTTTGTTAATTCTTGTTCTTTTAATATCCTCTCTCCTCAATGGTCTTTTTTACCTCATATTTTAATGCTCAGTAATCCGTTGCGTCAAGCCTATTCAGTAACTCATTGTAAAAAAAATCCCTCAGAAATATTTGAGCCCTTACTCTCCCCCCAAGTTCATTATCTACCTATATTTATGAGATGAGGTATTGTAATGAAAATTTAAAAACATCCTGCAGCGTCTCACTAACCTTTCCATAATTTAACGTGCATAATGCTTTCTTACACTTATTTGAACATTATCTGTTACTATGAACAAGTTTTTTTTTGTTTTGTTTTTCGCTATCCTCTGCCAGCTACAATGATGGAGAAAGCCTTATCTCGGACCATCACCAGTGAGACACGCTGTAAGAGCCACTTCGTTTCGCGAGGCTCGTCCTTTAATCGAGACGCAATCGCGCCAATCCTCCTAAGGAACACCATCGAACGAGGGCCAACAACCCCAGAAGTCTCCCCTGCCACAGGAGTAAAAAAATCTATCACCAAGAGAAGAGTATTTAACTATTTTTTTATCTCTGCGTCCCGGCCGACGGACCCCGGCTCAACCGCGGACCTGATCAAATTACCGGCCGAAAATGTATCCGCACAGGTCGCATCCCAAATCAACGACATCCCCATTTTAAAAGGGAAAACGGTAATGCCATCCGGCCGCTGTTGTCCTCATTTATATTGACATATTTACGACGCTTCGGCCTTCTTCAGGTGTTTTGAATTTCGAAGTGAACCCTTTATTTTGTCCACCATTGTAGATTGTTCTAGTTTCACATGCCATGCCTCTTCCGCATGTCTTAGTTATCTCCTTTTAACTCAACTCTTCAAATTTTATCACCACTGCAGTAGTCAAGTGTTGAACTTATGGACACATGGCCTAGTGGATAAAAGCGTTAGTCGCATCCATTGACTTAACCCACAGATTTGTGAGTTCAATAAATAACTACTGCAATGGTGAACAAAATCTTGGATAGGAGAGCTAGAGAGAGACATCCGGAGAGGCATGTCACTTGGAACTAGAACAATCTACCCCGGTGGACGAAATAAATGGTTCAGTTCGAAATTCCAGTCATCTGAAGAAGGCCGGAGCGTACAACGGCTGAAACGTCGTGAATGTGGCAATAAAGACGAGGAGAACTACCAGGTCGTATTCGGCCATCCATTTACACGAGCTCGTTATCTAGGTTACTCCCTGCTTCCCTCTGTACATCTTAAGTTCAATATATTTCGTGAGTGTCGGATTCTCCGAGCACAATTTTCTCATTATGGGTCAGAGAAATCTTAAGCAAAAATGTCCTATTCATTGTCATTTTTGGTTCTGTTGTGGTGGGATCCACCTAATCTGCATAGGTGACTACCAACTATATTAATAATGGTTGATACCGGAAGACGAGGGATGAGAATCACGAGATCCAACTAGAGACTCTGATCGACTGCGACTAGTCAACACATTCTCCAGGAACGTCTTCCCAGAAATATACAGAAATACTATATGTACTTATTGTGTACACTTTCTTGTTATAATACATTCTTGTTCCAAGTACATTTTGTGTTGCATTATTATTCCATGCAATAGGCGAGATTCAACATTGAGTCAAGACTCAACAGGTTCAAACTTCCTAGTTGAAAATATGTTCAGTCTACGGTATTCTCAGCCTTCTTCTGTCGGACATCATGTCTATTACGTTAGCCATATTCTTTATCTGTAAGACAATGATTCCCAACGTGAGGCACATGACCTATCGGTGGGCCATGGTAATATTATGGTGGGACATGCGTAGGATGTGCACCCTTTGGATTACTACTCTACCAACAGAATAAGGGGGCAATTCGAGAATGAGTTATTAACAGTGAATTGTTTTCTAGTGAGTCTGAGTGAAAGTGTCAATGTATGTTAATACATACGATGCATATACAGTGTGCATACATAACAATATTTTATGTGTGTGTACGTACATGTGTAATTGGCATACATGTACGAATTAAATATTACAGGGGTGGGGGCACCAGCATTTTAAAAATACCAAAGTGAGGCAAGGCCGAAAATCAATTGGGAACCCCTGGTCTTGATCAATGATTCCCAACGTGGGACAGATGCCCCACCGGCGGGGCATGGTAATATTTTGGCGGGGAATGCGGAGGATGTGCACCCTTCGGCTTACTATACCGACGTGAGCTAAAATTTCATTATGCTTTATTATTTCATGATTACATTGATCAAAGTATATGACAGAATAAACTTTCATTCAAATAATTTTATACTTCTGCCTTTCAGTTTTCTATTATACATTTATATTATAACTTCATTATGGGTCAGAGAAATCTTAAGTGCCATCTTAAGCAAGAAATGTCCTATTCATTGTCAATTTAGATTCAAACACCCTAGTTGAACGTATGTTCAGTCTACGGTATTCTCAGCCTTCTTCTGTTGGACATCATGTCTATTATGTTAGCCATATTCTTTATCTTACAATGATTCCCAACGTGGGGCACATGCCCTATCGGTGGGGCATGGTAATATTTTTGTAGGGTATGCGTAGGATGTGCACCCTTCGGCTTACTATACCAACAAGAGCTCAAATTTCATTTTGAATTATTATTTCATGATTAAAATTATAAAAGTATATTATAGAATAAACTTTCATTCAAATAATTTTATATTTCTGCCTTTCACTTCTCTATGTTTTGAAACTATTTATATTTAACTGTCTTTTTGTTTTTTTAATTTTTCTATTTCATAGACGCTCTGGTCTTTGGAGGCTTGGTTAGAGACGAAGTTAATGGCCTTTTAAGCTTCCTTCACACGAATTGCAGTAAAATTTTGCATATGTAAGAATTAAATGTTACAGGGAGGTACCAGAATTTTAGAAATACCAAAGTGGGGCATAGCCTCAAATCGGTTGGGAACCATGGGTGTAAATAGTTACAATACCTCATCTCAGAAATATAGACTCAAGAAGGCAGGAGTGTACAATGGCCAAAATGTTGTGAATATGGCAATAAAGATGAGGACAACAGTCCGAATGATGTAAATAGCGTAAAAAGGAAGGAGGCTTCTTTAGAGACCAAGTTAATTGTCTTTTAAGCTTTCTTCACGTGAATTTTGAATACGTAACAATTAAATATTACAGGGGGATGCACCAGAATTATAGAAATACCAAAGTGGGGCATAGCCTCAAATCGGTTGGGAACCACGGGTGTAAATAGTTACAATACCTCATCTCAGAAATATAGACTCAAGAAGGCAGGAGCGTACAATGGCCAAAATGTTGGGAATATGGCAATAAAGATGAGGACAACAGTCCGAATGATGTAAATAGTGTAAAAAGGAATATATATTTTTGTTTAGAGACGAAGTTAATGGCCTTTTAATCTTCCTTCACATGAATTGCAGTAAAATTTTGAATATGTAAGAATTAAATATTACGGGGGGGGGGGCACCAGATTTTGAGAAATACCAAAGTGGGCCGTAGCCCCGAATCGGTTAGGAACCACTGCTGAACACGCACATTATAAGCGGGTTGATATTGTATGAGAGAAGCTGATTCTTATTTTTGTTTCCAACAAAAAGTTCCTATGTCTTAATATTTGGCTTACTTTCTGGGAGTAGTACAGGTTCGCCGATCGCTAGGTTCACGCTCCTCCCCTTATTTTGAACAGGTGTAGGGTTCTATACCTCGTTCCGTCTTTAGGATCGGGTTGACGATTCCTTCTTAACTCCTCTCCCGCCAATTATTTCGAGTAAAAAGTTTCATTTTCAGATTAATGTTTGGTTTGTTTTTAATGTAGTAACTTAGAAATTGAGGTAACTTGAATTACCCGAGCGATGGCTAAAACCTCAACCAGACGTATGCGTTAACAACTGAACATCTTTTCAGCTCAGAAGGGCATAAAAAGAATCAAGGTCGACGTATAAAGACGTCTGTAGCTGGTTTTTGAAGGTTATATTTTGGACGTGTTTATCCGTCCGTGTCTGAAAAAAGAGTTTCGATAAAACGTATATACACGTCTACACCGGGAAGGGGGTTAAAGACGATTTCAGCTTTATACGTTTGACGTCACCGTCTGAACTCCGACATTTTATCTACTATTTTTCGTTCTCTCTCCTCAAATGGAGTAGATAGGCTCGCCTATTGTCCGGCTTACACTCCTCTCCTGTCTTTTGAACATGAGTAGAGGTTCATCTATTGTTCCTTGTTTAGGATCCTGTTTGCAGTTCTTTCTAAAACATA
>OZ038511.1:22835962-22853462 GCA_964036315.1 Acanthosepion esculentum | reverse complement strand
GGGCCCCACTTGTTTCTTTTTGATTATTTTGTTTCCTTTTTTGGTTCGTTCTTCCTTGGTTTTCTCCTCTATTAATTCATCGTTACCTTTTTGATCTTTCCTAATCTTTTTGTTTTCTCCCCACTTACCATTGTTTTTCTCTTTCTTTCTTTTTTCTTTCTTTCTTTCTTTCTTTCTTTCTTTCTTTCTTTCATATTTTTTGTTTTCTCTCCCTTTACCATTCTTTCTTTCTCTCTTTCTTTCTTTCATATTTTTTGTTTTCTCTCACTTTATCATTCTTTCTTTCTTTCTCTCTTTCTTTCTTTCTTTCATATTTTTTGTTTTCTCTCACTTTATCATTCTTTCTTTCTTTCTCTCTTTCTTTCTTTCTTTCATATTTTTTGTTTTCTCTCACTTTACCATTCTTTCTTTCTTTCTTTTTTCTTTCATATTTTTTGTTTTCTCTCACTTTACCATTCTTTCTTTCTTTCTTTTTTCTTTCATATTTTTTGTTTTCTCTCACTTTACCATTCTTTCTTTCTTTCTCTCTTTCTTTCATATTTTTTGTTTTCTCTCACTTTACCATTCTTTCTTTCTTTCTTTCTTTCATATTTTTTGTTTTCTCTCACTTTACCATTCTTTCTTTCATATTTTTTGTTTTCTCTCACTTTACCATTCTTTCTTTCTTTCTCTCTTTCTTTCATATTTTTTGTTTTCTCTCACTTTACCATTCTTTCTTTCTTTCTTTCTTTCTTTCATATATTTTGTTTTCTCTCACTTTACCATTCTTTCTTTCTTTTTTCTTTCATATTTTTTGTTTTCTCTCACTTTACCATTCTTTCTTTCTTTTTTCTTTCATATTTTTTGTTTTCTCTCACTTTACCATTCTTTCTTTCTTTCTTTCTTTCATATTTTTTGTTTTCTCTCACTTTACCATTCTTTCTTTCTTTCTCTCTTTCTTTCATATTTTTTGTTTTCTCTCACTTTACCATTCTTTCTTTCTTTTTTCTTTCATATTTTTTGTTTTCTCTCACTTTACCATTCTTTCTTTCTTTCTTTCTTTCATATTTTTTGTTTTCTCTCACTTTACCATTCTTTCTTTCTTTCTTTCTTTCATATTTTTTGTTTTCTCTCACTTTACCATTCTTTCTTTCTTTTTTCTTTCATATTTTTTGTTTTCTCTCACTTTACCATTCTTTCTTTCTTTCTTTCTTTCTTTCTTTCATATTTTTTGTTTTCTCTCACTTTACCATTCTTTCTTTCTTTCTCTCTTTCTTTCATATTTTTTGTTTTCTCTCACTTTACCATTCTTTCTTTCTTTTTTCTTTCATATTTTTTGTTTTCTCTCACTTTACCATTCTTTCTTTCTTTCTTTCTTTCATATTTTTTGTTTTCTCTCACTTTACCATTCTTTCTTTCTTTCTTTCTTTCATATTTTTTGTTTTCTCTCACTTTACCATTCTTTCTTTCTTTTTTCTTTCATATTTTTTGTTTTCTCTCACTTTACCATTCTTTCTTTCTTTCTTTCATATTTTTTGTTTTCTCTCACTTTACCATTCTTTCTTTCTTTCTCTCTTTCTTTCATATTTTTTGTTTTCTCTCACTTTACCATTCTTTCTTTCTTTTTTCTTTCATATTTTTTGTTTTCTCTCACTTTACCATTCTTTCTTTCTTTCTTTCTTTCTTTCATATTTTTTGTTTTCTCTCACTTTACCATTCTTTCTTTCTTTCTTTCTTTCATATTTTTTGTTTTCTCTCACTTTACCATTCTTTCTTTTTTTCTTTCATATTTTTTGTTTTCTCTCACTTTACCATTCTTTCTTTCTTTCTTTCATATTTTTTGTTTTCTCTGACTTTACCATTCTTTCTTTCTTTCTTTCTTTCTTTTTTCTTGTCTACATTTATTTTCTCCCCTTACTATTCTTTCTTTCTCTCTTTCTTTCTTTATTTCTTTCTTTCTCTCTTTCTTTCTTTCTTGCCTACATTTTTTCTCTCCCCTTACCATTCGTTCTATCTTTTTCTTTCTTTCTTTCTTTCTTTCTTTCTTTCTTTCTTTTTTCTTTCTTTCTTTCTTTCTTTCTTTCTTTCTTTCTTTCTTGCCTGCATTTTTTCTCTCCCCTTGCCATTCTTTCTTTCTTGCTTTCATTTTTTCTCTCTCCTTACCATTCGTTCTTTTTTCTTTCTTTCTTTCTTTCTTTCTTTCTTTCTTTCTTTCTTTCTTTCTTTCTTTCTTTCTTTCTTTCATTTTTTCTCTCCCCTTACCATTCGTTCTTTCTTTCTTTCTTTCTTGCTTTCATTTTTTCTCTCCCTTTACCATTCGTTCTTTCTTTCTTCCTTTCTTTCTTTCTTTCTTTTTTCTCTCCCCTTACCATTCGTTCTTTCTTTCTTTCTTTTATAATTTTTCTTTCTATATTCTTTTTTCTATTCTTTCCTTTTTACTTTTTTCACTTTTTTCTTATGTTTTCTTTATTTCTCTCTCACATGATTTCTTTATTTCTTCCTCTCTATCTTTCCTCTGATTTCCTTCTTTCTTGCTGACAAGATTTAGGAATTATGGGAAATAAATGAGAATTGATGTTAAGTCTATGTTTTTTTTTGTTTTTTGCTATTTTTTATTTTCTCAACGACTTTGTCGTTCTCGTCATATATAATGCAACATATTGATATGCACCATAAATAAAAAGTAGCAGGGAAAGCTCGCTGATCTGACAACAGCATCTGATTACGATAATAAGCCAATGATTTGACATTAAATCTTCATGAAAATTGAACCACAGATGGTAAAGTTTCAGCGCACGGGAAATATTAATAAGAAAACAAATATATTGATACACTTTTCGAAATTGGATCAAAACATAATTGGTTTTCGAAAATAATCGAAAAATAGATGGACTGCATTACGGTATAAAATAAATAAAAACAAATAATTCGTTGTGGTTTGTTAAAACAAAGCGTTTAGAAATTTATTCCCTGAAGATTTCCTTATTTGCTGGATTTTCGAGAATAAATGGAATAATGCTTTCCGATTGATTCAGCAAATATATTTAAAAATACTGAATCCTGAAAAAAAAAACGCAGAATATTTGCATTATAAATATTTCGTTAGCTTTCATTCTTTCTTATTCTTTCACACTCAGTAACCCCTTTATGTCTTAGTGGCTTTACTACCTTCCATGTAAATGCGTATGACATTGCTATCTACGTCATGTTTTATTAATAGAGGAATCAAATAATTAAGAGAACCTAAGAGTGTATTTGATCAAAGATGGCAACCTCTATCTGCGCAGTTGGAAGAAAAGTCGAGGTGTTCTGCGCAAAAGGCAAACAAAGGGAAGCCAATTGCATCAATTGGCCTGAAATTCGAAGCCATGTTTGGAGTTTGATGATTTCAAACCTGTCCTCATGCCCCTTTGAAAGATAAAGAGAACCATTTAAACTTGTATAAGGTAAAGGAATACAAGAAATTGTCAAAAGGGCTTGAAACTCGTATCGATCACGTAAGACATTAAACCATTCTGATGCAGGACTGATATAGTCAAATATCTACGTTATCTACACTCAGAATAGCGTCCTCATATTTGCTATTGTTACAACAACGTTTCAGCGTCCAGGGTAAGACTACATCCAACAGCAAGGCCTCTGATCAGGAGCTTTTGAGCAGCGGGGAACTACCTCTTAACTGCTGGTGCTCCCAGGTCCACCCTGACCCGGAATGGTAGCGACTGTTAGGGTCCCAGCTATGAGCAAATAGTTAACACATAAACCAATCCGCGTCCTGGATAAGACGATAAAGAACATCCGGTTTCCTGGGTAAGGCGATAGACTACATCCGCGTCTTGGGTAAAGGGATAAACTACATCCAATAGCAAGGCCTCTGATCAGGAGGCTTTGAGGAGCAGATAACCACCTCTTAACTGATGGTGATCCCACGTTCACCCTGACCCGGAATGGTAGCAACTGTTAGGGTCCCAGCTATGGGCAAATAGTTAATCCACAAACCAATCCGCGTCCTGGTTAAGACGATAAAGTACGAGGGTCATTCAATAAATAAGTTGAATTTTTCGGTATAAGGACTTCTAATACAGATAGAAGCTTACTCTTTTTTATTTTATTTTTGTTTTACTTCTTTTTCACATGGATTTAATTTCTTTTGCAGATTGAAAAAAACTTTGAGAGTTTTGGCGACTAACAAAGATGGCCGACCAAGAAGCATGCTCCAGGATTGAACAGCGATCAGTTATCAAGTTTTTGGTTGCTGAAGGGTGCAAACCAGTTGAAATTCATAGGAGAATATCAACTGTGTATGGTGCCACATGTTTCAGCAAAAAATGTCTACAAGTGAGCTAAATTGTTTAAAGAAGGACGGGGCAGTGTTGAGGATGAAGACAGGACTCGGAGGCCTACAGAAGTGAGGTCTTCTGAGGTGATCGAATCAGTCAATGACCTCATTCAGGCTGACAGAATGGTGACAGTGGATGATATTTGCAAGGACTTTGAGCTGATCTGTTGGGACAAACGCAGCGGTCATCAGTCAGAAGGAGTCATCTTGCATCATGACAACGCAAGGCCTCACACAGGAGCACAAACGGTGCAGGCCATCAACGAGTTGGGCTGGGAACTGCTCCCTCATCTCCCTTAGAGCCTATACCTTGCCCCTTCAGACTTTCACCTGTATGGTCCCTTGAAAGCGTTCGCGAGAGGCACGAAGTTTAAAAGTGACGATGAAATCAAAAGTGTTTTGAGCGACTGGCTGAGACATCAGTCCAAAGATTTTTACGCTGAGGGAATACAGAAGCTTGGGTACAGATGGGGAAAGTGTGTGACAGTGCTGGGAGACTACGTTGAAAAATTTAAAAAAAAGTAAGCTTCTATCTGTATTAGAAGTCCTTATACTGAAAAATTTACCTTATTTATTGAATGACCGATGTCCTGGGTAAGACGATAAACTACATCCAACAGTAACGCCTCTGAACAGGAGGTTTTATGGAGCGTGGAACCACCTCTTAAATGCTGATTCAAGGTGGTAATACTTGTTAGGGTCTAAACTATGGGCAAATAGTTAAATCCCAAACTGGGGCCAAAGTGTAAAAATAGGTTTTAAAACCAGCAATAAATTATTTGAGGAAAAAGTATTACCAGCATTACATTTTTAAAGAAAATAAATATTACCAGCAATATTTTTTGAAAAAAATATTACTAGCAATAAAATTCTTGTAGGCATAAAATAACCCATTGACGTTGATATACCGTAAAACAAAACAACCAAACCTATATACTGAGATAGATAGATAGATAAATAGATAGATAGATAGATAGATAGATAGATAGATAGATAGATAGATAGATAGATAGATAGATAGATAGATAGATACCAGCAATTAAAATCTTGTTGGAATTAAATAACACATTGAGTTTGAGATGCCATAAAACAAACCAAACCAAACCAAAAACGTTTCAGCTGTTGTGCCCTTTGGTTTTCATCAGGATGAAAAATTACCAACGATCCATTTTTATGAATATAGTTCACTTGGAAATTCCCAGTGTGAACTGAACAATTTATTTAATCACACGTTCGCTGCCCATGTCTAGGAGCCATGTCCTTATTTAGTTCTACTCAGTTATTGCTCGCTGTTCATACTGTTTCCAAAGCAGTGGCAGTTGTTATATATTGTTTAAATCCAGCTGGTTAATGTGATGTCATTTTTATTCGCCTTTTCACGTGAGTGTAGGATTTTCGCATTCATTCATTTGTCTAAATGCGTGATGATGTAATAGTGCCCGTTGTTTGTGAGTGGTTTACTTTTATTGATTCAATCTCCTTATATTTCAGCGGTTATCTGTCACGACTAGGGTTACGCCCCTTTCGTAGATTGCTTTCTGTGGAAAGTGAAGAATGAAGTCAACACTCAGAGGCGACAGGCTGTTTCATGCTGGACACAATCGTCAGGCGGCCTGACCATTGCGTCTAGCATGAAACAGCCTGTCGCCTCTGAGTGTTGACTTCGATGTTCACTTTTATATTTATATTTACATACGCTCTATCTCTGATATTGAGCACTTTATTCCATAAATATAGCACACATTAAAACTATATTTCTTCATATACACACACACACACACACATATATATATATATATATATATATATATATATATATATATATATATATATATATATATATATATATATGGTCGATTTGTCAGGAAGGAGACTGATATTATCGTACTGGATCGAGGTCGATCCCAGCGTGCGGCACCTTTGGAAAGTGACTGAAAACCATACCACGAATTGACCCAAGCTGTGTGAGTGAAATTGTGTAGACTGAACAATTCGGGGCCGTCGATAGGAGTGCTAGCACAACGCCACAAGTCATCGCGGCCGAGAGCTTGATTGTTCAAATTGTTTATCACGCTAGATAACACGCTCTTTCCCAGAAACTTCTAACTATGGTCTGCTCAGCATAGATGCAGTATAAACCTTAGGTTGGCTCTGTGGATCTTGAGCAAACACAAATGTGTCTGAACGGGCGTCGGCAATAGGCATTGATCTTTGTATCTTATATAAATGCCTATGTATAAAGTTTATTTGAAATATATTAATTTGTTATATACAACAACTTTTTCCAGATTTATCTTTGCCACATTGTACATATGTGATATTTTCCTTCTTTTCTTATTGTTGATTGATTGATTTTGTTTAGTGACACATCAACACCTCCATGGGATATTGAACGCCGAACTATAAATAAGTTGTACGTAATGTTATGCTTTCAACGACAGATATTTTGTAAACAGTTTTATACTTACTGGGTAAATGTTTGTTTTTATTAGATATCTAGTTTGTACATCAAAAAATTAGATTATTGGTTATTTTACTACTAAAATGTATTTTTATATTTTTTTAGTGTTGGATTGTTAGTCATTTTACTATGAAAATGTATCGTGGGTAATTTTATTATAAGATGTAATGTTGATTTTTGTTTGGGTGTTCGCTATTTGCATGTAGCCGGGACACTGACAGATGCTACCACCCCTGGTCAGAGTATGATTGGGAACAACATCAATTAAGACATGGTTCAACGCCCTTCAAAACCTCCAATCTCCAGGCCAGGGTCTTTGCTGTTGAATGCGTTATCGCCATAACCAGGAACTTTTCTTATTGTACAATATTACTTAATATATTTGAATTTTTTATCAATGCATTTAAATATTCATATTACTATTTTTTTTAAATGCCCTTTTTCATTTTCCGCATGAAGACCTCTAATAATATGTTAAGGGGTCTCCCCTTTTCACAAAAATGGGCTCAACCGAGGTATACATATACTACCACCAGTGAATACCCGGACAGTCGGCAGCACGTTAAGTGCTGGACGGTCGAATTATCTGCCTCTGAGCAGAGAGGAACCCGGACCAGGCTCCGCCAAAGGGCAGAGGCTCGTTCGGGGATGTTGACCAACCCGATCGCGTTTATACGGGATCTACGGCATTTTTTGGCCGAGCCTCTGGGCTCGGGAATACCCCATTTTAAACCCGGCCTTGTGCCACATCTATCCCTCGTGGGGGGACGGTAAATACTGTCAGCAGCACGTTAAGTGCTGGACGGTCGAACTCTCTGCCTCTGAGCAGAGAGGAACCCGGACGAGGTTCCGCCGAAGGGCAGAACCTCGTTCGGGGAGGTTGACCAACCCGATCCCGTTTATACGGGATCTACGAGCATTTTCTGGCCGAGCCTACGGGCTCGGGAATATCTACGGTAAACTCGGCCTTGTGCCACATCTATCACTCGTGGGGGGGACAGTAAATACTGTCGGTAGTACGTTAAGACAGTCGAGAATTCTGTATCAGAGTAGTATTAGAGGAGGGTAACCCAAAAGTCACCGTCACAGCACCTAGACTCAGTAAGAAGTCATACCGCGATACTTCAATACCAAGACTATATATATATTATTGCTACTAACCCGCATTCCTGGATCTACTAACCCGTATTACCAGTTTGTATTATTACATTAATACATTTATTTTCCTTATCTATTCATGGCGTTTCTTTATATAATATATAAATGATTTTTCTGCCGTATATTTAATAATAAAATTTCATTTTCTTTCCAACGAATAAAACTGTGAAATAGCCGAATTAAAAAGAACAAAAGATCTAAAAACGCGATCGAAGTAACGACTCGAGTTCTCACTTCATTTCGTCATATTCAAAAGATAAAATAAATATTATGAAAACCCCCATTGATGCAAAAGTAACGAATTTCCAGCGATCGGTATTGGAATACTAGTAAAATCTATGAATGATGACTATCAAAAATAGTACGACTTATTTAGTTTTAGGGATTGTCCTAATTGATAAATGACACTGAGTAAATTATTATTTTAATATCATATTAAACGAAATTGAAAATTAATAAAATACTCAGGTACGTCGAAGCGTAAGACAAATGAAAATATTTCAAAGAGCATTGATTGGATATTGATATTTGTTAAATTTTGGTTTGAGAAACGGAAAAATGAAAGGAGACAAACGAATTCGCAAACAATTTTTTAGAAGTTTAATTGTTTACAGAACCTTCTTCGTAAGCTACACATATTTTTATTTAATCGTATTTCTCTATTTCTTCCTTTAGTCGCTATGTATTTATGCGATCATGGCTGCATACAATATCGAATATTTTCTTTAACACAGACGAAGTTACAATGAAGATCTTGACATTCAGTGGATTAACAGAATAATTCCTAGAAGAACTACAGTTTGTGTTTTGTGTGACACGTACTCACTTAATTGTTCACACTGATATAGTTGGTGCAGTTCCATCGATTCTGTGTAAAAACTCCTATTTATTTTCTTATATTTAATCGTAATTATGTCTTCCAGGCAAGGTGTTATGATCTGTTATAGTGTCAAACGTAAACACAAGTCGATATTAATGCAAAAAACACTGAAATAATTTAGTTGTTAAAAGTCGATCAAGATACGAAGGATGCCTAATTACAGTGCCAGTCTTCTATATTATTGAATTGTGATTACGTAATTTCTGTTGGTCCGGCAAAAGCGATAAGCCATCTCTGTTCTGTGAGCAACCGTCCGGAATATCGGAGGTCTATATGTATTAGAAAAACTTTATAATGGTTAACAAATCTTAGTCTAAAATGTTTTTACGATAATGTTATTACTACTTGCTAAATATGTTCCTGTTTATCTATTATCTATTCATATCTGTCTCAAGCTGTTCCTATCTATCTATCTATCTATACATACCCACATACGTACATACGTACATACATACATACATACATATATATATATATATATATATATATATATATATATATATATATAGATGCATTTGTTTATTTACTAAATTTGGGAAGTAAATATAGGTTTGTTGTTTGTATTTTCTATATATAAAAATATATACGAAAACAACTGACAGGGAGCTTTCGGACACTCCTCTTCTCTATTTGTAGATTTTTACTCAAACACACACTCACAAACACACACACACACATACAGCAACACACACAACCACAATCCTTTTTCCTCTCACATACACATATATATGTATGAATGCGTAACTTTCGATCAGATTATGTCGTGCTCGTTCATTTCAATATTGGGGTCGTAGCACCAGTTGGGGTCGCACCTATGGACAAACATTTAACCCACAAACTGGGGTCAAAGCACCATAAAAGTATAAAAAAACAGTTATTACTTGCGATCGATATACAGAAAACCTGATGATGTAGGTGTCAGAATGGTCTAAAGAAGGAATGGTGCGTCTGATCAAAGGACGAATGATGCTTTAGAAAAAAAATAAACAGGTTAAATATACAAAATAACAACAAACAAATAAATAAATAATCAGTATATAAAGATTTATAGGCGGGTTCTAGGCGGGTAAAGATGGACCGAATATTGGCCTTCCGGCAAAGCAAGAGACTGTCATTAAACGTCCGGAAGGGTCAAAATAAACACTTCCAAAATGAGAGTGACTTCCTGTCAATTCTCTGACATACATTTTCCGCTGACATGAAGCGGAAAGATTATGTTGAATCAACTGCTAGTTCTCCTGCTAGCAAAATTAATGCTCTTTGTCATGCTAGAGAATTTTTCGCGACGGAATATATCTTACATACTCATAAGTCTCCCATTCGTCTTTGCTTTGAATATTCCTGCCATATCTGGGCTGGTGCTCCTGCTATGTATTTAGATATTCTTGATAAAATTCAAAGAACTTGCAGTGTTATCAGTCCTAACCTGGCATCTCGGTTTAAGTCACTTGCCCGCTGACGTAACCTAGCTTCCTTATGCCTTTTCTTTATAAATACATTCATTGTAATTGGATGAAATCTTCGCTATGGTACCTAGACTTTACGAATTTGTCTCACCAGCAGTTTGGCCACAACGTCTCATAATTTTAGAGTGGAAATAGATAGTAAACGTAAGTTCTATGGTAAGAGTTTCTTCTATCTCACTTCTAGCTTGTGGAACTCTATTCCGGGTTCTAGATTACTAAAAATTTAAATCGTTATCTTCAGTTTTCTTAATTTTTGTTCTTTATTTTCTCATATTCTCTAAGATTCGGTGACCTTCATGATAGCGTTATTTGTTGTGAAATGATTACACGAACAAACAGCATTAATACAGTTCAATAATTGAGTGTTATGGTCCAGGTTAGGACCAAGGAAGAACAACACGAACACAAGAGTAGAAATAAGGAAGATATAGTACACGGAATAATAATACAAGATGTGGAAGGTGTTAGTATGACTGTCAGTCTGGTTTGGAGTGAACTACTATCGGCTCGAATCGAATCGTCTCTCTCTCTCTCTCTCTTGAGAGGCGTAGTGTACATAGTGTTAGGAAGAGTTAATACTGTAGTTATAGGTAAGGACCCATAACAGATAGATAGATAGATAGATAGATAGATAGATAGATAGATAATGAAGAGACAGAGATAGCGTTATGGTCCAGGTTAGGACCAAGGAAGAACAACACGAGTAGAAATAACAAAGATATAGTACACGGAATAATAATACAAGTTGTGGAA
The DNA here is from genome assembly GCA_964036315.1 of Acanthosepion esculentum. Taxonomy (NCBI): domain Eukaryota; kingdom Metazoa; phylum Mollusca; class Cephalopoda; order Sepiida; family Sepiidae; genus Acanthosepion; species Acanthosepion esculentum. The sequence goes on along the minus strand of OZ038511.1, from coordinate 22,842,426 downwards.
GGTGTTAGTATGACTGTCAGTCTGGTTTGGAGTGAACTACTATCGACTCGATTCGATTCGTCTCTCTCTCTCTCTCTTTAGAGGCGTAGTATACATAGTGTTAGGAAGAGATCATTCTGTAGTTATGGGTAAGGACCCATAACAGAAAGAAAGAAAGAAAGAAAGAAAAGGACAGCTGAAGGAAATGTGTAGAAAGAAAGTGTTATGGTCTAGGTTCAGACCAAGGAAGAACAACACGAGCACAAGAGTAGAAATAATGAAGATATATTACACGGAATAATAATACAAGATGTGGAAGGTGTTAGTATGACTTTCAGTCTGTTTTGAAGTGAACTTCTATCGACTCGACTCGATTCGTCTCTCTCTCTCTATATATCTCTCTCTCTTTAGAGGCGTAGTATACATAGTGTTAGGAAGAGATCATTATGTATTTATAGGTAAGGACCCATAACATTGAGATGGCTCAAATAATACAAATCTCAGCTCAGCAGTGCTTGACCCACAGTACAAAACTATCTATACCAGGAATTCATGATAAGTCACAAATAATCTGTAGAGATCTATATTCGCCTGCGTTCTGAAGGAATAAAATTCTTTTCAAAGATCGAATAAGGCTAGGTCTTCCAGCTGAGGGTAACGTAAAAAGAAACATATTCCAGAATCTTTAAAAAATAATTTATTTGTTTTTCTCCGTCCAGGGTGTAACGATAAACTACATTCGCGTCCTGGGTAAGACGATAAACTACGTCCAACAGCAAGGCCTCTGGACAGGGGGTTTTGAGGAGCGTAGAACCACCGCTTAATTGCTGGTGTTCCCAGGTCCACCCTGACCCGGGGTGGTAGCACCTGTTATGGTCCCAACTATGGGCAAATAGTTAACATCCAAACTTGTGTAAAAATAGGTTTTAATACCAGAAATACTTTGTAATAAAAAAAAATTATTATCAGCAATTCTTTTTTAAACAAATACCAGCAATACAAACAGTGAGACATTCTTTGCAAAAAATATGACCAGCTATAGATTTATTCAAGGAAAAATATTCCCAGAAATAGATTTTTGAAGAAAAATATATTACCAACAATAAAATTTTTATCGGCATTAAATAACCCATTGAGGTTGATATGCCGTAAAACAAACCAAATCAAACCAATAGATAGATAGATAGATAGATAGATAGATAGATAGATAGATAGATAGATAGATAGATAACAAAATATTACCAGCAATAAAAATCTTGTCGGCATTAAATAATCCATTGAGATTAATATGCCGTAAAACAAAATAAACAAAACCAATCAAAAGCAAAGAATACATATTCTATTCATAAGAATCTATCTTAAAAATGTTGTCAGCATTAAATAACCATTGAGGTTGAGGTTGATATTCCGTAAAACAGAACAAATCAAACTAATATATACTGAGATAGATAGACAGATAGATAGATAGATAGATAGATAGATAGATAGATAAACCTTGAGAGGATAGAATTCACTACTCAGTCGTAATTGTTCTAGTTTGCTATCATTACGCCCTCTTGAGGTACCCCACTGTGCGTGTGTATGTATATGTACACACGCGCCTACTTGAGTTTTACTGGCCACTCTAATTAAAGGTCGGCATCATGTCACGATTAGAGAAAGACCGATATAAATTAACATTCCTCCCCTGCAGTACATGGAAGAACCACACCCTTCCTACCCTAGCTAAATATTCATCTTTGATCAAAGGCGCCACTATTGGTGGATGGCGGGATTGCAGTAGGGCGCATGGAGATGTCGGTCTCGGGTGGCTAATAGGCGGTAGGGTCTTATAATTACAGAGAGTCTCTAATGCTTGTTCGCTGTCACAGAAAAAAAATGGGTGGGGCATGGTCGAGGGAGGCGATAGGCATAAAGGTTGGAAATGAAATTATGGGAGAGTGCTAGACAGAAGAAAAATATCCCTGCTGGACGTAGCCGATTTAGGCTTTCCATAACATCATCTCTTTTGTTAAGAGAAAAGAAAGAAAGAAGATGAGAAGAGAATATTTTGTAGTAAAAAAATAGCCGAAAAATCCTGAGGTTTACGGCTCAGTATATATATATATATATATATATATATATATATATATATATATATATATATATATATATAATGTTTATACGTTCTTTTTATAGATACAAATATATAAGTAAAGGCTCTGCTTGTAATAAACAGCATTAATAACATTTACCGGCCTGAATGTCCGAGAAATTTTCATAGAAATTATGCGTCCTCCGACAGAAATCGAACCTGTATCCTACACCGAACTGTCATATAGCCTGCCATGCTTTACCGATTGAGCCGCAGGGGAGCGTTTCGGCTTGCAAAGTCGATTTTACCGTTTTTAACCGAAACGGTCCTCTGTGGCTCAATCGTTAAAAGCACGTCAGGCTATATGACGGTTCCGTATAGGATGCAGGTTCAATTCCTGCCGGAGAACAATTATTTTCTATGAACATTTCTCGGACATTCAGGCCGGTAAATGTTGTTAATACTGTTTATTATAAACAGAGCAAAATGATTTTATTCTTATTTATTTAGTTATTTATTTTATTTTCAAAAATCCATTGTTGGTAATAATTTTTTGATGTATTGCTGGTACAAAGTATTTCTTTTATTAAAACCTATTTTTATATTTTCATAGTGTTTTGATCCTAATTTGGGGGTAAATATTTACCCATGGCTAGGACCCTAACAGGTGCTACCACCCCGGCTCAGTGTGGACCTGGGAACACCTGCAATTAAGAGGTGGTTCAACGCTCCTCAAAACCTCCTGATCAGAGGCCTTGCTGGTGAACGTAGTTTATCGTCTTACCCAAGACACACAGCAACAACTACAATGTTTATCACATGAAACACAAGGGAAAATAATGATATTTTGCGGTTCAAATAAGAGATTGAGTGATGTGGACCCGAAGTAGGGGCCACGGAAGGAAAACACGGAACACGGGTTAGAGGTAAGAAAGATATATTAAACAGAAAAGTTACAAACAATAGTGTAAGCAGAGCTTACCATCCAGTGGTGTCCGATATTGGTATCGTACGCGGCTGCGCATTACTGGTATATTTAACACCCCTACACACACACACACGGGTCGAATGTGGCACAAGGCCGGTTTAACGTGGGCTTACCGAGCCCGTAGCCTCCGCCAAAAATATGTCTATTTACAACCCGTATACAGGAGTTTAGGGACTGTCTACCTCCCCGGACGAAACTTTGCCCTGCGGCAAAGCCTCGTCCGAGTTCCTCCCTGCCAAACAGAGAGTTCGACAGCAGAACACGCGGCTGCGCATTTCTGGTATATTTAACAACCCGCACCACACGGGGCGAATGTGGCACAAGGCCGGTTTAACGTCGGCTTACCGAGCCCGTAGGCTCGGCCAAAAATATGCCCATTTACAACCCGTATACACGAGTTTAGCGACTATCTACCTCCCCGGACGAAACTTTGCCCTGCGGCAAAGCCTCGTCCGAGTTCCTCTCTGCCAAACAGAGAGTTTGACAGCAGAACACGCGACTGTGCATTGCAGGTATATTTAACAACCCTCCCACACGGGTCGAATGTGGCACAAGGCCGGTTTAATACGCGGCTGCGCATTGCTGGTATATTTAACAACCCCCCCCACACACACACGGGGCGATTGTGGCACAAGGCCGGTTTAACGTAGGTTTATCGAGCCCGTAGGCTCGGCCAAAAATATGCCCATTTACAACCCGTATACACGAGTTTAGGGACTGTCTACCTCCCCGGACGAAACTTTGCCCTGCAGCAAAGCCTCGTCCGAGTTCCTCTATGCCAAACAGAGAGTTCGACAGCAGAACACGCGGCTGCGCATTGCTGGTGCTACTCCTGCCATGATTCAAATAATAATATAATACTGGGAGAGTCCATGATGCAGGGAAGTATCGGTCTCACAACACTGAGAAAGAAAACCCCCAGAAATAAGAGAAAGATCGATAACAGTTGCTGGAGTTGAGAAAAGTATTTTATTGAACTTTTATTTTTAAGAGAAAGATTTTATAAATTCCAGACGACAGCGGCAGTGGCTACTCGGCCAGTGAATACTGAGTGTTTCCATGTAAGGAAACGGACTGTGTTAGAATTACCATTAATACTCGTTATGTACCACACCACCCACATTCTCTCCGTATTCCATCGGTGAGAAGAAGGTTCCACTCGAACAGCGTCTTTGCGCGAACCACTGTTCTGCGGAACGGACTCCCAAATGGATGTTTCCCGATCACTACAATCTTAATCTGTTCAAGTATAGAGTTACCAGTTACCTTCTCCTCTTCTCCATATAAACTACCGCTTATCGTAACCCTCTTCCTCGAGTGGACACTGTGCCTTGCACAGAGGGAACATTACTGTATATAAAAAAATAACAATAAAACAACTGATACATGTCAAAGAACAATAAAAAAATATATAAAGATAGATACCAGATAATACGTAGAGGAAGTGTCTGATACTCTTTTAGGAAAAGCAAGAATACTGTCGATTTATTTTCTTTTCGGCCAGATCAATTTAAGATATTTTCTACCGCCGGACCACGCCTCCAAGAATCCTCGCTCTGAACCACCCCCGCACAGATTTGAAGGGTTGACGGAAGAGTTTGATGGGTCTAATTTTTCATGATAGTAGGCTTTATCTTGGTTGTCTGCCTAGATTCGAAAACTATCGCCCAGTACAAACATGAGCGTGTCACTGACTAGACATGACCATTTCTTTATGCTCTAAATATAATCCCCCCCCCCAAAAAAGCATATAGTTACAGACGTCGGCCTGCACCGTGATTATTTAAATGATAGAAAGTTCAACCAGACAGCCAAGTAAATAAATTGAAGAAAACGTTTAATTAACGAAGGGACTTTATTGCTTCGGCCTTGATGTATTTGGTAAGCATTGAATATTTGCATTACTAACTTTAGGACAGAAAAATTTATTTTTGTTTTGTTATTTGCAATTGTTTTATTTATTTTGTTTTCTGTTCCATTTTTTTTAACGAGCCAGTTCCTAATTTGCAACTTTTGGGCGATAGGAAGAGATATGCGCCCGTCTCTAAACAGGGAAAAATCTTTGTTGAACTTTATTTTTACAAATGAGAGATACTGCAGTAGATGATGGGAATAAAAAGGCTGATACAACAGTTAAAGTGACAGAAATAACCAAGAGCCTAAAAATCAATGGCGTTTAAATGGCTGAGTTAACTTCCTAACCGTGGTCATTGTTCGTGCATAGATACTAAAGATTGAGTAAGAAAGGTTGACAACAGCGTGCCGTCGCTAATAACAGAGATAAAAAACATATGATAAAAAGTTATCGGCATAAGGGCAATCGAAGATGCAAGCTACCAATTGGCGGCATCAAAATCGAGAAAGTTCAGAAAGTGTTATAAAAGACGACGGAAAATTGCAGACAGATATAAGAAGGCGTTTTAGAATAACGAAAGATGCCTTCCAAATGCTAAACAAATATTAAGAAACAGGAAAATTACAATACTTATCCGAATTTGTTATTAAAGTGTAGTTAATGGTTAAAGAAATAGCAAAACAAGCGTTACAGATATATCATATAGTAAACAGTAAGTACAATAAGTGAATATTGCACGACTAGTGAGTGTGTGTCTGTTGACCCAGCATTCAATCTATCCGACTGTTATAGTTAACAGCCCCCCCCACCACCACCACGAGGGATGTATGTGGCACAAGGCCGAGTTTAACGTGGGTTTCTCCGAGCCCGTAGGCCCCGCCCAAAAATATTCCATTAGAACTCGCATAAACGTGTTCAGGGCCTGTCTACCTCCCCAGACGAACCTTTGCCCTTCGGCAAAGCCTCGTCCGGGTTCCTCTCTGGCGAGGCGGATAGTTCGACAAATGAACAATCTGGTCGACTGCTATATTTAACATTCCCCCCACAAGGAATGTATCTGGCACAAGGCCGAGTTTAACGTGGGTTTCTCCGAGCCTGTAGGCTCGGCCAAAAATATTCCCTTTGAACCCGCATAAACGGGTCAGGGCCTGTATATCTCCCCGGACGAAACTTTGCCCTGCGGCAAAGCCTCGTCCGAGTTCCTCTCCGCTCGAGGCAGAGAGTTCGACGGAAATTAACAGTCTGGTCGACTGCTCCCCCAAGGCCTTCTCTCCTACGAATCTTATAGTAGGCGGAAGAGTCCAATATAGACTCTTTAGAGGGAGGACACTACAACATAAACGTATTAATCAGAGGTTTTAAAGCTATAAAGCAGAAAATGTTTTAACGGTCAGAGGGACAACAATTGGAATTATCTTCTAATTTCCTACCCATAACCCCCTTTCCAAATAGATGCCCTTCCGGAAGCACTCAAAGATCTGTCCCAGAATGTTTTATCTTAGCGGGGGAAACACTACGACCATTCGCAGGAGGTTAGTGAATGGATATTTTAAGACATCACTTGATGT
>OZ038511.1:22818462-22830962 GCA_964036315.1 Acanthosepion esculentum | reverse complement strand
CTCTGTTTTATAATAAACGGTATTAACGACATTTACCGGCCTGAATGTACGAGAAATTTTCATAGAAAATATGCGTCCCCCGAAAAATTTTTTTATGAAATTTTCTCGTACCTTCAGGCCGGTAAATGTTAATACTGCTTACTATAAACAGAGCATTTGCTTAAATAAAAAAAAATTCATAAAATAATTGTCGGACTTTGTCCATTTCATAATGTGTGACGTCATATATATATATATATATATATATATATATATATATATATATATATATATAATTATGATAAAAATACTCTATATTAGAGATAGAGCATATGTCAGTAAAAAAGTGGACACTGAGGTGAACATCCATTGACGACAGTCTGTTTTTTGCTTGTCTTTAAATCCGAAACAGACTGTCGTCAGTGGGTGTTGATCTCAGTGCATATTTACATATATAAAACGTTCTCAGCATGACCAAGAAACATTTTAGTCAAGATGGCCTTGTAAAGAGCTTTTCACTATACTCCAGTATATATTTTTATGAAAAACGTAGAGACCTGTATATTTAATCATCGACCTTCTTTTTAAGAGCGTTTTATACTGAACACGTTAGAGACAAAATAAATTTGATGCTTGTCGTACAAGTCCGTAGTAATGTATTTTTTCTTCTTCCAAGAAACCAATCGTCTTTTGTTAATGCCCAAACCTCTTGGCTGGAGCTGTTTCTAAGACCCAAATCAATAGTAAAATTTGTGGAATAGAATAAAATAAATACCTACGTAAAATTTCCACTTTTAGAAACAGTTTGTTTTTTTTGTCTTCACTTACGTATTTCGTTTCGACGCGATTTCACGAAAATAATTGTAGAATTGTACTTACCTGAAAAATAGAAGAAAAAAAAAACGGAATAAGATTTACCATTATCTCTGAAGATTAGATATTTTTACAATGACAAAAATCAATTGCAATATCAAGGAGTAAAACAAAAAAATGTATTACCAAATATATATAAAATACGAAATCATATTAAAATATATTCACATACACACTCACACACACACACACACATATATATATATATATATATATATATATATATACATATGGCTATCAGAGACTTTTCCTGGATTTCTCTTGTCGCTGAAAGTGATGTTTCTTTCCCTGTGTCGGGGTGATATTCATACCACTTTTTTGCGATTTTCTTCCCGCACAAGTTGCATATTTTCCAGTGCAGATATTAGCACAGTCTGTCATGGCCAGTTTAATATTAAGTTGGTGTTAACGCTGTGCAACCTGATACAAGATGGTCAATTTTGTTCTGGATTTTTATCACAGAATCTACATTTCGGGTCAACACAATATTTGAGTATGTGTGCTTGGTATTTTCTTATTAGCAAGCATGAGTCCAGTGCAGCAAGAATAAAGCTTCCGGTTTCAGCTTTTAACCACGCACTACGTACCTGCCGATGGCTACGGGGTTTGTTTTCATCAGCTTGTTTGGTACGTGCAGAGTATTGACCATGCAGAGGCTTATCTTGTCATCGTTTTTGCATTGGGTAAATTGCGTTCTTTCTTTAGGTTCTTTGACACAGCAGGTACCTTTGTAGACCGATTGTGCTGGTTTTGTCAGACAGTTTTAGTTGAACTAATGTTGTGGTAAACCCTCCTACAGTAGAATAGCCTCTTCCTCCTCTCATAAATACTAACTGCAAGTGTCGTTGAGGAGTCGGTTAAGGAGTGCAGACGCAGTGTTAACCTACCTTTCGTACGTACACCTCTATCTACTTATTACTAAAACGTTTGCTTTGTATATATTTCAATACACTTATTCAACCTACCTTCATCTTCCGTGTCTTTCTTTCTGGCCCCTAAACAGGCCACAGCAACTAATCCTTCGCCTCTTTTGAATCTGAACACATAGAGACTATCAACATCTGCCTTCGGATATAGCCTTATTATTTTAATTATTATTATACAATTGACCTTTACGCACTGCCAATACCTCATAAATAATTGAGTGTCCCGTTATGATAACGTGAACATACAAAATACATTACATAGACCTTACTTGGTTTCAGTAAAAAAAATAGTTTGATAGAAATGTTTAGCCTCTCATGCTAATAACTCATAAATGATGAACTATACTGTTTTTATTGCGTGAGAAGAAGAAAGACATCAAAAACGCTACTTGGTTTCAGTGAGAACAAAAACGAAAGAAGCGAAGGTAGAAGTGTTTAACGTCTTTTTCAATGAAATGCGAAAAGTTGTCGATTTGAAATCTTTTCATTTGTATCTCCCTACTTCTTAAAATAACGACACGTATTCGTATTTATCAGTGTTATTGCAATATTTTGTTACAGTTGTTAAGCTCAGATATTTAACGGTGCGATAGAGGAATATCTACGGATATTTTATGGCCGCAGAACTCACTATGAGTTTATTCAATGATGATCTGAAGAATTCTTCATAAATGTAAAATAGAAAAACCCTGATATGTTCACCGGTTAAAACTAGTTATTAATATTTGTGTATGTTATGTTTCCTGCTTTGTATCCTGTAGAGCCGGGTCCAAGCTATGGTCCTTAGACCCTATAGGAGAATTGTCATTTAATAGATAGCACTTTTCTTAGTATATGGGATGTTCCTAGTTGGGCGAGCTTCTGGGTAACTTGTATGTTGATGTTATCTTGGACACTGTTAGTAAAACTATCCATTCCTTTTCCTTTTCATTCCTTTTCTCACGAGGGCCACAGCTCCGATTACTATTAGTACAGTCTTAGTCTTCATTCCACTATCCTATTAATCTCGATCTCCAGGTCGTTGTATTGGACAATTTCTCGATAATTTTCATGAAGGTGTTTCTATCCGATGGTACTGCTATGTCAATAAGCATACACTTCCTGATTTTTTTTGTTTACGCTAATATCTGTTGGATTTTATTTCCCTATCAATTTGAATTGGCATGACCCAGAGGATAGTTACATCGTTGTTTTGAGTAACTCTGGCGGGTTGGTGCTCATACCATGTCTCAGTGGTTTCGATTTTGTGCTTCTTGCATATCTTCCAGTGAACATATGTCGCTACCTTGTTATGTCTGTGGGTTTATTCATTTTTTGCTAGTTCCGGATATTCTCAGAGAATATGGTCAACATATTTTCCTCAGATTATATGTTTCATTCTTGGTTATGTGTTGCTAGGCTTTGGTTCTGAGCTGCAATATTTAGGCCTTCATTCAACCCGGTGCTTCTCAGCCACACTGACGTGTTTCCTGTTGGTCCGCATCGACTGATTTCGTTCTTTTTAGGAATTTGCCGTGCAACATCTCAGTTTTCAGGTAATTTCTTTTATTCTTATTGTTTTTTTAGAATTTAATTCATTTATTATTATTATTATTATTATTATTATTATTATTATTATTATTATTATTATTATTATTATTATTATCGGGCCTACATTTCTAGGTTTGTGCTTATATGTGCATTTTTTTATGTCCAATTACATCTGTTTGTATATGGGTGTTCATGTACGCACATATTTTTTCTTTACATTGCTCGGACTTTCATCCTCATCTTTGTTGCCATATTTATCACAACGTTTCGGCCGTTGTACGCTCCGGCCTTCTTCGGGTGGTTGGAATGTCGAACTGAACCCTTTATTTCGCTCGTAGACTGTTCTATTTCCACGTGCCATATCTAATGGATGTATGTTATCAGTTATCTCCTGTTAATTCTCCTCTCCATGTTCTCCAACCGGGTATTGAACTCGCACTTTTGGGGTCCCGTCACTGGATTTAACTAACGCCTTTATCCACGGTGTCATGTATCCTTGAGGACATCTGTGTATGAGTTTCCGGGTATTATAAACCTAATGTCTTCAGCCATCATTTTTTACCAGTTCTAATATTGCAATTTTTGCTGTTATCATTGCATGTTTTTCTTTGTTATTATTGCTTTTCTCTGGCACTCCTTATTACTGATTCTCATAGTGTATTCATTTCTATGCTTGGTCGGCTCAGGAGATTTTGATAAATATGGCAACAAAAATGAGGAGGATAGTAAATGTAAATAATGTACATAATACTTCATCTCAGAAATATATTTTATTCTTGTACACTTGTATGTATGTATAGTGTTTATATATGCTCTTACATGCATTGGTGTGCCTAATATATGTTGCTTTCATTGGTAGCTTTTTCACCAGCATCGAAATTAAATAATAAATTGTTCTTTGGATATTGATAGTAATAATGGTATAACAATGTTATAATGATGAAAATGTGTATTTATATATATATATATATTTCTTAATTTACTTGATAAAAAGCATTTATTTATTTATTTATATATATGTATACGTTTTATTAGTTGTTGGTAAATGATTTTTTAAAAATCCACTTCTTAAATCTTCTTACTACTAAAACCGGAGTATGAAGACCTATCGTCCAAACAAGTAGCAATTGTCCTTTTTTATGCTAACTAGTATGAAAATAGCCTTTCTAGTTATATATTCTGTAGACATCTTCTTACGCACTCCAAAAAAAAAGAGCAGAATCTTCATTCTACACGCAAGTAAGTATTTTATTTTTCAGAAGAGTGAATTTTCTTTTTCAGCCTATATAATTGATTGACTGATTTGCTTTTTACGGCTTATCAACCCTCTGTGTCTTTTTTAAAGCCGAAATATATTTTTGGGTATAAAAACGGTTATCTTATTTGCGAATGAATAATTAATATTTTTTTTAGAATAAAAATGTTTTTCGCAGATACAATCGAACTATTAACTGGTCGGAGGAGATGGGTGTTTGCACGTAAGAGAATTGTTTCAATATAAGGCAAGGGTGTTTTGAGGTTGACGAAAACCTTTAACCCATTGTTCTCTTAAGAATTACAGGGTAACAGCAAAAAATGAAAGAAACAGGGGAAAACAAAGTAGCACAGCCTTAGAAAATACGACACTCAGCTTCAGGAAAAAATGTCAAGGAAATTTCTTCACAAGTCACTTAATCTCTCCCTCTGCTAACTGCTTGTTTTCCTGTCGCTTTTATTGACATAACACAGGATATGGAAAAATTACAGAGAGGCCCGTATCTAGACATGTCAAGCTGTTCTTCTGCTAACGGGGAACAACCTGGATGTAACTAGTTTTATCGGGCAGGTCGGCACGCAACTTAGGGCCTCTTTTGCGTTTGTACTAACACGATTTTCGCCATAAGAATGTAACGAACTGAACCGGGTTGTGTGTGTTAATAACTCGTCTCAGTGTCATCATCATGAAACTTAATATAAGAAATTCAGAAATCATGATAAAATTGACGTTTGAGTTAATAATATGGTGACAATATATTAAACTTCACCATCAACGGAATCGTCAACCGGTTTCACTGTTAATGCCGGATACTAAAAAATGAATCATCATTCCATAAATGCGCCTCCACAGAAAGATTCAGAGGATACCATAGACCAAACATGTGAGCAACGACGAGGTTTTAGAGATGTGGAAACAAAAAGGAAACGTTGACTTAACATCAGAAAGAAGCAGTTGAAATTTCTGGAGCACGTAATGAGGAAGGATGTTTGGAAAATCTGATGCTCACAGGAGAGATTGAGGGAATGTAATTGATAGGCTTGACTAGATAGATGCTAAAACAGGATTTGGGAGAAATATCAAAAAGACAAAACTTATTAAGAGCAACGAGGGACAGGAAAATATGGAGGGTCATGATCGCCTAATGTTCTCAGGGAACACGGCACATAAAAGAAGAAAATTGAGGGAAATCTATTGAGTTAGACGTCAAGCGAAACGATAAAACCAGAAATTTGAATTTGTCGTAAAAATCAAATTGACATAAAAATTGTACAACATTTTGAGTAAGAATCTAGGTTTTATTGATTTATTTTCGGATTATCAACCCTTTATGTGTTATTTAAAGAAATAATATACAGTATGTCTGTGTGTGTGTGCGTATGTGTGTGTGTGTGTGTGTGATTGTGTGTGTGTGTAACGAATGCACGGCCGAAATTTTTATAGCTGGCTGCCACGAATAGGCAGGAAGATTCTATTGGCCAGCGTGAGAGCCAACAGATGACTGACACGAATGCTAACAAGCATGCTAGCATGCAAAAAAATCCATCAAATCGTCACAAGTGGGACAAATTTAAATCTGCATGGCACTTAACTCCAATTGGCTCATTCGCATGCTTAAACTCAACGTTGATTCTGATTCCGCAGTACTGGGTTGGGTAGGAAAAATTATTTGTTGTTAACATTCTTTTTTCATTCGGTTTTTCCAGTTACGAGTCCTTTTTTAAAGCTGATCGTTTTGTGTTCATTTTGTTAATTTATTTTTTCGTAACAGATTTAATGTTTAGTATAGAGCTTAAAAAATTCGCAGTGTGAGATAGGCAAGAAGTAAGGCATGTAGCAACATGAGCACGGGAAAGGGCACTCCTTTAAAGGCAAGGAAGGGCAAAAATACTTTAAGTCAAGTGATAGCGATTGCTGTATGAGTCGTACGATTTTTGAATCAAGCCCGGGCAACGCCGGGTCATGCTGCTAGTTGTTAATAATTTTCTTATTACTGCACAAATTCTTCTGAAAAATTGTGTGTGGTACCTAGATCCGATGGTTATTAGTATACATATACGATTTTATAACAACTTTCCACCAAAAAAATGTTATTAAGAAAGTTATTATGAAAAATACGTTTTCGAGGGTGGAAATAATTATAAGACAGTTTTGAAAATTTGTATTTAGCAGCAGAATTGTACAAAATTCAATATTTACATTTATTTCTTTTCAATTGTAATACTTCAACACACCTGTTTTGCATTGAATCAATAAGTTTTCTGCAGAGTTTCAGATGGAATTTCATTCCAATACTGTTTAATGCAAGATTTTAAAGTTTCTCTATCTTCAAATTGACGTTTATTTTTGTATACTCTTCTTGACAAAATTCCCCACAAATTGTTAATAATTTTTTTTTTTTGGTGGAAAGTTGTTATAAAATCGAATATCTATACCATCGTATCTAGGTACCACAGACAAATTTTCAGAGGAATTTGTGCAGTAAGAAGAAAATTATTAATAATTTCATGGAATGTCTTATACTTATTTACACCACTGTATATAATCAATAAATTAATATAATCAATAAATTAACAAATCTCATTATCAAAAAAAGATGTAGGTCTATATAGGGATGACAGTCTAAGATACTATGCAAATTTTCAAAAGTCTTATAATTATTTTCACCTTCGAAAACAAAGTTTTGTTAAAAATATCTTTTTGGTGGAAAGTTGTTATAAAATCGAATATGTAGACTAATACCTATCAGATCTAGGTACCTCACACACATTTTCAGAGGAATTTGTGCAGTAATAAGAAAACTATTAACAATTTCCACCACTGTATTTCGGTTTGTGAGAAGAATTCTTATTATTCTGCAAGTGGATATTGTATTGACTATTTTTTTAAAATTACTATGATTTTTCCAGATGCATGTCCTAATATTTAACCCATAGCTCGGGGTAGGGGATGGATTTTTTACATTCCCCAGGTGTATTTGCATATATGCGAATATAACGAGCCCGACTAGGATTCGAACTCGTTTTTCTGATTTCCCATTTCGAGACGATATGTATTGCACCACCCGCAAATTGATTGTCTCAACATAACGCAGTAAATAATAATTTATAAATGGACGTTTGAAAATTTAGATATAACTATAACCTAATAAAGATAATTTAGATATAACCTAATAAAGAGAAAAGGAAAATTTACTTATTCTTTACCAACGCGTTTCGTCTTCAGATAGACTTTATCAAATCAAATGCATGAGTTTATTTTGCAACAAGTATTTATACACAGAAGTAAAAATGTTGTTAGTTTATTCAGAATTTTATAGTTGAGGAAGTATAAAGGAGGCTAACCGAACAGTCAATTTAAATTATGGAAGATACTAATTAGTGTAATTTAATGTCTCATAAACAAAGCTGAGTAAATGTTTCTATCTCTATTTCTGAGGAAAGGTATTGTAACTACGCTATTTACATTGTTACACAAGGCCTTGTGCCCGATGGGTTGAGCGTGTTGGCTTTGTTCAAATTGTTGATCACGCTAGATAACACGCTTATCTTACAGAAACTGTAACTTAGGTCTGCTCGACATAGTTGCAGTATAAACCACAGGTGGGTTCTGTGGGTGTTGAACAAACGCCAAATGTCCCTGATCAAGCGTCTGCAATAAAAATTGGCCTTGTGGAACTCAGGAGCATATAACACCCGAAACGTCGTTAATTTGATGAGGACAAAAGTCCGAACAATGAATAGCTGGTCACTGGTATTCGAGGACACACGTTTACTAGGGAGGGTAGCCAATTTTTTATTGCAGACGCTTGATCAGGGAAATTTTTCCGTCTGTTTAAAACCCACAGAACTTACCCGTGGTTTATACTGCAACAATGCTGAGAAGACCTTTACAATTTCTGAGAAAAAGCTTGTTATCTAGCGTGATCAACAATTTGAACAAGGCCAGCACGCTTACACCCTCAGACACGATGCCCTGTAACGTCGTGCTAGCTCAGCTATCGACGGTCCAGTGACATCGTCTACCCAATTTCACTCACAAGGCTTGGGTCAAAACGTGGTATAGTTCTTCAGGTACTTTCCAAAGGTACCGCATGCTGGGTTCCAGTCAGATAGCATCAGGAAGTATCCTTCTTAAAAAATCGACTATGGTGAGATTCGAACCGTGGTCTTATGGTTAGAATGCGAACGTTCTAACCACTCAGCCACGAGCTCATATAGAATGATTTAAATTTAACCATATTATTTTAACTTTTAAAACTTATAGTCATGTCAGACTTTTAAAACTTCTTATAGACATGCCAGGCTTGGGACAGGAGTATTTTTTTACTTTCCTGTGAGACATTACATCATATTATTCATCATCCTCTACAACCTACATTGATTTCTCGTTCTGTGCTGCTAACCACTACCTTATCCGAATATTCGCAGTTTTAAGCAATCACTTATGGCTTAGATTTCATGTGTAATAAATGAGTTTATACAGGCAGTTTTCAATGGATTTCATTTTTAAAAGAATTATAATGAAATTAATATCGTTTTCTTTAACAGTGTTGTCCGTAAGATTAATCTCGTAGAAAGTGAATCAAGACTGATTATTTGACAGGAAAGTAAATTTGTTTTGATTACAAAACGGTGAAACGTGACGAGAATCTCGTTCGGAAGAAAGATATTTCACACCGCAGCGCATAAGTTATTTTAACTGACGTCATTAATTTATTTCCCATTAGAAACTAATCATTAACACAAATCCGATTTCAATCCACGTCATCCGCTTCGTGTTGTCAGGTTCGCTAGAAATATAATTAGGAAAGGCGAAAAATAATCACAAACTTTCGGTTTTACTTTCAGTTTCACTTTCTCTTTTACTTTCAGTTTCACTTTCTCTTTTACTTTCAGTTTCACTTTCTCTTTTACTTTCAGTTTCACTTTCTCTTTTACTTACAGTTTCACTTTCTCTTTTACTTACAGTTTCACTTTCTCTTTTACTTACAGTTTCACTTTCTCTTTTACTTACAGTTTCACTTTCTCTTTTACTTACAGTTTCACTTTCTCTTTTACTTACAGTTTCACTTTCTCTTTTACTTACAGTTTCACTTTCATTTTCTTTGAATTCTCTTCAATTCGAAGTATCCGAGTCTGTATTTTGTAAGAAACTAAATCGAGATTCTTTAACAGGCTTTCAAAGGAGTTGGATTTAAGATGAACTAGGGGTAGGTTTACCCAGCATCGTATGTTAAAAAGCCAAAATATTAACAACAGTATTCGAGTCATTTTCTTCAATAATCGTTCCAGGTCGTGATTCGTGTATTTTGTAAGCAACTAAATCGAGATTCTTTACCAGGCTTTCAAAGAAGTTGGACTTAAGATCAACTTTTCTAAAAGGGAAATGGTCTGAAATTGGAATGAACGAGGTGATAACAAAGCGACTGAAAAATCCAGAATATGAAATTAATGAATCCTAAATGTTTCAGATATGTCATTGTGTGAATCTGTAACAATTTTATTCGAAGGGGTAAGGAAATTGCACAAAATAGTCTGCTCTAGGGGTAGGCTTACCCAACATCGTAACGTTAAAAAGCCAAAATATTAACATCAGTATTCGAGTCATGTTCTTCAATAATTTTTCCAGGCCCTGACTCGCGTTCGGATGCCAAATCGTACGGTAATATCTAACTAGCAGCGATATAAAAGAGATTTCATGGATCAATGTTTTAAATGGATTGAAGTGAGTGAACCCCGTGGGATTTAAAAACGACTATCTTTCATCGCATTTCATAGGCTGGGTCTATAGAATCAGAAGTCTTTTCCAAATCACAAAAAGTATATCGCTTTAAAACTTCAAAACGTAGCAACAACTAAAACGGATAATCCATATGACTAGAAGATAAAAGAAACATATGAAGGAAGGCCTTAATTTTTTACACTTTGTTGTGCAGGCGGAAACGGGTAACCTGGAAGACAACACCTCGTTGTTGTTACTGTTGAAGAGGATAATTCCTTCTCCACCTCAGCAAGCGTAAATCGAATCGTCAAAGAAAAGAGGACAATGGGTAGGGGTGAATAAATATATAATTTGTTCGCATATAAAGAAAAACTAGCTTATCTGTTGCTGTTGATAAGACATCAAGGAGAGGGGGTGGTGAAATTAGATGTGAAATGTACATTGGTAGTGGCAATCGTCACCATCAGTCGTGTCTCTCAGCTTGTCGGCGATGAGATCGAACGCTGGTCTGTGACGGGTCTGTTGGAATTTGGGTATATAGATTTTTTTTGCCGGCTCCAATTAATGTTTTATTTTGGTTAAAGCGGGTCTATGCGTGGAGTCGATGCGCTGAAAATATATTCACGCACGGTTAACATCCGGTTTGTTTAAAAAATGTAAGAAACACAACCACTTCAACCCATTTTAAACATTGATCCATGCTATTTAGATATTTCCGTACGATTTGGCATCCGCACGGGGTCTATTTTTGCCCGAGCTGACGGGCTCGGTTTTGCCCCGCATTAAAAAACGTCCTTGTGCCACATCCTACCACGCGGGGTAGTAAAGTAAATAACCTTGCTTCGGCAATTAATTCGAAATTTCGTCTCCAGCTGTTCTGGTGGAACTCTCTACCTTCGGGCAGAGATGAACCTAGACGAGGCAATGCCAAAGGGCAGAGTCTCGTCTGGAATGGCAGACAGCTACCCGACCCCGTGTATAAAGGGTTTACGAGGAATTTTCCTGAGCCTAAATTCGGTTTTGAACCCGCATTAAAAACGGCCTTGTGCCACATCCTGCCGGGCCTTTTATGATAAATATCCTTGCTTCGGCAATTAGTTAGAGTTTCGTCTCCAGCTGTGATGGTCGAGCTCTCTGTCCGAAGAAGCCTGACGAGGCTGTGCCGAAGGGCAGAGTCTCGTCTGGGATGGTAGACAGCTTCCCGGTTCCGTTTTTACGGGGTCTACGGAGAATTTTTGCCTGAGCCTACGGGCTCGGTTTTAACCCCGCATTAAAAAACGGCCTTGTACCACATCCTGCCTCGCTGAGAGACAAGTTAAATAACCATGCTTTGGGAATTACTGACCTGCTAACGGATTCCCTGTCTTTCAGTAGTGTATTCTCTTTTACAATAAACCTCTCTTTTCTTTCATCTACGCCCGTGCTGCTGTTCCTTTCACTCGAGTACCCCCTTTGTCTGTTTGTAACCTCTTTAAGGATACAACAAAAAGCCTGATAGTAACCAAATTATCACCAGTAAATATGCAAAAAGAAGAGAAACATATAAATTGCTCGAAGAAGCCTATAAAAACATGTATATTGCAATAAAAGTCTTAGTGATCACTGTAGATCTATACTGGATGAACGTAGCCGCTTTGATGAAAACTGAGTTTTTCAGATATAGAAATATTTTAATGTTTGTTTATTTGTTTTAATTTTAGAAGTATGTCGGCCTCTACTATAATTTTGACATTTGCAGTACTTAGAATGTACCAATTGCCTTCGTAGGATTTTTACTTCTTTTATTTTCATTTGTTGTCCTTCTGTGTAAAATTTTCACGGTCTAATTACAACCTAAAAAAAATGATTTACTGTTTATTTCATTAGACAATATTACACCGATAAATTGATTAGAGCGACCGTTTCATTTTCACTTTGATGTTAAATCCACGAATTGATTTTTCAAAATGCTACACCTGGCCGAAATGTTCAGGGAAGCCCAAATTAAAAACGGTGTGAAAAGACGTCATCACAGAGATATGTCGAATGTTTTTTAACAGACGAAATCTGACACCACTTCATTAAAATCTGTCTTTAATTGTCTGAACGGATTTGGAAATTTTTAAGAATTTTTGACAGGCGCAAACAAACGCCAGATATTCGTAATTAAATTATACATATCTAGTGTTATTAAGGCGACAAAAATAAATACAGTGTTGAGGATGTACGAAAAG
>OZ038511.1:22808462-22815962 GCA_964036315.1 Acanthosepion esculentum | reverse complement strand
TTTACACATTATCAATCTTGTGTAGGTCATTTAAGATGAAGCCTATATCAAGTGCCTTGAAAAGTTAGGTTTGCCCTGTGTCAAGAGAGTGACTGCTAGAAGAACCCATGTCTGTCAGCAGGACTCTGTAATATGCCACACAAGCAGGAAAACCCATTCATGGCTGTTAGAAAATTCCCGTGACCACATTACTACTTACATATGGCCAACACCCCAGATAACGAACCCCTTGATTATTATGTGTGGGTTACAGTTGTGGGAGAGACCAACAAAATTCCTTATAAGAAAAGATGAACTGAAGGCAAGGATTATGGCAGCATTCACCTACTTAAACAAAAAGGACCCTTTCAGAAGAGTTGCAGGAGATTCCGAAGTCGCCTGGAGGCCGTGATTGAAGCCAATGGCGATTTTATTGAAAGAATTTACTCTTTAATATTTCAAAATATTCTCGTGTAATTTTGGTAAAGATTTTGCATTTTTCGTAACTTAGACGATATTTTATACATCGCACCTTCTATATTTAGGTCAATACCGAGTGACGAAAGTTTGTTTTGTGCTTGAACGCTATCTTCAGTAAAACTGACTGTCGCCCTTCAGTGTCGACCTCAGTGTCCACTTTTATAATAGGGTTTACGGCCATATCAAGTTGAATCATCGTCTCTCGTCTGAGGACCGAACGTAAGCAACGTCGAGTCTGGATGGTTATCGCTGGTTAAAAAGCAGGTGCTGTATGTTTGGATGCGCATTTGATGTAATAGATATAGGCCCGGAATTTTTTTTATCGGAGAGACGAGATTCGATGCATTACTATGGATGGTTATTCTAATCCCCCCAAATGTCTATCACGTATATATCCTCGCTCGATCTAGCTTCTAATGCTCTGAAGGGAGCGGCTTGGTGAAAGAAGACGTTGCTCTTGGGGGCCTATCCCCTGGGTTATGTCTACTGTGATGAGCATCACCACCGGAATTCAGTGACTAGGTAGCTTATTTTGAGTCTAGTTATTTTCTTCTCGAAAGCTTTTTACTATTTGGGTCTAAGTTGTTGAAATAGGACCCTAGTCGTAGCCATCCTAATCAAGAACCAAACAACCCAACATAAATAGAATAGCATTTAATACTGACAGAAACATATTACACCTATTTAATAACTGATCCTCCAAATAATAAGCATCAGCCCATCTCCATATTAATAAGGTAGTAACCCAACAAGAACCTCTAATATTATCTATAAAACTAAAACAATAAACAACATATATTCAAACCAAAACATACGCCATTATGACGGTTAACGATAAACGAAAGCGCTCGGCAAAAAAAAAAAATCGACTCGGGCCTTATTTCAACAACTTAGACACAAATATTTAAAAAAAAACTTGCGAGAAAGCAAGAAAAAACTGAAAAAAAGATCATCAAACGATAAGTTCTGTAATTTTCTACAACACATGCATGAATACATACATATATATATATATATATATATATATATATATATATATATATATATATATATATATACATATATATATATATATATATATATATATATATGCATATATATATATATATGCATATATATATATATATATATATTTATATATATAAAAGTAAACATAGAAGTCAACACTTAGAGCCTCTAAGTGTTGACTTCTATGTTCACTTTTATATTTACACACGCTCTATCTCTGATATTGAGCACTTTATCCCATATATATAGCACATCTTAAGACTATATTTCTTCATATATATATATATATATATATATATATATATATATATATATATATATATAAAAGTGACTCACCTTATCCTTTGAATTTAGCTCAACTTTCGTTTCATCGGAGAAGAGAACATTCTTCCAGCCTTCTACGGTGAAACTCTTGTAATAGTTAGCCTATTCAAGTCTCTTGGCTTTGTTGGCTTTGCTTAGTAGCGGCTTAAACCTTTTTATACAATATTTTTAGCCTTGTTCTAACAGCCACCGACGGACTGTTGAAGAGGCAAGACTAACACCTTGCTTTTCGCTTAGACTGGCTGCAATTTCTTGGCTAGTTATATTGCTATTCTTCGCAACTTCTCTCTTGATTACCCTGCAAGTTCTATCATCAATCTTTTTCTTTCGTCCCCTTGTTTCCTTCCTTGGAGCAGGAGTGGCATCATTATGTGCCCTAAGCGCTCGAGAAACAGTTGATTGCGAGGTTATAGCAATTTCTGCAATTTCTCACGTAGAATTGCCTGCTTTTGAGAGGGTAATAATAGATGCCTTAAGTAGTTCTGATGCGTGTTTGTACCCTTTCATCTGGTTATGGACTTGAGTGGTTATTTCAAGCTGTTTTTATACTGCATGAGGATTTCTAGAATATTCTGGATTACTCTATATTTAATTTAAGCTGTTCTAGAATTCTCTAGAACATAGTTCTGAGTGTATTATAAAATAGTTTCCAATATTTTGTCAAAAGGTCTTTAAATTTACCAGTTTAATCATTAGAATGCGATATCTGAGTCACTTTTTTTGCACAGAGTTTTTTCCTGAATCTCATTTATATCTAAATTTATAATTATCATTAGAATACCTTAGAGTGAATAATTTTTTCCTAGGTCGTCGGGAAGGGATCTTTATATTAGTAAGATTAAAAATTATTTTAACCCCAAAAACCATAGACAAAATTATTTTTAGTAAAAAAAAAATCAGGTGAGTCACTTTTATCAAACAGGACAGTATACACACACACACACACACACACACACACACACACACACACACACACATATATATATATATATATATATATATATATATATATATATATATATATATATATATATATATATGTATATGTAGATATATATATATATATATTGAACGATAAAAATTATTACAAAAATTGAAATCTTCAGACATACTGGGTTGTAGATTTATATTCTTTCGTTATTATTATTATTATTATTATTTAATTTAGATTCCTCCCACTAGTTTCGGCCAACATGGCCATCATCAGGAGAAAAAGCTCTTCTGGTGGCTGGTGGCAGTAAACCACGTACATATATATATATATATATATATATATATATATATATATATATATATATATATATATATATATATATATATATATATGTGTGTGTGTGTGTCTGTGTGTATGTGTATATAGAGAGAGGGGGAGAGAGATAGACTGATAGATACATATAGATAGATATACAAACACGTCATTGTTAACTTAAAGTGTAATGATCGAAGTTGTTATAATTTACGATCGGTCATCACAGTAAAATACCTTTCATCTCTAATTATCTTAAAACAGAAAAAATACTCAGAGGAAATAAATTTATTATTCATATTTAATGATCAAATAAGTCTCATCCATCTGTCCTTTGAGTTCTCGGCATCAACATTAATTATTCCGACAGTCCTTTGCTCTCCTTCTTTTCTTATGTCACGTGCTCCCATGATGTGAACAAATTGGAATCTATCCATCTTCCTTCTCTTGATGTTCTCAGTAATCCTTACACGGTTTCGACGCCTGTTTTCCTTTGTGCCACTTGCACTTGCATCTTTCTCGTTTAGAAACAGGTTACTCGCCGCATCCCTCATCTGCGCCTACCTTCGATGCGTCTTGTGAGTGTTAAGTTCTCAAAGCTTTCTTTTCTTTGTGTCTATCCCTGCAATTATATATATATTTACATTTTTATTCCTATATTTACAACTTCCTCATTCCTTACATGCTCCTTCCTTGCTATTCCCAACATTCGACTGTAGCAACCCTTTTGGTTAACATCAAATATTGTTTGTTTTTTTTATTTAACGAAATTGTCAGATATGCAATGTTATATAGCATGATAGGCATTGCACAGAGAGGCTACCTTACGGAGCTCTGATAGTGACTGAAGCCGAACCGCCACATGAGGTCTATTGAGTTTTCTTTGGATCTTATGAAGTAGCTCCAGTTAAATATCTGGGTCTCCGGACCATATATGACAGCAATATTCTAAGCGTGGACGAATGGTAGACTTATAGATATGCAAGATAGATTCCGAAGAGAAAAAATATCTCACGCAACATAATGAACCAACTTTCTTAGCAGCTGATTTAGAAATAGATTCAATGTAGTCTCTCCACCTCATGTAACTTGAGAAGGCCCAATGAATCAATTTTTCGGAGGATAGCATCAGCCATGCACATGGAAGACAGAGAGGGGTCTCTCAGAGGATTAATGTAGAGAAGTTTAGTTTTGGAGGCGTTACAATTGACAAGTCATCTTTAGCCCCAGTTGACGATGGTCTTGAGGTCGTTTTGTACATCAGCTGACATTTTGACATTGTCGGACTGATTATCCTTACAATCGAGGCTTGAGTAAATGGTAGTGTCGTCAGCATAGATGCCAGGTTGAGAGTTGATGTTACCGGGAAGGTGGTTAATGAAGATTAAAACAGCGTATGGCCAAGAATGGATCCCTGGGGGACATCTGCGTTACTACGAAAAGATGTCGATGAGTGGCTGTTCAGAACAAATTTCTTTTCTCGATTTGATAGAAACAGGATACTCGCCGCTTCCCTCTGCTTCGCTTAACTTTGATGCGTCTTGTGAGTGTTGAATTCTCGAAGCTCTCTTTTCTCTATGTCTATCCCTAGAATTATATTTAGTTTGTCATTCCTATATTGCGTCTTGGTTAAGACGATAAACTACGTCCATCAGCAAGGCCTCTGATCAGAAGTCCTTGAGGAGCGTGGAACCACCTCTTAATTCCTTGCATTCCCAGGTCCACCCTGACCCGGGATGGTAGCACCTGTTAGGTCCTAGCTATGGGCAAATAGTTAACCCCGAAACCGAGGTAAAAAGCATTATAAAAGTGTAAAAATAGGTTTTAATACCAGAAATACTTAGTAAAAAATTATTACCAGAAATACATTTTTGAAGAAAAAAAAATATTACCAGCAATACGTTTTTGAAAAAATATTACCAGCTATACGCTTTTGAAAAAAAATATATACTGCAATACATTTTTGAAAAAATATTATCAGCGATACTTTTTCGAAGGAAAAATATTACCAGAAATACAAATTTTAAAAAATAATATTACCAGCTATACGTTTTTGGAAAAATAATATTACCAGCTATACGTTTTTGAAAAAAATAATATTACCAGCTATACGCTTTTGAAAAAATAATATTACCAGCTATACGTTTTTGAAAAAAATAATATTACCAGCTATACGTTTTTCGGAAAATAATATTACCAGCTATACGTTTTTGAAAAAATAATATTACCAGGTATACGTCTTTGAAAAAAATAATAATACCAGCTATACGTTTTTGGGAAAATAATATTACCAGAAATAGATTTTTCACAAAACAAAAGTATTACCAGGAAAAAAAAATTGTCGGCATTAAATGACCAATTGGGGTTGATATGCCGTAAAACAAAACAAAACATTTCTATATTTGCAACTTCCTCATTCCTCACATGCTCTGCCCATGCTATTCGGAACAGTCAACTATAGCAACCCTTTTGATTAACATGAAATAATATTGTTGTTTTTTGTTTAACGAAAATGTCAGGTATGAAGTACCGTATAGGATGATAGGAATGGCGCAGCATTCCTGGACACTTCACAATATTTAAATCTTAATCCTGAAAATCTGAAGGCAAAAAGAACAGAGGAAAGAGGGCTTGGAAAATCTGATACTCACAAGACAGATTGAAGGCAAGAGGAACGGAGGAAAGAGGGTTTGGAAAATCTGATACTCACAGGACAGATTGAAGGCAAAAGGGACAGAGGAAAGAGGGCTTGGAAAATCTGATACTCACAGGACAGATTTAAGGCAAGAGGGACAGAGGAAAGAAGGCATGGAAAATGTGATACTCACAGGACAGATTGAATTCAATAGAGACTCGGGTAAACAACGCATAACAGATTTATAGTGAGCTTGAGCAAATGGATGGCGGAACCTAGTGTGGGAAGTAATGATCGCCTACGTCCTGAGAAGGAACGGGATGTAAAGAAGAAAATTAATTCGATCTGTGAGACTAATATTTTCCATCTTTGATTTATAGCTGTTATTATAGTCAGAACATTTCGACTTAAAACCCTCTGGTCATCTTCAGGTGTTCGTTTTTTGACCGATATGGCATATAATACAAGTGTTGATCATTGTATTATTTTTTCATTACTTATTCTTGCTTTATAAGAAGAGATAAACTTCACTGTCTCGTTATTGTGTATATAATAAGGTCAAAAACAGTAAACAATATTTTCAATGACTGCTTAAGATCAAAATATGCTGACAATTGTCCGTCTCAAAAAGCAATATATGTATATATAAACTCACACATACATACATAAATACATACAAATATATACGCATTATGAGATTGCTAATGTCGAAAGTACTCGGAATCAATGAATGTGTATCAAAATGGTAATTTTCTCTCTCTCTTTAACAATGATACTAAGAAGATTGTCTGTGAATAGGAGAGGATCATATTGAAAATAGACAAAACTTTTCTAAATTATTCAATGTGGCATACATTATATATATATATATATATATATATATATATATATTTGAATTGGGCAGAGTCCGACAATTTATTTAAAGACATTTATATAATATGTTTAACGTTCTTTTTATAGATACAAGTATTTAAGCAAATGCTCTGTTTTATAATAAACAGTATTAAATAACATTTACCGGCCTGAATGTCCGAGAAATTTTCATAGAAAATTTTCGTTCTCCGACAGCAATCGAACCTGTATAATAGAAAATTTTCGTTCTCCGAAATTCTGTCGGAGAAGGAAATTTTTCTATGAAAAGGGAGTTAATTTTCAATTCAATATATTATATATATATTTATAATTAAGTAGTTCATCGAGTCTGAAACTTCAACAGAATGCAGAAAGCACTGAACGGCCGTTTCTTCCTATATCTGCGACTCATCAGCAGTGCGCATCCACTACCGTGAAATTGAAACCCTGACAGTTAGCTTGTCAAGCAAACATCATACCAACTGTTCCGACGGGACTCGGTTTCAATTCACGGTAGTGGATGCGCACTTCTGATGAGTCCCAAATATAGGACAAAACGGCCGTCCAGTGCTTTCTGCATTCTGGTGAGGTTTCAGACTCGATGAACTACTTCTAATAAGTTCTATCATTTATATATATGTATATATATAGATACATATATATACATATACATATATATATATAATATATATATATATATATATATATATATATATATATATATATATGTATATGTATGTATATGTATATATATATATATTTGATATGATGATATATAATTTGTGTATATCAAAAAACAGTGTTTAGAAAAAATATGACAAACTGGTATACAGCAAAAGTTCTTAGCATATGGTTGTGCTACTCTATTTCAGACTCCCATACATACCATCATGTAATACACCCCCACATAAATGCAGAGCATCACTTACAGGGTGTAGCAGAAATACCACCCACATTTTAAAACTGTCAACTGAGT
>OZ038511.1:22793462-22803462 GCA_964036315.1 Acanthosepion esculentum | reverse complement strand
ATATATATATATATATATAGGATGATTGAAAAGTAACTACCTATTTTATGTATGAACACACACACACAAACACACATATATATATATATATATATATATATATATATATATATATATATATAGGTTGATATGCCGTAAAACAAACCCATCCAACCAAACCAAACCAAACCAAACCAAAACAACCAAACTTTTTCTGAAAAAGTGCATATCATGATAAAAAAATACCCCAAACTTGATAAAAGCAAAATTTTATCGTCAAAATGTTTGTGTTGTTATTAAGAAGAAGGGCAAAATTCAGAAGACTTGGTCAATGATTTATATATCAAGAATGTTTTTTGAGGAAATATGTATGACAAATTGGAAGAAAGTTTTCTTGCAAAGCGTTTCGACCTTTCCGATTTCATTGCACTAAGTGTATTTACGTTGACACGACTAGAAGTGTGCACGAATGAAACAGAGACGCTGATAATTTTTTTTGGTAAAATTAGTCTTGATATATATATATATATATATGAAATTATATAGCATTATCCTCTTATATAGGGTATATCCTAAATACTTTTAAAAACTTGTGGGTGGGTTCGTCACAGCAGAACAAGGATAAAAGCCCCCTTAACGATATATCCACACATCCTTCATTTTGAGTTAATAAATTTAAAGAAAGATTACTTTTGATGACGCTGTGTTACCGTAAGGACTAGGTTACATTTGTCATTCGTGTATATTTGACGCGCGTCCGTCTCTAATGTTTAACGTGAGTAGTAGTAAGTTATTTCAGAAGTGTTCTGTTTAACAATGGCAGGATATTCCTATCGTAAGCAGGCAGATATGATTTCTACATGCGGCTATGGGAATTGTAATGGACGCGAGGCTGCACGGCTGTATCAGATTGCGTTTCTAGACCGAAGGCAATCAGGTCACCCAACCTTTGTTGCGGTTTATCGTCGCGTTGCTGAGACAGGATGCGTATCATCACAAACTATGGTTCGTGGAAGACCGAGATCCGCTCGCACACCTGACCACGAGGACATACATTCTACAGGTTGTCGGAGACGATCTAATCAAGCGTCCATAGCATGCCATGCATCTCATAGTACCGCATGGGGGGTACTTCAAGAGTAGCTCCTGTATTTGTATCATTTGCAAAGTACGCAGGGGTTTTCGCCCTCTGATCATTCAAATGTTTTATTGCACAAAATTCCGATTCGTTGTTTGTTTCTTCAGGCTTGTTTATGGATGAGGCAACATTTGAACGTGATGGAATAAAAAATTCACAAAAGCTGTAGGCGGATCGAAATCCTCGTGGCACAATACAGTCTAAGCACCAGGATCAGCTTACTGTTAATGTGTGGGCAGAAATTGTAGATGACTGTCTGGTAGGACCATATGTTCCCCCAGCACTTCTCACAGGCGCTGTTTACAAGGAATTTCGAACAAACTTCCAGGCCTGCTAGAGGATGTATCCCTGCTAATACGCAGAAGCATGTAAATCATGCAGGATGAAGGACCATACTTTTCACGGTGAACTGGCTGTTATCTACCATGAAAGATACATAAATAGGAGAGGACCAGTTCCATGTCCTGCACGTTTGCCTGACCTCAATCATTTGGATTTTTAGATGCTGGCGCCGCGTAAAACCATTGATTTATGCAGCAGACATTAATAATGTAGAGACGCTTGTCATGTGGAGCCAGCGAAACCATTCGACACCGTGTGGGAGTATTTGAAAGGGTCCGCCAGTCAAAGATCTGACGGGTTTTATGGGTGAGCAGAAGCAACCAGAAGACATTTTGAACATTTGTTGCTCGATGTGAGGTTCATATTCTGGACATGTGTTTATGTGAACATTTTAACTTATTTTTTGTAACCCGGCTCCAAAGATTATTTTCAAAGTATTTAATATTGTATTTTAGACAGTACATTTAAAAGCTTCTACCGTAAACTTGAAACTATGGACTATATAAATATATGTCCTTCGTTTTTTAGTTATTAACTCAAAAACGAAGGACATATATTTATATGGACTCTTGTCCTAGTTTTGGAGTGAGAAACCAGCCCTCAAATTGTGTAAAAGTATTTTTGACATAAAACCTATATATATATATATATATATATATATATATATATATATATATATATATATATATGTGTGTGTGTGTGTGTGTGTGTGTGTGTGTGTGTGTGTGTGTGTGTGTGTGTGTTGTTTTTAAGCATTCAACCGCAAGCAAGGCGGGATGTCATTACCAGGAAAGGGGTTACAGAGAGTTGGAGCGATAGCAAATAGGAGTGATAGAGAAGGTTAGGGGATAGATCAGGGCATCTGGAGACGTCGATTGACATTACATTTGAATAGTTGCAGATTATAGCTATCAGAAAAAAAAGAAATGGGGATGGAGATTCACAGGCGAGGAGTGCGAGACATGAAGCTATTGGAGTAGAAGAGACAGCTACATTTAACAGTCTCGACAGTGAAAGGTTGAGAGCGAGATGCCAGCCTAGTTGAACGCTTAAATTCATGAAGTCTGGGAACCAGCGAAAGCAGCTCATCGGAGCAGTTAATGTGAAAGTATTTGAAAAAAAAAGACAGAGAGAGCGACTGCAGACGAGATGCCAGATCAGGGCCAATTACATTGCATATCCGTCTTTGGATTTTACCAAGGACCTTGAGACAAATAGAAGGGACCCCAGACCATATATGGCAGCAATACTCCATGCAAGGGTGAGTGGTTGATTTGTAGATTTGAAGGATCGCCTCCGGCGAGAAAAATTTCCTGGCCCGGCAAAGAGAGCCAACTTTGCTCTCGGTGGACGAGCTATTGATTCACTGTATTCGATCCATCTCAGGTCAGCGGACAATGTGAGAGGAAGCAGTCGCAAAGAGGTGCTCTCGTGGAGTTGAGCGTCAGACATTCTAATGGGAGGCAGGAATGGTACTCTCTGGTGAGTAATAGAGAACAGTTTTGTTTTTGAGGCATTAAAGCGAACCAGCCTATTCCTGCCCCAGTCCACAACCGTATATATATATATATATATATATATATATATATATATATATATATATATATATATATATATTGATAAATCAAGGAAAGCCCTAAAAATCCATCATCAATTATAACCGTTTTGGATTTTTAAGGTTTTTCTTGATTTATCATAATATTGCTCTGTAACTTACATTGAGCTCTCTCTGGATTAGTGACCTCGGAATTATCCTCACACAACTTGATATATATATATATATATATATATATATATATATATATATATATATATATATATATATAAAAGTGAACATTGAAGTCAACACTTAGAGGCGGCAGGCTGTTTCATGCTGGACGCAATCTATCTATTCCGGCGTCTTGACGATTGTTCGCGAGAGTGATTCTTGCCATTTATATAATTAACTTCACTAGCTGCTTTTTGTATGAATGATTCATGTAATGTAAATTGAACTGCACCACATACTTGATATATATATATTTTTATATATATATATATATATATATATATATATATATATATATATATATATATATATATATATTTAAAGATATTTTTTAAGGTACAAAATTTTATCTCAGCAATAAACGTATGTAGCTTAATATTACTAGACATATTAAAAAAGGGCGAAGCAACCGGTTTCGCTCCCGCTCATCAGGCTTTCAACGGGAGATTTAATTTAAATTAAAAACACAGAAGATGTACAATAAAAGAAAATGTGGAGGAGGAGGGAAAAAAATGAGCAAAAGGAGCTAGAGGCAAATGACAGCGAGCCCCAACAAACACTCACGTTGTTTGCACAAGGAAGGCTTGCGGGACCCGGTGTAAAGTGCCTGCAGCACATTAAGGTGAAATAACGAGTGTGACCGGGACAACACGGTGAACCGGTCAACAGTAAAATTAGCTGCACACGATCTGCTCTTTAATAAGTGCTCACATATGGCAGACCCATATATATATATATATATATATATATATATATATATATATATATATATATATATATATATATATATATTCACACGTAAAATTGGGCACGGATGTCAAAACCGAGCAGCAATAGCCCATGTCTGCTGTTTTTTGCCTCTACTACTTATACATGCTGGTCAATGTTGCATTATTAGTAGATAATTGGGTAGGGGGTAACTGTTATGTTTCAAATTATTCTAGAGTTTCCCCATTCTCTCCTTATTCCGCTAATAAGAAGTAAGTTCAACATGAACAGATTCTTCCCACGAACACTTAAGACTCCCGATAGGATGCTTTCCCAACAATCTTAACCATTTCCCGTCTAGTGCTCAGTGTTATCTTTTCCCAATTAGCCTCGTAAACTGCTCCTATACCTCCTACTCTTAACACACACACACACACACACACACACACACACACACACACACACACACACACACACACACACGCAAAAAACCCTTTTAACAACCTTAAACCTTGAGTGGCTATCGGGACTTGTCTAGAGGGAATATCAGTTTTATAACCATATAAATAAAATCGAGTGGTTAATACAATTTTTTTGCACCTTGACAAAAAAAAAACGTACATAATAAAATCTAACTAGATAATATGTGTATATCTTGCAAGGAGCATTTTATCAAGTAAATTTAAATAAATCTTTTTTTTTCTCAAATTGCACACTCTAAACGAAGATATGTCGCCTAACGGGAATTAATTCTATTAAAAGATAAGTTTGAAAATGATATAGATTTGGCACTGATTTAAATTAACGTTATCCAGTATACACAGATAAAACAAAAAATAAGTGTGACGATATGCTGGAAGATTAACGGCTACCGGCGAAAGAAATGAAACATGCCGAGTTTATCGTGCCGCGTTCCGCTTTGCACGATAGAAAAACCAAGGTCATCCTACATACCCTAAATAGGAGTTAAATAGCAGGATAGACCGGTCTATATAGCCTTGGCTGGCGGCCAGTATAAGAGAAAGAATTATGAGGAGAAGTCAACGGGAATCCACTATATTATCTTTCCCAAGAAAAATATCCCCAAGAAAATATGTTTATATGAACTTTTGGCCTTGTTTTGGTCACCAATATTTGTAAAATGTTTTTGATACACTATCTATCTATCTATCTCTCTCTCTCTCTCTCTCTCTCTCTCTCTCTATATATATATATATATATATATATATATATATATATATATATATATATATATATATATGTATGTATGTATGTATGTACACATATAGATGTGTGTGTGTGTGTGTGTCTGTATGTGTGAGCGCCTGCGCGTTTCAGGGAAATAGATATAACCATGAGATTGCTATAAATTTAAAGTGAGAGTAAATAAAGAAGGCTGATGAAAGAAATCTGAAAAATGGTCAAAATTGTTGTTGTTATTATTATTAATAATAGTAGTAGTAGTACTAGTAGTAGGAGTATTATTAGGATTATTATTATTAGTAGTAGTAGAAGTATTATTATTTGTAGTAGTAGTACTAGTAGTAGTAGAAGTATTATTATTATTAGTAGTAGTAGTAGGAAAAACATCATTATTATTTTTTTTCGTAGTAGTAGTACTAGTAGTAGAGGTAGTTTATTATTATTAGTAGCAGTACCAGTAGTAGGAGTATTATTATTATTATTAGTAGTAGTAGTAGAAGCATTATTAATAGTAGTAGTAATAGCAATAATATTATTATTATTTGTAGTAGTACTAGTAGTAAAAGTATTATTATTATTATTAGTAGTAGAATTATTATTAGTAGTAGTAGTAGTAGCAGTAGCAAAAATATCATTATTATTATTAGTAGTAGTAGAAGTATTATTATTATTATTAGTAGTAGTAGCAGAAATATCATTATTATTATTTGTAGTAGAAGTAGTACTAGTGGTGGAAGTATTATTATTAGTCGTAGTAGCAGTAGTACTAGAGGTATTATTGTTATAGTAGTAGTCATAGTAGAAGTATTATTATTAATAATAGTACTAGTAGTAGTAGAAATATTATAATTAGTAGTAGTATTAGTAGAAATATTATTATGAGTAGTAGTTGTATAAGTATTATTATTATTATTAGTAGTAGTAGCAGTAGTAGAAATATTATTATTCTCTATTAAAGGCCATTAAAATGAGAGGAAAAATGTAAAAAATCTTCAATTTTCGGACCTGCCTGTTTCCTTTGTAAACGGAAAATAAATTGGTCTTCCTTTTTGGGGAAAGAAAATGTTTAAATAAAGTTGTTTTGCGCATGCGTAGAACTTTTTTAGGGTCACCTGACCTTTATTTGACGGTCGGCTCCTGAATAGAAGTTTAGACTATTTTTTAAAACCCAACTAATGGATGAAAAATCAGTTTTTTATAAGATTTGCCTCCAACACGTTCACACTCAGTGGGCGCTCTCGTTGAGGGCTCGAAACGCTCGCTTTCAGTCACACGCACACACAGAAACACACACACACACGCGCGCGCACACACAGAAACACACACACATACACACAACATGTATATATATATATGTATGTATGTATATATATATATATATGTATATATATATATATGTATATATATATATATATATGTGTATATATATATATGTGTATATATATATGTATGTATATATATATATATATATTTATGTATGTATATATATATATATATATATATATATATATATATATATATATATATATATATATATATATATGTATGTATGTATGTTTGTATGTATGTAGAAAGTGGTTTAATCGCTAGTTCATCCGCATTAAATTTACGTCCACATTCTGAGAAATTTTTACCATTCTTGGCAGATTTTCTGTTATGACATTGTGGTTTATATAATAAGATTATAAACAAAAAAATAATCCAAATGAAATTGGCTAGATTATATACCGTAAAGAAATATAATTTTTTTTTAAAGTTCCTAGCGTGCGAATGCGTAGTTGCATCAACGTAAACATAATAACCGCTGAAATCCTAAAGGACGAAACACGTCACTCGAAAAAATTGTTATACTTTGTCAGACATCTTTCGCCCAAAACATTTCTTGATATATAAAAATTTATCTATTGCGTCATATCGTATCGGTCCGAGTTCGATTCTCGGTAGGGGATGCACACTGGTGATGAGTCCTAAAAATAGGACGAAACGGCCGTCCATTGCTTTCTGCATTCCGTTGAGGATTCTTCTAGACTCGATGAATTAATTAAGATTATTCAAATCCGCCTTAATTTATCTCTCTCTCTCTCTCTCTCTCTCTCTCTCTCTCTCTCTCTATATATATATATATATATATATATATATATATATATATATATATATATATATATATACATATATATATATATATATTTAGTTAGTTAGTTTACGAAAAACTAGGTAATCTGTATGGGTGGACCCAAAGGAGGATACAATTCAGAGAGCTCAATGTAAATCAGAGATAGATAATAATTTAAATAAAAATAAAAACCGGTTCCTAATACTCCGGAGGAGCGGTTTGGGTATACAAGACGTGACTCATGTGGGCACAATCTATTGGTAAAAGAGGAATCGGATGAGTTAAACGACGGAATTTGTGAAGAGCTGGCGCTATATCGAGTCTGGTTTGTTACGGCTCCCTCACCCGTTGGGTATGACACTTGCATCATATCGTAATGGTCTAGGTGCGCACTGCTGATGACACCCAAAAATAGGACGAAACGGCCGTCTAGTGCTTTTTGCCTTCTGTTGAGGATAATTCTAGACTTGATAAATTACGTAACGTAATCTACCAAGCCACGATAAAATCACCAGATAACGAAGAAAAAGTATACATAGGAGTAACTGAAGGACCCTGGAAACAAAGAAATTATGTATGCAAAACATCTTTCACAAATAGTAAATATGCGAACAGCACAATGCTTTCTAAGTATATCTGCGAAATTAAAAAGAAAACGCATACCACACAAAAATATCTTGGAAAATAAGGAAAAAATCATCAGCGTACAACAACCTATCAAAAACTTGCAAACTTTGCTTGGAGGAAAAAATAGCTATCATTACCTTCCCAAACCAAAATAAATTATTAAATAAAAGATCTGTGCTAATCCCAAAATGCAGACATGAAAACAAATTTTTACTATGTACTTAAAAATCGAAAACGGAAAAAATAAATAAATACATAAACAAACAAAATGACAATAAAATAAGCAAAATAAATTAATCCAAACCAATTGCCAAATCACACCTGTTAGAATAGACGAAATAGAATAAAAATAAGGAACAAAATCAATAAATAAAGTAAATAATAAACAAATTAGCAAACTATTAAGACCAAAAAATTAGACAAAATTCAAAACAAAAAATCGGACGAAAAATAGCTATAACTGTTATATAACGATAAAAAAGTGAATAAAAAATAATATACTGCGTTACTTAAAAATTGAAAACCAAAAAGAGAAAATATACAGTGTAATAAATAAATAACGACAAGTATAATAAATTGATCTAAATACATCCAAATATATAAATAAACTAACAACCGATACCGATAAACTAGCCGTTTAGAAAAAGCAAATAAAGATAATCAACCCAAATAAATAAATTAAAAACTGTTCCCGCCAAAATAATAGTCAGAACAAACCACAACAATCAACCCTAAAATTCAACAAATAGCTTTATCCACCCAAACAAAAACAAAACTATTAAATAAGCTATATAAACAAATTGTTATTACGTTAATAAAAACACCGATCTAAATAAAAATAATAAATATATAAGATAAAAAATAAAAATAAAATAAATAAAAAGAAGCAAAATAATTTGACCCAAATAAATAAACAAATAAACGACTTCCGGTAAAATAGCCGCCATAATAGACTACCCACAATAAGCTACATAAACAAATTATTATTACGTTAATAAAAACACCGATCAAAATAAAAATAATAAATAAATAAATATATAAGATAAAAAATAAAAATAAAATAAATAAAAACAAGCAAAATAATTTGACCCAAATAAATAAACATATAAACGACTTCCGGTAAAATATCTGCCAAAAATAGACTACCCACAATGCACCACTACCCCGTATATATAAATAGCCGAGAAAAATAACAGCACTCGTGGCCTGACGATTGCATCAAGCATGAAACAGACTGTCGCCTCTAAGTGTTGACTTCTATGTTTACTTTTATATTTACACAAGCTCTATCTCTGATATTGAGCACTTTATCCCATAAATATAGCACACTTTAAGACTATATTTCTTCATATATATATATATATATATATATATATTAATTTCCAAGAGGATAAAATTCAGGGAAAGTTAAATGTCCACGACAGAGTAAGAATATAATATAAAAGGCTCATACACTAATATTCCATGGTTATAATTTATTATATTCGAATCGTAATCACTATCTAAATCATCAGACCTACAAATTCAAAAATCTATATACACACACACACACACACACACACACACACACACACATATATATATATATATATAAAAATAACTCTATATATAAATATCTATATATATATAAAATCTATATGTATTCATAAATATATATATATCTTTACATATATATATATCTTTATATATATATATGTTTTAAAAGCTATATATATATATCAGTATATATATACATTTTATATATATATATATATAAAAGCTATATATATATATATAAGCTATATATATATAAAAGCTATATATATATATATTATATATATAAAAGCTTTATATATATAAATATATGTAAAAGCTATATATATATAATATATATATAAAAGCTATATATATATAAATATATATATATATATATACATATATATATATATATATATATATATGTATATATCTTTATATATCCATATATATGTAAAAGCAATGTATATATAAATGGTGTATGTGTATTTAGGTATCAAGGCGGTGTAGTTGTTAGCATGCTTGCCTCGCTAGAACAATTACGACTGAATAGTGAGTTCGATCCTCACTGCGAGCGCCCTTTGTCGGCCCTGTGCCACCTCTGCTT
>OZ038511.1:22783462-22788462 GCA_964036315.1 Acanthosepion esculentum | reverse complement strand
AACAGAAAAAACAACTCCAGGAATAAAAAATAAAATTTAGTGAGAGTGTATGTATGAGAGTGTGGGACGAATGCTAGAGTAAATGAAAGCTATAGGGAGGGGTAACAGACGAGAGAAGGACAGGAAGGTCTAAAGATGTAGGGGGGATTAAAATTTAACAGAGAGAGGTTTTAAAGAGGGTAGTCAAAGACGGTTTAAGTGGGAGAAATATGAATATTTTCAAAGGTCTAATACATTAAAGATTCACCGGAAAAGAGTATACATTTTGTGGTGAAGTTTTTTTGCAGAACTATCCACACATTTTTGAAGGGCCGGTTACAGAGTCCTGGTGCATATATATATATATATATATATATATATATATATATATATATATATATATATATATATATATAAGTTTTTTCTGACTTTTTAAATTTAAAAACGTTAAATTTGTTCTGATTTCCTTCATTACGTCGAAATCCCCCCCCCTTTCTCCTTTCTTTTTGCAAAATTCCCCTGTTCTCTTTTTTAATGCTTGGTTTTTATTCGTGGTAAAGAAAGTTAAGGGGGCGCAGATGATGTTTTCAGGTATGAAGGGAAAAGTCCTGTTTTCATTGCTGATAAACAAGCCAGTTTATATTTATTTATGTAATTGGCGCCTAAGTATCTTAAAGTAACTACACCCTTGTGCATATTAATTGAAACAAAACGAATAATTCCATTATTGTTTACTTACTTCGTATTTTTCCGATGAAACATGACATATGTCAGTACTTCGTATGTCCATTTCACGAAGTCGATCCTTGGAGATTGACCACAGATTCTCGATTGGTGTTTTCGGGATAGTCTACAGTACTTTGATTTGCTCACTGGTAATATTTGCCAGTTTGTTTTTGCAGCGTTACAAATTTTAGTACGCTTCCTTGCAGTAATGCCCATCGCATATATTGACCGTAGGACAACTAATCGACAGCTGAGACAATAGCGTCTGAGGGTGATAAAAATCTGATGCAATCACGGATGACGCATTATTTTTCAAGGCCAAACAATTTTCACAATACACTCCGAAAATTGGTTCATATTACTGCACACCACTGCAAATGACTTAATCTGAGGAAAAATAAAAATCGATTATACCCTGTCGCTCCAGTGGGTCTAAAACTGATTGTATGGTGAAAGAAAGGTAACTAAACTGTTTGTTTCAATTAATTTGTACAAGGGTATACATACCAAAATATTTGGACTTCGTTGGCCACAAATCATTTACATTATCCTGAATCATGTTACCTAACTGCGTAGGCATAGGAATCTACAGTGCTTGATGACAGTCATTTCCGCCCCATAAGTATGTTTTATTGGTTTGTTTTTACGGGTTATCAACCCTTTCTGAGTAATTTAAAACCGATATAGATATTGAATAAAGAATGTTTTACTTTTGCGAGTGAATATTATATTAACATATTTGATACAGTAACAATAATTTTTTTCCAGATATGCACTAATATTTACTCCAAGAGGAGGATTCATACCTTTCCTAAGGTAATTTTTTGATTAAGTGAATTTAACGAAAGAAACTGTAATTTGATCTCGGCTCTCTGTTTTCCCAGTCCGAGCCATCAATCCATTACACTACCTACATATTCTTTCTCTGGCTTTCATCTGTTTAAAGATTCAGGCATCCATTCTTTCACACTTTCTCGCTTTCTTCTCCATCATTCATGTCAGGAAATTCAAGTCTCCTTTGTTTCAAGACGTTTAATTACTGGAACTCATTTTCAATTTACATCAGCGTTTCTTTTCCTGGCCTTGTTTCTTCCCACGTGAAAATCCTATTTGAAACGAAGACACATTCCACCAACTCTTCCTTCGTCTCAAAATATCGCCACTCCAATGTCCCTTCATTCAATGTCTTCGTTCTTCCTGTCAGTACTTGATTCGATTTATCGAA
Source organism: Acanthosepion esculentum (assembly GCA_964036315.1). Taxonomy (NCBI): domain Eukaryota; kingdom Metazoa; phylum Mollusca; class Cephalopoda; order Sepiida; family Sepiidae; genus Acanthosepion; species Acanthosepion esculentum. The sequence continues at coordinate 22,786,532 of OZ038511.1, read as the reverse complement.
CCGGCTGCCAGATCAGCTCAATCAAAACCGATCCGAGATTCGTGTGCTTCATCGCTACAGTTCTTTATCAGCCGTGACTGTCATTAATCCCACCAACCGCTCCCGGAAAAACCCGAGAAAGCACTCCGACCCCATCATTTTTCATCAGTAGTAAAACAAGTGTAATGGCGGACAAAAATGACACGTCGTACAACCTTGTTTTCGGCAAGGAAGACTGAAAATCTTGTTGGTTTTGCCTTTCTTGATATGTATTCTTCTGAAATGTAATTTAATAGGCTATATATATATATATATATATATATATATATATATATATATATATATATATATATATAATTAAGTAATTCATTGAGTCTGAAAGAAACCTCAACAGAATGCAGAAAGCACTGGACGGCCGTTTCGTCCTATATTTGGGACTCATCAACAGTGCGCATCCACTACCGAGAATTGAAACCCTGAGAGGTTATCAAGCAAACGTCATACCAACTGTTCCAACGGGCCACCACGGAATATGTGAGCGAGCGGCGCTATATTGAGTCCTAGTTGCTACCTCTTCGTCCCCGAGGCCTGTTGGAACAGTTGGTATGACGTTTGCTTGATAACTCAACTGTCAGGGTTTCAACTTTCGGTAGTGGATGCGCACTGGTGATGAGTATCAAATATAGGACGAAACGGCCGTCCAGTGCTTTCTGCATTCTGTTGAGGTTTCTTTCAGACTCAATGAATTACTTAATTATAATTATCAAATCCTCCTAACAATTATATATATATATATATATATATATATATATATATATATATATATATATATATATATATATATATATATATATATATATATATATATATATATATATATATATATATATAAAGACATTTGTTACGTATATATGTTCTTTTTATAGATACAAATATTTAAGTAAATGCTCTGTTTATAATAAACAGAATTAATGACATTTACCGGCCTGAATGTCCGAGAAATTTTCATAGAAATTATGCGTCCTCCGACAGGAATCGAACCAGTATACTTGCTAACCGAAACGCTCCTCTGTTAATCGGTAAAGCACGTCAGGCTATATGACGGTTCTGTATAGGATACAGGTTCGATTCCTGTCGGAGGACGCATATTTTGTATGAAAATTTCTCGGGTATTCAGGCCGGTAAATGATATTAATATTGTTTTTGTTTTTTTATATAAAACAGAGCATTTATTTAAATATTTGTATCCATAGAATGAATGTATAATCATAAAAATGTCTTAAAATAACTGTCGGACTTTGTCCATTTCAATATATATCCCTCCTGCTACTCCACTTGAAATAGGAGTATTTGTATGTCTTTCGTCCGACATATATATATATATATATATATGTTGTAAAGATGAATATTTCCCCACAAGTTTGGACTTGGACGTCGGACGAAAGACATACAAATACTCCTATTTCAAGTGGAGTAGCAGGAGCGACAGTAGCAGCAGCAGCCTTTGCTGAAAACAGTGATCGAAGGCTAAACCATCCCTCGCCTAGTTTCTGTTCTACATTTGCCATCTCCACCCTGACCCGGGGTGGTAGCACCTGTTTGGAACTCAACTATGGGCAAATAGTTAATCACCAAACTGGCTTCAAAACACTATGAAAGTGTAAAAATAGGTTTTAAGACCAGGAATAATTATTTGAGGAACAGATTGAGATAGATCGATATGAACAGTGAGATAGATAGACAGATAGATAGATAGATAGATAGATAGATAGATAGATAGATAAATAGATAGATATGAACAGATTGAGATAGATAGATATGAACAGTGAGATAGATAGACAGATAGATAGATAGATAGATAGATAGATAGATATGAACAGATTGAGATAGATAGATATGAACAGTGAGATAGATAGACAGATAGATAGATAGATAGATATGAACAGATTGAGATAGATAGATATGAACAGTGAGATAGATAGATAGATAGATAGATAGATAGATAGATAGATATTAACAGAGAGAATTGAGATAGATATGAACAAAATGAGATAGACATGAACAGATTGCCGTAAAACAAAACAAACCAAACGAATATAGACTGAGATAGATAGATAGATAGATATGAACTGATTGAGATAGATAGATATGAACAGTGAGATAGATAGACAGATAGATATATAGATAGATAGATAGATATGAACAGATTGAGATAGATAGATATGAACAGTGAGATAGATAGACAGATAGATAGATAGATAGATAGATAGATAGATATGAACAGTGAGATAGATAGATAGATAGTTAGATAGATAGATAGATAGATAGATAGATATTAACAGAGAGAATTGAGATAGATATGAACAAAATGAGATAGACATGAACAGATTGCCGTAAAACAAAACAAACCAAACGAATATATACTGAGATAGATAGATAGATATGAACTGATTGAGATAGATAGATAGATATGAACAGTGAGATAGATAGACAGATAGATATATATATATATATAGATAGATAGATATGAACAGATTGAGATAGATAGATATGAACAGTGAGATAGATAGACAGATAGATAGATAGATATGAACAGTGAGATAGATAGATAGATAGATAGATATTAACAGAGAGAATTGAGATAGATATGAACAAAATGAGATAGACATGAACAGATTGCCGTAAAACAAAACAAACCAAACTAAAATCTGACATTATTTTCCGAACAACCAGGAATGATAAGGCAGTTTCGGATATCTGTATATAATCCTGAACTGATACACAGAGAAATGGTTACTTAAGCTAATCTGTCATAAAAGTGGGTGGGAGTGAAGATTCCTGACTATTTATGAATCACAAACGGATGTATCAGACATCTCTTTATGCCTACACCAATATTAGCACTGCATCCCCATCTTTTACTCGAGGTTTATCCCCCTCTTGTAATAAGCATTTGTGGCTATCTCTAATCTGACGTAATGATTATGGTCCATATTGGCCTTCCATAATGACCTCCTTGCTTCACTCACTCGGCGGTTGACAGAGAGACAGCTAACTGCTGAATGTCAAATTCTTTTGCCCCAGGAATCAT
>OZ038511.1:22760962-22778462 GCA_964036315.1 Acanthosepion esculentum | reverse complement strand
TCGCATTTATTATATAGATATATAAATCTATATATGCCTACACATCCAGACAAATATATTACGTAAAAAGAGAGGCATAAGTTAAAAAAAAAACCCCTAAAGCCATGATTTTAATGCATTATGAGGAAAATAAAATCATTTGAAAATTATTTCATACAAGGAAGCAAGAAAGTTTGATTCAATTCTGATACAGAACTGTACATCAGCGCAGTACTTGACAAGCTAAACCGTAGCAGTGTATCTGTCCTCAGCCAACCATAGCAACTGAACAAGTTGCAAACACGGCAGTCTTGTGCAAACTTCTCGCATCACTAATTTCCTAGTTAAATTTGTTTTATTTTCATTAAGAGAATCTGAGAAAAGAAAGTTTAATTATTTATAAAGTTAAAAGCAAGGACAGTAAAAAGGTTAAAAAATAAATTTTTATTACGAAATTTAAAAATGAATTACATGCAGGACATTTGGGGCGTCTCTGAATGGTCAGTACCGGATAGGGTACAAAATGTTTAGTTTAAAGGATGTTTGGCAACACTACACATACACCCTCCAGAAATACTTCCCTCATAATGATAAAATATCAGTGGGAATGGTATCTTTATCTAGCTAATGTCTTACCATTATGTGGGAGGTATTTCTGCCGGACTTTTTCTTATAAACTGGAGCCTCCTTAAGTGATAAAAATAATCAACATTTTTCGATTCTGACTAATGTACACCTTTGTACATACTAATTGAAACAACAGCTTTAGGTTCCTTTCTTTCACCATACGTTCAATTTCAGATCAACTGGAATGACAGGGTATAATCGATTTCTATTTTTTCCTCGGATTAGTTCATTTGCAGTGGTGCGAATCTATTTTGGGGGTGTATAATGGAATTTGTTTGGCCTTGAAAAATATTTTGTCATCCGTCATTCCATCAGATTTTTATTATGAACAGACACTATTGTTTCGACTGTTGATTAATTGTCCTACAGCCTTTGTCTGCGATGGACGTTACTCCAAGGAAACATAAAAATTGTAACGCTGCACGAACACACACGCAAGCCTTACCAGTGAGCAAATGGAAGTAATATGGATTGTCCCAGAAACTCTCCTTATTTTAATCCAATCGAGAATCTGGGATCAAGCTGCAAGGAACGTCTTCGTTGAATGGACATACGAAGTACTAACATGTGCACTGGGTCATGTTTCATTGGAAAAATACGAAAAAAGGTAAATAACAACGGAATTATTTGTTTCAATTAATGTGCACAAGGGTGTAGTCACTTGAAGAACATCGTTACAAATTTATTACACTTCCTTCGAGTAACGTTCATCACGGATAATGACAGTAGGGCAACTAATCAACAATCGAGACAATAGTGTCTAGGCGTGATAAAAATCTGATGAAATCACGAACACCATTCATTTATTTGTTATCTATATTTTACTAGAGTACTCGTCAATTATGTTAGTGACTCATCACTCCAAGCTAAAAGTTATAAAATACATGAATAATATAAGATATCTTTCTCATGTTTAGAATTTTCAAACATTAAAAAAAAAAATGAGTTAAGCATTAGACGTGAAATGGTTCACAAAGCTACTTAAATTTTATTTTAAAGTTTATTTCCGCTTTTGTTATGCCCGCTTCAGACTAGTGTCAACATTTAAGGATTTTTCGGATTCTCGCGATACAATCAAACGGCATTTTCTTTAACCAAAAAAACCATCAAGGCCGGATGTAATATACGCAAGTCAGTTTTCATCAATATCGACTTGGCAACGACTCCATGTAAATGGAGAAACATCATATCCTCGTATATTTAATATTAGTTTACGATGATGAAAGGTGATAGAAAAAATTAGTGGCTGATGGCTTTAAGAAAATTCGATTATTTCTAAAAGTCGGTAAACATTCATCTATGGAATGATGTAAATCAGGGAAAGGAAGCGAAAAGACATCAAGAGGAATCATAAAGCTTTTAAGGCGGTGCAAACTCGTAAAAAAGACAGACACTGGTATGGACGAGTTGTTAGCAAGTGGTTTTGAATCGCCGTACAAAGCTACATTTAGTAAATACTAGCAGCATGGCCCGGCGTTGCCCGTGCTTGTTTCAAAAATCGTACGACTCATACAGCAATCGCCATCACTTGACTTAAAATATTGTTGTCCTTCCTTGCCTTTAAAGGAGTGCCCTTTGCCGTGCTGATGTTGCTACATGCCTTACTTCTTGCCTATCTCACACTGCGAATTTTTTCTAAGCTCTATACTAAACATTAAATCTGTTACGAAAAAAGAACTAAACAAAATGAATACAAAACGATCAGCTTTAAAAAAGCAATCGTAACTGGAAAAACCGAATGAAAAAAGAATGTTAACAACAAATACTTTTTAACACCCAACCCAGTTCTGCGGAATCAGTTGAGTTTAAGCAAGCGAATGAGCCAATTCGAGTAAAGTGCCATGCAGATTTAAATTTTTCCCACTTGTAACGAATGCAGCTACCGATTTTTTTGCATGCTAGTTAACATTCGTGTCAGTTAGCTGTTGGCTCTCACGCTGGCCAATAGAAACATTCCTTCCTGTTCGTGGCAGCCAGCTATAGGCTCTCACTCTGGTTAGTAGAAAATGGCCGCAAACTACATGAAAACTGCCGTCAAAGCATTAAAAAATCGATTATTTCCACTACCGATGGGAGTTGGGAAATGCAAAGTCGTTCTTGGCATGTAGGCTAACTTGGAGCATGTGCATGTAAATTTTGGTGCAAATCCGTCGAAAATTGCGGCCGTGCATTCGTTACACACACACACACACACACACACACACACACACACACACACACACACACACACACACACACACACACATCCTGCCTTTTATAGATAGAGATTAATGTTAACCGAACTTATGCCTACGTTTTGATTCGAGTGTAACCAAGACTGTCTACCTTTTTAAATCTCATATAAACAGTACTCATGTACTCTCTGTATTAATATTTGTGTTTTGAAACTTATATTAGATATTATGTGACCCTCACAAATTGTTATATATCATTAAATAATATAAACCGAATATGACTACCATTTTTACTCTGTGTAAGTTTGAAATTATTCAATGTCTCTACAAATTCCAAAGCTATGAGATGCTTCCTGGAACACACTTTCCAGCATGTGAGGCATTATTCTTTGAACTGCATCAGCAATATCTCTAATTTTCAGCTAACTGCTTCTCGTACGATCACGGAAATTAAGCAACGTCGAGCCTGGTCAATAATTAGATGGGTGACCGCTTGGAAATACCGGGGGCTCTTGGCTTCGATTTACTGATGGTGCAATGGATAATGACTGCGAATGTTAATCGGAAAACCAAGTTCCAATTCCCATTAGGTTCGTTATATTCACTTACGCACAAATACCTTGAGGACAGATATGAATTAAAATCTTCTCCGCCCCCAACTATGGATTAAATAGTAAGACTTGTACCACTGAATTATGATTATTTCTAATAAGAAAATTCTTACAATCTAAAAATATATTCTGGTTTATATATCCTGCAAAGAGTTGGTGAGCTGTAAAAAACGTATCAAATAATGATTAACTAAACAGACATGTCTTTTAGATTTATTTACACTCTTGGAATATAAATGTATAGAAACTACCTTGACCACAAACTGAGGGATCAGTTTATATATTTATTATAATATAGATCCCCCACTTTATACCCACATTATAATTTATCGTTTGTTTATCAAATTTTGATTAGGTATGACTCCACATATTGTCCTCTCAGATATGGATTTATTAGTAAGACTTGTATCACTGAATAATTATTATCTCTAAAAAGAAAATTCTTATGGTATTAAAATATAATCTGGATTTAAATAACGTGCAAAGGGTTGACAGGCCGTAAAAAAATATCACTCAATAAGATCAGGTACATCTCAAATTCTCCGACTAGTTAATACGAAAATTAGAAACAAGTCAACATAAACAATTTACTTTTTGTAAAAAATAATATATGCCGACATGATGTAAAACTTTAACTCAGTTCTTTGAAAAGTATCGAATTTTACTGAAATATTAACTTTTGAGACACCCTGTATATATATATATATATATATATATATATATATATATATATATATATATATATATATATATATATATATATATATATATTGTAACCTAGAAAGGTTTACTGAATGAGGAATAACCAAAACGGAAGTTGGAAATGAAATGGTAATCTTTATAACATCAACAAAATACAATACTCGCCAGCGGCGTGAGTAGGTAAACCACTGGTAGTGGTGGACTACTTAAAGAGTATAATACCTCCATTTACAATAGTGTCTAACGTATTTATGAGGATTCGGACATATCTATTCGTGTTCATAGGTACGGTATATAACAATATACTAAAAGGATTTTAATAAATTATATCGAAGTCTTCTTGAGTTCGCGTCCAAATTGAAAACTTTTTGTTTTGTTTTGATTTTTTGAAAGTTGTTCTTTGCAAACACATATTGTGTTGTTCCGAAAACAATGCTCGATTTTAGAATACATTTTCCTAACAATTTAATAAATTAGGGACCTCAACCAATTCGCGATTCCTAAGGTTTAAAATGAATTTTTATTACAGAAATAGCTTTTATTCTAGCTTTAATTGCAAGGTAGAGGATTAAATTTACTATTTCCTGTAAGAAAAATACTCTGTTGTATTTCAAACAATAATTATATTAATTGAAATCGATGTTTAAAATTCTTTTTAGTCGTCTGTCATTTCAATGTAATTCTCTTTAGTAAAACATTTTCCAAAAATAAAATATACTGTGCTGAAACTTTATTTGAGGACTAGTAGCTGATTTAAAGTATAATTAGTTTGATTTTAAAAAAATATTTACTTTAACATTTAAATAGCACAGAAATGTATTTCCACAAAAAAAAAAAAAAAACAGGAGCTATATTTTTAATAGACATTGTAATGTTTTACATAACTGACGTGACCTTCACAGGTGATGTCATAATGATTGTTGTTCTACGGAGACTTTACCTGTTAAAACATAATTTAAGAAAATGATATAAGCGCCATTTTAAAATATTTGTAAGTACTCAGTAATCTTAAAAATAATGCAAGATATTCTCCGTAATCTAATTTTATGAATTTTGATTTAAATTTTATATAGTCATTGCTCTTATTTTCTGGTAATGTCGTATATGTTCGACCATAATTTTAAAAAAGGGGCGTGTTACATAATATTTTATATACATAAAAATTAAAAAAATATATATATTAAAAATCTTGGTGCAAAAGCTTTTCACTTTTTGATTAGTAAATATAGTTTTCACTTAATAACAATATCACCTAACTGGATGAAAGTAATGCTAAATTTTTAAATATTTATATATTATAAGTTATTATAAATAAAATTTAAAAAAAATGTAAAACAATTCTGTAAAAATTCATTATTCACCGATTTTGTCTTAAGACAATGGTGTCTTTAATAAATCTTATGCACAAAAGCAATTAAAAGCTTTTCTAATTAAATAATGTCATAGTTTTATTGCATTTTTTATTTTACGATTCGGAGAAGATCGTCGGGAAATAAGTAGTATCTTAAAGAAATGGATGATTTACATTCTCCAAGGAGTCCTAGCGTTAAATAATAAAATAATTTTCGAATAAAAATTTAATTTTGTCTATTTGTTATCTCTACTAAACCCAGTTCTGTCATCCACCTACACAGGCTCATTCTGCTTCCTCTATGTGACGTGTCCCTTCAGGACGTTTGCAATCATGGCACTCCACAATTTCCTATCTTTTGGGGCTCTTAGTAATTTTGTTTATTATTTTATCTCTACTAAACCCTGTGTTGCTATCCATTTACACATGCTTAATCTGCTGCTTGTATGTTCTGTATTCCTTCAGGTGTAGGCGATCATGGCTCTCCACAATTTCATGTCGTTTGTAGCTCTTAATAAATTTTGTCTTTTTGTTATTTATTCTAAACTCTGTTCCGTCATCCGTTTCCTCAATCACAGTCTCCGATCATTGCACCCTGGTAAGTCAAGTAATTATAAGAAGAACGGGATCGCCGGTCCACAATTAGAACTTACATTTCCGTCAAAGTTGGTTGTCGCTGTTACCTGGGAATTTCTCCCAGAAATATCTGAAGATTTTATGAAGGAATAATACAATTCGAAAGAAAAATATTGGAAAGTTCCAACACCGGAAAGAAGCTGCAAGCAGTTGCTAGTATCAAGAATATACCAAGCCGCGAGGCTGAGCTTATCAATTGATACAATTTAGTTGTATTGTAATGGAAATAATGATTTCCAGCTCTATAACGAAGACTGTCCTCAGGCTCATCAATAAACGAAATTTTATTAGCAGCCCTGTAGGATATATTTTATCATGATCAGCAACATGTGGTAAGAATTACAACTACTGTCTCGTAAGTACTGTTAATATCAATTTGATGTCAATTTAAGTTGATTAGTATCTGTCTATATTTCTGAGATGAGGTATTATGTACATTATTTACATTATTCAGACTATTCTCCTCATCTTTGTCGACATATTTATTACAACGTGCCATATTTATTACAATGTTTCAGCCCTTCAGTATCTGTCTATATTTCTGAGATGAGGTATTATGTACACTATTTACATTATTCGGATTATTGTCCTCATCTTTTTCGCCATATTTATTACAACGTTTCGGCCTTTCAGTATCTGTCTATATTTCTGAGATGAGGTATTATGTACACTATTTACATTATTCGGACTATTGTCCTCATCTTTGTCGCCATATTTATTACAACGTTTCGGCCTTTCAGTATCTGTCTATATTTCTGAGATGAGGTATTATGTACATTATTTACATTATTCAGACTATTCTCTTCATCTTTGTCGCCATATTTATTACAAGTGCCATATTTATTACAACGTGCCATATTTATTACAATGTGTCCTCAAGGATAAAGGCGTTAGCTAGATCCAGTGACAGGACCCAGAGAGTGTGAGTTCAATACCTGGTTAAGGCGATGGGTTCAGTTCGACATTCCAACCACCTGAAGAAGGCCGGAGCGTACAACGGCCGAAACTTTGTGACAAATCTGGCGACAAAAATGAGGACAATAGTCCGATTAAGTTGTTTAATTTAATGATATATGACAATTTTCGTGTTACTTAATATCTAATATAAGTTTCGTATCACAAATATTAATATATAGAGAGACATGCGCCCTGTTTATATGAGAGTCAAAAAGGTAGACAGTCTTGGTTACACTCGAATCAAAACGTAGGCATAAGTCCGGTTAACATTAATCACAAATATAACAGATATATATTCTGTTTATATTAGAGTAAAAATGGTAGTCATATTCGGTTTACACTGGAATAAAAACGGTAGATATAGGTTCGATATACCTTACTAGTTAGCAGGTAGTAAAATATATACAAGCGTCTAGCTTATACTAGAAGCAAAAAGCAGACATAAGTCCGGCTTACATTCGAAGCGAGCAGGTACACGTAGGTTCAGTTTATACTAATATCAAAAAGGTATTAATTGGCCAGGTTTTATAACCGAGTCGACAAGTGTCTGTCAGGAAAATGGCTAGTGTTTGGAGGGGCATCATCCTCTGCAGAATATTGGAAGAATTTCCTCATCAACAGGCATAGTGTACACTGTCGCACATCTTGCAGCTAGTTTAATCGATAAGAAGGAAAGACTGGATCGCAATACACAGTACATCGATCATTATGCTGATTGGACAGCTTATGCAGAGTGTAGAAAACAAGAATCACGTGCTTGGCAAGTCAGTTGTTTGAGTAATAATCTGTTCGGAAACACCGGTGTTGCTAGGCCCTTTAATACAGGAATCATTCAAAATTCATAGACGGACAGAAAGAAAATATAGTTTGAGGGAGAGAGGGTAACAACGATCTGTGTAAATGGTTACAAGAACAAGGGATGGAGAAATTTTGCCGACTACTTGCCAGTGATGGAGAGGGTATAGTGACAGAAACTCCTCTATACCAATATATTGCAGACCTATGCGCAAAAACTTCTCAATGTAGAAACCCCTCTTTTTTATCAGGTAATCTTGCTAGTTGCCGATTCACCAGTTCACGGGACTTGGGGTGAGTATAGCCATATCCTGCTTTTTTTAAAAATTTCCCACAGACAACTTTGCGTGCCTCTCCCTAATCTATCGCTATTTCCGTGGCTTGTGTTCTGACAATCTACATTCCTTAGTCCTACCAGCCCTGACCCTTGCAACTCGAATACGCCATGACACGTACGCAAGCGTAAACCTTCTTCCTTCCCTTCATATACCAGAACTGACTAGCGACAGTCTTCATGACAGTCTTAGCCTCTTCCAGTCTAGGAGTAACCATTATCTTTTCCGCATAACCTCATGAACTTCACTTCTTTTTTCATTATACAGCACCACACAGTAACCTTCATTGGTTTATAAGTCTTATGTTGGGTGAACATTAGCATAAAAAACATAATTTTATGGGTAGTAATAATATTTATATAGAGTAAAATTTCTCATATCCGAAATCCCTCATATCCGGAGTACCTAATATCCGGAATCCCGCATATCCGGACATGATTTTGTTGTGTATATTTGAACTATTTGGGTGATATGTAATTGTTTTGAAATTTCGGTTTTTCAGGAAACTTCCTTTGGATAATTGTTTATGCTTATTTTATTTGTATTGGTGCAAAAGATGATGGGAATAAGAGGAAAGGATGATAACGAGATACATCTGCAACAAGATAGCGACGAGATGCATGATTGTCATAAAACCTTGGCTGAAATTGAAAAAACTCTTGAAAAGGTTTCTAGTTTTATGGAAAGAAAGCCAGCATTCAGCTATGACGATTGCAATAACACACGCAGAGTTAAAAAAAAAACGTGTCTTTCGTTTTAAAAATTTCAAGAACAAAAGCAAAACAAAATGCGGAAAAAGTTGAGAATGACATTAGAAGAGAAAGAATCATCATGCAACAGCGATTAAAAAATCCTCGTTACATTATTTGTTTTGCATACGTGGCATACGTAATTTAATGAAGTTTCATTAACATTATATAATTTATTTCTTTTTCGTTAAAAACAATTCTGTTATATTTCACTCACCATTAGCTTATTTTGTTTACTATAAAATATTGAAAATAAATTTTAAACCTGATTTCAGTTCTTTTATTTTAATCTAAATATTCCCCCTCATATCCGGACTTTGTAACCAATTCCTCATATCCGGAAGGCCTTCTTAGACCGTTTATCGGGGATCCTACTTCATTTTGTCCTCGATAGATCTCTGTAGAGCAAGTAACGATAACTGGATAGTTTCCTTTTTATTCTTTTTTTTAATTTTATTCACCTATTTTCTTCTACTCCTTTCTCCCTTAACCCAGGAAGGAGCCGTTGAGACCCCGTTGTGCTAAACTGGCCATCATTCTCCTACACCTCATGCGATTGTGTGCCAGAGCCTGGAACTCCAGAAATGTTTCCTTGAATAACGTACTTACGAATGTTTTTATATGATCACAAACTAATGAGTCAAGAAATCAATTCCTTAAAAAAAAAGAGAAGAAATTAGTAGTTTAAAGAAGTTATAAACTTGAAAAACATATTGAGGATTATGTATTATGATGCCAGGATCATGAATGAATCCCGAGGGACAAGGAGAGGGGGTACTATTAGGGGGTGGGGTCACTCATGACCATCGACTGAAGAAGCACGTAAACTCACACGTGCATCAGAGAAGAAATTTACAACTTTGAAGAAGTTATACATTGAGTGGGGTTACTCACGGTCACCTGAAGGAGAAACACATACACTCACTCAGGCATCAGCTTATGCAATCGCTGGAAAGGTTTTCAGTACACGTGAATATATAAAGAAACATTCGAAAATAGGATTTGGGTCAGGCACATCACACACGGAGAATGTGCGTTCTACATCTCGGTCAAGTGTCGCCAGGGTAGGAGCTGCGCAGAAAAAAAATGACCAATGGGAATTAACGGAATTGGGAGTTGAATTAAATTTAATTTTAAACATGAAAGATTCCAGCCTTGTGGTATTTATTGTCAGAGCACTAAATTCATTACACGATATTAATTCTTCTTTTTCTATGCACCGTGTCCATTAAGGACGTTGATCAATATGGATCTCCACAACTTCCTATCATTTGTAGCTTTTAATAAATTCTGACGTTTCCTTATCTCTCCTAACCCTTCTTCGGTACAGTATTTATTTACAAGAGCTCTGTCACACTTGTCTTCAGTATGTCCTGTGACCATCAAATTTTCCAATCCCTCCTTCCTCATAATGTGCCCTAGAAATTTTGACTGTCCCCTCCTGATAAATATGCTTTTTTCTTTCAATTTTCTCTCCGTCGTTGCTCAATTGTTCGGTCCATGGTATTCTCAGCATGCTTCAGTAGAACCACATTTCTTTTCTTCCAGGTCTCTTCTTCATCTGTGAGAAGATTTCTAGCATAATCGAGGACTAATATTACATAACAGTTCAGTAATTTTTTTCTTAGTTTCTAAAGAATTTCTTTCTGGTACTTAATACATTGCCTAGCTTTGGAAAGGCACCTTTCGATATTTTTATTAAACTGATTAAAGCCGACCCACCCACTCTAAAATGGGATGGTCTCATATGTTCAGGTTTAGGGGCAATTGACTAACACTGTACTATACACGGAAGGTGGTAACACATCTCATCAGGTTTTCAGGGTTAAACTGTCAGAGTCGATGGGGAGATCTGAAATGTCTACTCAGCCGCGTTACCCTATGTAGCCTAGTTGGTAGGGAGTGAGTCGCAGAAAAGAATTGTTATAGATCTACTATTTAGAATGTCAATATATATATATATATATATATATATGTGTGTGTGTGTGTGTGTGTGTGTGTGTAATTAAAATGAAAGATTTTAGTTTGCTTACATCCCCACATGACTTCAGACCTCTCATTTAATAGATTGTTCTTTTTTTTTTTTTTAAATCTGGATCCATTGTAATTGCTAATAGTTCTTCTTGGCACAGCCTTTAGACATCGCTACCATTGCTATAGGCCTGACTCTTCTCAATGTGCTCCAGCTTAAATTAGTGTTTTTATTTATTTTTCTCCTTTAATTCCCACACGTCGCAGGTTTTTGTGTGTGTGTATGTGTGTGTGTGTGTGTGTGTGTGTGTGTGTGTGTTTGTGTGTTTGTTTTGAACAATAAAAATGTTATATTATATTTAAAGCATCTTGATTTTAGCCTTTCGGGTGCATTCATATGTCATATATTGTAATTTGTATGCGCGAGATAAATGGCTACACACACACACACACACACACACTCACGCACACACATAATATATATATATATATGTATATATATATGTGTGTGTGTGTGTGTGTGTGTGTACCAGTTGCCATCCAAGGCTATAGAACCCAGTCTGTACTGCTATTTATCCATAACTGGAGATAGAAGAAGAGGTTTCATACCTTTCAAAAGGGTATTAGCACGTAAGTGAATGTAATGGATTCGACTGGAATTCGAACTCCGCTCTCCAATTACTCATTCCAAGCAGCTATCCATGTATCATTCACGCTTCATTTTAAGTCTTTTAATTTCTATCCCTTTTTTTATAATTCAATTCATCTGCTCTTAGACTATTTTTGTTTATTTGCCAGTATATATATATATATATATATATATATATATATATATATATATATATATATATATATATATATATATATATATATATATATGTGTGTGTGTGTGTGTGTGCGTGTATGATCATGTTTATCTATCTATCTATCTATCTATCACAGTCCGTTCAATATCTATCTATCTATCTATCTATCTATCTATATATATATATATATATATATATATATATATATATATATATATATATATATATATATATATATATATATATATATATAAACAAATTCCCAAATACAGTAAAACAGTAATTCAATTAATTTCTGAGGAAGGACCGAGGTGGTCTGAAATATTAAATATATATAAAAACATATAAATAAATACTTTCGCAAAAAACACCCAATTTTTTTTCAGTTGTTTTATCCATATTATATACATATCAAGAAAGTATACGTAGCTTCTCATTATGCTATATATATATATATATATATATATATATATATATATATATATATATATATATATATATATATATATATATATATATATATATATATATATATATATAAGGTCATCCCATAAGTTCTGTCCGAATTTTGAATAAAGAAAACAAGTGACAAATGTTACATTTAATTACAGATTCAATCAACAAAGTATTTTCCCTGGTTATCTATTACTTCCTTCCATCTATTAACAAACTTACTAATGCCATTACTGTAAAATTATTTTGGCTTTGATTCAAAGAACTCACAAATCTCAGTTTTAACCTCTTCCTGTGTATTACAAAAGCTGTTTCTTCCAAATGATTCTGTAAGCTACGAAACAAATGGTAGTCTGAAGGAACAAGGTCAGGGAATAAGGTGGATGAGGAATTTTCTACCAACCAAGTTCTTCGATCTTTTGTGACGTGATTCTCGCTGTGTGTGGTCGCGCATTGTCCTGATGAAACATCACCCGTTTTTGATTCACTAGAACAGGTGTTTTTTTCCTCAAAGCTTGGTTCAAACACTCTAATTGCTGACAGTATATTTGAGCATTAATTGTTGCATTAGGTGGTAAGAATTCAAAGTGGATTATTTCTTGGCAACCCACCAGATTGAAAGAACCTTTTGCCCATGAAGTTCCCTTCTCGGCTGTGGATGGGGTCCTCCCCCTTTACCAAGCCACTGTCTACGACGCTTAAAATTTCGATAAAAGGTCCATTTTACGTCGCCTGTCAAAAGTCTATCCAAAAAAGTGAAACAAGTTGGCGAGAATGGAGAGAAGAGCAGATGTCAACTCGGGATTTGAGGTTGTTTTCAGACAATTCATGAGGCACCCATTTTCCAAGTTTATGAACTTTTCCAAGTTGTTGAAGATGACGATGAACAGTTGTATGGTTTGAACTGAGAACCATTGCCAATTCCTCAACTGATAAAGCAGGATTTTCTTCAAGGACTGCTTCAAGAAGCTTTTCATCAAGCTCAATTGGACGTCCGGTTCGATCTTCATCTTCAAGGGTGAAATCTCCACCTCTGAATTTTGAAACCATCTTTTGCAAGTTCTTTCATTCACACATTCCTCGCCATAAACTGAGTGAATGTTTCTAGTCACTTCGGCTGCTGAGTTTCCTTTCTTGAACTCATAAAGCATTATGTGCCTCAAATGATTCTTGGGTATTTCCATGTTAGCAGGGTTTTAATAAAAAAAAAATTAATTTTATTGTTGTCTGAAATAAAATGTGATCAGTTTAAAGGCATCTAAACATAAAAATAATGTTCAGTTCCATTAGACATTATAGAATACTCTTTAAATTTCGTTCATTTTAACAAAAAGTTAAAATTCGGACAGAACTTATGGATGACCTAATATATATATACACACACATATATATATATATATATATATATATATATATATATATATATATATAATCCAATCCGTTCATTATGTATATCTCTTTCTTTCTATCTATCTATCTATCTATCTATCTATCTATATATATATATATATATATATATATATATATATATATATATATGTTTTTCTTTTATAATCTTTCTTTGCTTTTGATTTTTTATACTGTTTTGTTTTTCGGACTCTCTCACTGATTGCTAATCTTATTTTTATTTCATTGAACATTCGATTTTTATTCTCCAATTTTTTTTTTCGCAACTGAACTTAATGTCCTTATATTGTCTCATTTTCATTCTTCTTTCTTTCTTTATAAAACTTGAATGCGTATTTTCTTTCTTCCTATTTTCGTATTCTTTCTTTCTTTGTTCGGTGTGTTTCCCTCTTTAATTACACTTTTAAATAACTTTTTTTTCATTTCTCCTTCTTTTCGTATTTCTTTACACCTCTCCCTTTCATTCTTGGTTTTACTTTTCACTTTTTCTTTCTTTATTTCTTTGCTACCCCCCCCCCCACCTCCGTCACTGATTACCTCATGCGTCTTTGTATCTGATCTCGTTCCATTGCATCTTGTCTTCCGGGTATGTAAGCATCCCAGAATAAATGGCAACCTGTTCAAACATTTCAAGCGCCTGGTCGATAAAATAGGTGCTGGGTTGGAAAGATATTGTGATTTCATACACCGCCCAATGTGGAAAATGTGTGTGTGTATGTATGTTTGTCTATGTGCGCGTATGTATGTATGTGTGTGTGTGTGTGTATGTTTGTCTATGTGCGTATATGTATGTATGCCTGTGTGTGTTTGTGTGTAATGGAGAGAGAGAGAGAGAGAGAAAGAGAGGGGACAGGGAGAGAGAGAGAGAGACAGAATAAGGAAACTTATTTGGAAGACGAGGTACTTGCTTCTCCCGGGGTGGTTGGGTCTGGAGCAAGTATTTCAAACATCTCAGGTGATGGTGTTGGAAAGAGAATTTGGAAATATTTGAGTGGCAATAATCTATTTATTTCACCTTTTCCCAGAATATTTAGTACCCTCAATCCCCCACCACCTTGTCGAAAGGAGACGTCATTTCTCTTTCTTTCCTCTTTGTCTCTTATCATATATTCAAGATGTTTTAGATCGCGTTCGAATGATCATGCCTGGAATATATTACGCTTTTGTACAATTAATCATAAAACACACATTATATATATATATATATATATATATATATATATATATATATATATATATATATATAAATAAATTTTTATGTTTAACATTCTTTTTATAGATACAAATATTTAAGTTAATGCTCTGATTATAATAAACAGTATTAAACAACATTTACCGGTCTGAATGTCTGAGAAATTGTCATAAAACATATTCGTCCTCCACGAGGAATCGAAACTGCATTCTATATGGAATCGTCATATAGCCGGAAGTGCTTGTACCGATTTCGCCACAGACGAATGTTTCGTTATAAAAAAGAATATATAAACATAAAGGACATTGTAAGACAAACTATAAATATATATAATGAAATGGACATAAGACGATAATTATTTTAAGACATTTTTATGTTTATACATTCTTTTTATAGATACAAATATTTATGTAAATGTTCTGTTTATAATAAACAGTATTAAATAACAATTACCGGCTTAAAGCTTCGAGAAATTTTATTAGAAAATATTCGTTCTCCAACATGAATCGGACCAGTATCTTATACGGAACCGTCATATAGCCTGACGTGCCTTTTAACCGATTCGGCCACAGAGGATCGTTCGGCTAGCAAGATCGATTTTACTGCATTTAAACTACAATCTTCCATGATTTTCTCACGTACATTCATATCTACTCATGGCGTATCCAAATGTAAACAAATGACGTCACACATAATGAAATGAACAAAGTCTGACAATTATTTTAAGACATTTATATATATATATATATATATATATATATAGTATTTTATATTTATGTATAGTATTATATATATATGTGTGTGTGTATGTGTGTGTGTGTGTTTGTGTGTGTGTGTGTGTTTCTAAAGATAAGAATATTATGCAAGAGAGATATCTGTCATTAGGTAAATCGAAATTTTAACTCTGCCAATTTTTCGTGAAAGTAAATATGCGATTATTTTTCATAACGGTCAGATTCTTAATACATTTCACACAGAAAGACACACAAAGACGCACAGAGGCACACACACACACACACACACACACACACACGCTGCCCCAACACACACATACGCACACATATACACGCACAGGCACACAAACACATACGTACTATTTCAATTTTTTCAATCGGACCAAGTGACAATTTCAGTGCAAAGGCTTTTGTACAATTAATCCTAAAATACGCACATTTTATATATATATATATATATATATATATATATATATATATATATATATATATATATATATATATATATATTCTTCTCCTTCCAGCTATAGGTAAATAGCAGGACAGACTGGGTTCTATAGCCTTGGATGACAACTGGTCTAGGAGAAGAACAACTCTGAATTCAAACCCGCAGTGGAGCCCCTAAGGCGGATGGACGACACTCTGTGCTACAACTCCTGCAGCCGCGTTGGTACCAAACTGTATTGGTTTATCCGCTCCTTTGGACTCTGCTAGCAAGGCCGAGAGGGGGGACTAGACGTCTGGGCAGCCTTAGTTCTCCGTATATCCCACCCAAGCTCGTAGAGGGACGCAAATTCGGATCATACCAGAGGGCAAATATTTTCCTTTTTCGCCTAACCCCCATAACGATTTAATATTAAATTTAAATACAGGAGTAGATTGACAGGGCGTGTATCTCGCCTCACTTTTCTTCGTCTATGCGGCACGACCCTTCAGGACATAGACGATCGTGGCCCTCCACAACTTTCTAGCCCGTGTTAGCTCTTAGAAGTTTTCATCTCCCCACCTGCTAAGACACCCACTTCACGTGCTTGATGTTTATATCTCCCTCTCGCCTGTGGAACTCCCTCCCCTTTTTCTTGTTTCCCTGATAGTTATAATCTCTAACTATTCAAATGTAATGTCAATCGACGTCTCCAGATTCCTTGATCTATCCCCTTTATCCTGTCCTCCATTACTCATTCGCCCTTGCATGGAGTATTCCTGCCATATATGTTCTGGAGACCCTGCTGTTTGCCTCAGGGTTCTTGATAAGATCCAGAGACGGATATGCAATGTAATTGGCCCTGATCTGTCATCTCGTCTGCAGTCGCTCTCTCACAGACGCGATGTTGCCTCGTTCTGTCTTTTTTACAAATACTTTCACGGTAATTGCTCCGATGAGCTGCTTTCGCTGGTTCCGAGGCCTCATGAATTTAAACGTCCCACGTGGTGGGCATCCCGTTCCCACCCCTTCACCGTTGAAACTGTTAGATGTAGACGTCTCTTCTACTCCAATAGCTTCATGTCTCGCACATCTCGCCTGTGGAACTCCCATCCTTATTCCTGTTTCCCTGATAAATACAAGCTCCAGCTATTTAAGTGTAACGTCAATCGACATCTCCAGTTGCCTTGATCTATCCACTTCCCTTCTCCACATCCTTTCACCTTTCATTCCTATCTGCTCTCGCTCCAAATCTTCTGTAACCCTTGATCGATCCACTATCTTTCTCCACATTCTCTCCTTTACCACTCCTATCTGCTCTTCCTCCAAACCTTCTGTAACCCCTTGCGTGCTAGTGGCTTCCAGCCTTGCTTGGGGTGATAAGCTTAAAAAAAATCTCTCTGTAACCCCTTCCGTGACGTTGGTTTCCCGACTTGCTTGGGGTGAAACGCTTAAAAAAAATCGTAACACGTATTTTGTTTTTTTTCTTCTTGCAGAAGAGCGTACATTCTGGCTTCTTGCATTTGATAGTTAGTCCTTTTATCTCGCTTTCTTCTACCACCATATCTAGGAGGACCTGGAGTTTTCTTTCCGATAC
>OZ038511.1:22753462-22755962 GCA_964036315.1 Acanthosepion esculentum | reverse complement strand
TATAGAAATCATATATGCAAATGTGTACCGTCTGTTAGTGTAATGTTTCTTAGATGGCATACACGGACAGCGTAAGAACGAACCTAGCCTCTCTCGATAATACTGTAATTTTAAGGGTAAATAAGGATGTCAGATATATGAATTTGCAATATCTCGTAGACTTTTGTTTCTCTATACGACGAGCATTGTTACCAAGACTAACTGTATAATATTGTAATTTTAAATGTAAATAAAAAATTCATATATATATATATATATATATATATATATATATATATATATATATATATATATATATATATATATATATATGAATTTGCTATATCTCTTAGGTTGACCAGTATTGTTACCCAGATTAACTGTATAGTACTCTAATTTTAAATGTAAATAAGGAATTCATATATATATGAATTCGCAATATCCCGTAGGCTTTTTCCCTAGAGGACGACAAGCATTGGTACCTAGACTAACTGTATAATACTGTAATTTTTAATGTAAATAAAAAATTCATATATATATATATGAATTTGCAATATCTCGTCCGCTGATGTTTCCCTAGACGACGACCAGCATTGTTACCCAGACTAACGGTATAATATTGTAATTTTAAATGTAAATAAAAAATTCATATATATATGAATTTGCAATATCTCGTCGGCTGATGTTTCCCTAGACGACGACCAACATTGTTACCCAGACTAACGGTATAATATTATAATTTTAAATGTAAATAAAAAAATTCATATATATATGAATTTGCAATATCTTGTAGGCTGATTCCCTAGAAGACGACAAACATTGGTACCTAGACTAACAATAATATTATAATTTAATAGGCGTGTCTTTTATATGAAGTTGACGTTTTTAGTCGTTCCAGACGATTTCGACTACCATTACTTGTATCTAGCCGAACTCTGTAATATTGTAATTTTAAATGTAAATATGTGAATCATATATGAAACTGAACTCTTTGGTAGGCTAATATTTGCGCAGACGAAGACTTCCAATCGTTGTTCGTACCGTGATTGCATAATACGGACATATTAGATGTAATACGGTTAACCGGACACACAATATCTCTGCTGAAAATTGAAATCGTTTTGCCAATACCGTTTTAGTATATGATTAATAACATTTCTACTTCTATTATTGTTGACTTTATGAAGCTTAAGCTATAAAAATTGCATTATTATAAATGTAATCAAAATCATATTTATCTCTTTTTGTTAACGAGTCGGCATTATCTTTTAACAGGGTAATATTAAGTAGAGAACCACATCGAAGTTATCATCCTAATTGCTGCTCTCTTCTCCGCCTTTATCGCAGTAATCATCGTCGTCGTCGTCATCTCCTTCCATCTCTACGACGTCGTTAGCTTCGCCGCTACCGCGCGAACACGGAAATACGCGGCGCAAGGTCGGCGTACGGAAGAGGGTGTGACTAGGTTAGAGCAAGCATCGGCGGCCGGCGGCCACATGGTGTACGACAAGTTCTCTACCGATGCAATTAATTCGTGACTGGCAGGCAACACCGTACTCCATCGCTAGGTGGCGCTGTCGTCGAGAGCACGTGTTATGGCGGAAGACGAAAACGATTCCTGAATCCCCTTTCCTACGCTCAAGTCTTGCGCCGTTCCACCGACACCCAACACTGTTACGTACATACAAGGATACACGGCCGAGTGCGCAGGAGTATATGTGTACGGACCCCGGCTAGTGTACACATGGTCTGATAATAGAACGGTCGTTCTCCCAATATAAGAAGCAGAGAGAGAGAGAGAGAGAGAGAGAGAGGGAAGAGAGAGAGGGGAAAGAGAGACATGGAGAGTCAATGTGGTGGGAATTGATTGAAGGTGATCATAAAAATAAGGACGCTAGTCGAGAAGAATAAAAAAGTAAAATAGAAGGGAAGGAAGAATGAAAGAAAAGAAAAGAAAAAAAGGGAAGGTGCTGGGAAGGAGAGGAAACAGAAAAAAAAAGAAGATGAAAATAGAAATAAAAGAAAGAACGAACGAACATAAAAAATGAGTGACGACAGGAAAGATATATGCTGATATACGTGAGTTTTAAAAGATAGAGGATGATTAATCGAAAAAAAAAATAATAAAAAAGAAAAAACGATAGAAAGCTAAAACAATATATACTACTGAGGAAAGTACTGGAACATTCCAATGCTTTGCTGTATTCTTTGATTGCAAGGAAGTTTTTTTTTTTTTTTTTTTTTTTTACCACCACCATCGTAATTCAGCTTCCTGTGACTTTACGATATAGCTAGCCACACGTATTCGAGGACACTTGTCTACTATGGCGGCTAGACAATCCCTATTGCAGACGCTTGTTCAGGCGCATTTGTGTTTATTCAACACCCACAGAGACCACCCGTGGTTTATACTGCAACTATGCTGAGTATATCTTAGTTACAGTTTCTGGGTAAGCGTGATCAACAATTTGAACAAGGACGGCGGGCTCAAGTCATGAGCCACGGTGAATTGTGACTCCAA
>OZ038511.1:22685962-22750962 GCA_964036315.1 Acanthosepion esculentum | reverse complement strand
ACAATTAAGTCGGCTTTAATTAAAGTAAAACCGACATTACTTTGTCACGTGCCATCATTACACACTTGAGAAGGAAGGAGAAAATGTTGAAGACAAGATTCGCAATTTTGAGATTTTTGTGTTCATTTTTGCAAGGCTTTGTGTTCTTAATACCATTATTTTTAAAGAAAAAAAGCTGCATAAGATCTTGAGCGACCTTCCGTGCCGGGAGTGAGGAGGCAGAGACTATACTGTAGACTAGGTTTGATATCCCGAAAGTTTTGCGAAAGATGACTTCCAATAGCTAAGCAAAGTAATAAGAGACAGGGAAATCTGTTTTAGAAACAAACAAAAGAGTTCTAAATATTAATAAAATATTGATCCACCTACATTATAGGCCAAATATTTGTAGCCCGTCTCTTGATTCTTGCTTCCCCTTCAGAGGAAGCAGGTGTACCATTTTCAAAGCTAGCTTCCTTCGAACCCACTCTTCTTGAAGAGGTTTATTACACACACACACACACACACACACACACACACACACACACACACACACACACAAACACACGCACGCACACACACACGCAACAAAAATATATATATATATATAATATATTATATATAATATATATGGTTTGGTTTGGTTTGGTTTGGTTGATTTTGTTTAGCGGCATATCAACCTCTCTGGGTTATTTAATGGCGAAATCAAAATATTTTGATTGATTTGGTCTGGTTGATTTTGTTTAGCGGCATATCAACATCTATGTGTTATTTAATGCCGAAATCTAAATATTTTGATTGGTTTGGTTTGGGTGATTTTGTTTAGAGGCATATCAACCTCTATGGGTTTTTAATGCCGAAATCTAAATATTTGTATTGGTTTGGTTTGGGTGATTTTGTTTAGCAGCATATCAACCTCTATGTGTTATTTAATGCCGAAATCTACATATTTTGATTGGTTTGGTTTGGGTGATTTTGTTTAGCGGCATATCAAACTCTATGGGTTATTTAATGCCGATATCTAAATATTTTGATTGGTTTGGTTTGGGTGATTTTATTTAGCGGCATATCAACCTCGATGGGTTATTTAGAGCCGAAATCTAAATATTTGTATTGGTTTGGTTTGGGTGATTTTGTTTAGCGGCATATCAAACTCTATGGGTTATTTAATGCCGAAATCTAAATATTTTGATTGCTTTGGTTTGGTTGATTTTGTTTAGTGGCATTTCAAACTCTATGGGTTATTTAATGCCGAAATCTAATCATTTTGATTGGTTTGGTTTGGGTGATTTTGTTTAGCAGCATATCAATCTCTATGGGTTATTTAATGCCGAAATCTAAATATTTGTATTGGTTTGGTTTGGTTGATTTTGTTTAGCAGCATATCAATCTCTATGGGTTATTTAATGCCGAAATCTAAATATTTTGATTGGTTTGGTTTGGGTGATTTTGTTTAGCAGCATATCAAACTGTATGGGTTATTTAATGCCGATATCTAAATATTTTGATTGGTGTGGTTTGGGTGATTTTGTTTAGCAGCATATCAATCTCTATGGGTTATTTAATGCCGAAATCTAAATATTTTGATTGGTTTGTTTGGGTGATTTAGTTTAGCGTCATATCAACGTCTATGGGTTATTTAATGCCGATATCTAAATATTTTGATTGGTTTGGTTTGGGTGATTTTATTTAGCGGCATATCAACCTCGATGGGTTATTTAGAGCCGAAATCTAAATATTTGTATTGGTTTGGTTTGGGTGATTTTGTTTAGCGGCATATCAAACTCTATGGGTTATTTAATGCCGAAATCTAAATATTTTGATTGGTTTGGTTTGGTTGATTTTGTTTAGCGGCATATCAAACTCTATGGGTTATTTAATGCCGAAATCTAAACATTTTGATTGGTTTGGTTTGGGTGATTTTGTTTAGCAGCATATCAATCTCTATGGGTTATTTAATGCCGAAATCTAAATATTTGTATTGGTTTGGTTTGGTTGATTTTGTTTAGCAGCATATCAATCTCTATGGGTTATTTAATGCCGAAATCTAAATATTTTGATTGGTTTGGTTTGGGTGATTTTGTTTAGCAGCATATCAAACTGTATGGGTTATTTAATGCCGATATCTAAATATTTTGATTGGTGTGGTTTGGGTGATTTTGTTTAGCAGCATATCAACCTCTATGGGTTTTTTAATGCCGAAATCTAAATATTTTGATTGGTTTGTTTGGGTGATTTTGTTTAGCGTCATATCAACGTCTATGGGTTATTTCATGCCGATATCTAAATATTTTGATTGGTTTGGTTTGGGTGATTTTGTTTAGCAACATATCAACCTCTATGGGTTATTTAGAGCCGAAATCTAAATATTTTGATTGGTTTGGTTTGGGTGATTTTGTTTTGCGGCATATCAACCTCTATTTATTTAATGCCGAAATCTAAATATTTTGATTGGTTTGGTTTGGTTGATTTTGTTTAGGAGCATATCAAACTCTATGGGTTATTTAATGCCGATATCTAAATATTTTGATTGGTTTGGTTTGGTTGATTTTGTTTAGCAGCATATCAAACTCTATGGGTTATTTAATGCCGATATCTAAATATTTTGATTGGTTTGGTTTGGGTGATTTTGTTTAGCAGCATATCAACCTCTATTTATTTAATGCCGAAATTTAAATATTTTGATTGGTTTGGTTTGGTTGATTTTCTTTAGCAGCATATCAAACTCTATGGGTTTTTTAATGCCGAAATCTAAATATTTTGATTGGTTTGGTTTGGGGGATTTTGTTTAGCGGCATATCAATCTCTATGGGTTATTTAATGCCGAAATCTAAATATTTTGATTGATTTGGTTTGGTTGATTTTGTTTAGCAGCATATCAACCTCTATGGGTTATTTAATGCCGAAATCTAAATATTTTGATGGATTTGGTTTGGGTGATTTTGTTTAGCGGCATATCAACATCTATGGGTTATTTAATACCGATATCTAAATATTTTGATTGGTTTGGTTTGGGTGATTTTGTTTAGCAGCATGTAATCCTCTATGGGTTATTTAATGCCTAAATCAAATTCGTCATTGGGTTGGTTTGGATGATTTTGTTTAGCGGTATGTCAACACCTATGGGTTATTTAATGTCAAAATCTAAATATTTGGATTGGTTTGCTTTGGTTGATTTTGTTTAGCTGCATATCAAACTCTATGGGTTATTTAGAGCCGAAATCTAAATATTTTGATTGGTTTGGTTTGATGGATTTTGTTTAGCGGCATATCAACCTCTATGGGTTATTTAGAGCCGAAATATAAATATTTTGATTGGTTTGGTTTGGGTGATTTTGTTTAGCGGCATATCATCCTCGATGGGTTATTTAATGCCGAAATCTAAATATTTTGATTGGTTTGGTTTGGTTGATTTTGTTTAGCAGCATATCAAACTCTATGGGTTATTTAATGCCGATATCTATATATTTTGATTGGTTTGGTTTGGGTGATTTTGTTTAGCAACATATCAATCTCTATGGGGTATTTAATGCCGATATCTAAATATTTTGATTGGTTTGGTTTGGGTGATTTTGTTTAGCAGCATATCAATCTCTATGGGTTATTTAATGCCGAAATCTAAATATTTTGATTGGTTTGGTTTGGGTGATTTTGTTTAGCGGCATATCAACGTCTATGGGTTATTTAATGCCGAAATCTAAATATTTTGATTGGTTTGGTTTGGTTGATTTTATTTAGCAGCATATCAACCTCTATGGGTTATTTAATGCCGCCATCTAAATATTTTTAATGGTTTGGTTTGGTTGATTTTGTATAGCAGCATATCAAGCTCTATGGGTTATTTAATGCCGAAATTTAAATATTTTGATTGGTTTGGTTGATTTTGTTTAGCAGCATATCAAACTCTATGGGTTTTTTAATGCCGAAATCTAAATTTTTTGATTGGTTTGGTTTGGGGGATTTTGTTTAGCGGCATATCAACCTCTCTGGGTTATTTACTGCCGAAATCTAAATATTTTGATTGATTTCGTTTGGTTGATTTTGTTTAGCAGCCTATCAACCTCTATGGGTTATTTAATGCCGATATCTAAATATTTTGATTGGTTTGGTTTGGGTGATTTTGTTTAGCAGCATGTAATCCTCTATGGGTTATTTAATGCCGAAATCTAAATATTGTCATTGGGTTGGTTTGGATGATTTTGTTTAGCGGTATGTCAACACCTATGGGTTATTTAATGTCGAAATCTAAATATTTTGATTGGTTTGGTTTGATGGATTTTGTTTAGCGGCATATCAACCTCTGCATTGCAATGGACGTTACTCCAATGAAGCGTACGAAAATTGTAACACTGCACGAACACACTGGCAAGCCTTACTAGTGAGCCAATCAAAGTACTATAAACTGGCCCGGAAACTCTCCCGATTTAAATCCAATCGAGAATCTGTGGTCAATCTGCAAGGAACGACTTCGTGGAATGGACATACGATGTAATAACATGTGCAGTGGGTCACGTTTTATAAGAAAAATGATAACGAAATTATTAGTTTTGTTTCAATTTCAACAAAACTAATAATTTCGTTATCATTTTTCCTATAAACATGTTTTTTCGCAATTAAATGCAGATTTAGCGCGAAAAGGCCACCTCACAAGGCGCGCGATATGACTAAGTAGTACAAAAAACTCCTGGCAGATGTCGCAACAGAAGTCGTTGATCTACTTGACTACATGTCAGTGGGAAAGCCCTAGGACATGCTGAAAATGCGATAATTCGACGTATGGGAAAATCGGATGAGAGAAGTTTACACGTACTATTCAATAGTTTGAACCTGTCACCTATGAAGCCATCCCAACTACTAAGTTAAATTCAATAATTACTAGGAAACAATACCATGTCCGATGCAGTGTTGAAAAAAAAACTTTGGACGGACAAACGACAACAACACAGATACCGTCATCACTCCCCGATGAATTGGAGTTAGAGATAGCGAATTAACAGGAGATAATTGATAACTGACATCCATTAGACATGGGACGTTGAACTAGAACAGTCTACCCCAGAGAGCGAAATAAAGGGTTCAGTTCGACATTCCAACCACCTGGAGAAGGCGGGAGCGTACAACAGCCGAAATGTTATGATAAATATGGCAACAAAGATGAGGAAAATAGTCCGAATAATGTAAAAAGGGAGATGTCGTCTATTTTACAACCGGGACAAAATACCGTATATTTATTTTTATTCAACACCGGTGGACAAATCAGTGTTATTTCACTGGAGCCTCAACAGAAGCATGCATTATCCACATATATACTTCAAGCCTCAAATGGATCGAAAATCGAGACATAGGGAAAGAGATCATTAATGCTCAACTTGTGTTTTTCTACAACCATTTCCGTGTATTTCCACACAGGCACAAGAAAAAACGCCGATTCTTGGAGAAAATTCTTTATCCCGTTTCCATCTGTCAGTGAATATGGGTACACATTCTCTCATTGACAGTGACACAAAGCTAACGACAAAAGAAATCGCCTAAATCTAAACGTCTACTGGAATTATTTCTATCATACAAAGATTACAGGATTTGATATTGTTATGGGAACTTACCTGTAACGACAATAAACTCTTTCTGATACTATAAAGACTGCGCCTCTCAAGATAGACTACAGAAGAAGTGTAACGAGTCGAGACAGAAATAGTCGAGACAATAGTAGTTCACTCTAAACCAGACTGACAGTCATACTAACACCTTTCTACCTCTTGTATTATTATTATTCTGTTTAATATATCTTTGTTATTCCTACTCTTGTGTTTGTGTTATTCTTCCTTGGTCCCAACCTTGGACCATAACAGTGGTGGAAGGATATTAGACCATAACAGATATGAAAGTTTCCTACTATTACCATTCCATTAAAACACACCGACGAAATATGTCATACTGCTAAACATTACATCACAAAATCTGGAACCCCTACACACATATCACCACTCAGCTTGCGTTTAGAAAATATACAATAGCAACGGACAACTTTTAACACAGTTGCAATTAAGCATCATGTATCATTTAGGTAGCCCATACTCGTCTCCAATAAACCTGGTTCCGAAACTGGACACGGGTGAATGGCGACCTTGTGGGGATTTCAGGAATCCATTCGCGAAAAAAGTTCCTGATAGATATCCAAGCTCACACTTACATGATTTAATCACAGGTTTACAAGGAACCACAAAATAAGACTTCCATTAAAAAAACTAAAAATAATGGAAGCCTTATTAATAAAAAAAATAAAAAACAACACTCAATAATATGAACTATGAACATGGAAAATCCTACAACAAAACATTCTCAAATTACCATAAACGCACTCTTTTAAATTTTCAAAAAAAAATCAACCTTGGCGTTGCGACCGCACGCTCCAAAAGTTTTTATCCGTTAACAATAAAACAGTTCTAAAAAAAAACATATTTAGATTCGCATTTAAACTTTCGTCTACAATGTTACCGGGATTTGCTAAAAACAAAATAATGTCCATGCCTGAGGATGTCTGTACGTACAGTTGAAAGTACTAGCAGATTTTTAAAAAACAGCTTGAAGTTATTAAAAACATAACATTCATCGAGTGGTTCGTAGCTTAATTCAATTTAAAAATTTTGTTTTCGAGATGTTTTTGGCATTTTATATCATTAACTTTACTAATCTACTTTTTGTATGAATGATTCATTGTAATATATATATATATATATATATATATATATATATATATATATATATATATATATATATATAAATCTGATATCGAATTTCGAAGGCGTATCGATGACAAGTATTAATATTTTCATCAGGAACAGATTGAAAAGTAATCCATGTAAGGATGTGAAACAAAAAGATGGTTTGTCCAAAAAGAGAATGACAAACTGTAAATGCAACTGTTCTGCCAGTCATTCCTTATTCTCAAAGCGACGGGAATTTACGATATTTTGCTAAAGTGAGACAAGAAATGAGCGGGAAAGGCGCTGATGATTTAGATAAAGAAATGAATTAAAAATCATATAATGAGAAAAACTTTTGAATGAAGAAAGAGATGAATAATATTATGAAATAAACAAGATCAAAAGAAGGCACACAAACATACAAACGTACACACATACAGACACAGAAAGATATACATAGTCAGGGTGCGATGGATAAATTGTCGCTTAAATGGTGCCAAAATGAAAAAAACGTTGACATCTCATTTTAACAGATATACGGGGTGCGAGTGATAAATTGTCGTCTAAATGACGCCAACATGAAAATAACACTGACATCTCATTTTAACAGATATACGGGGTGCGAGTGATAAATTGTCGTCTAAATGACGCCAAAATGAAAATAACACTGACATCTCATTTTAACAGATATACAGGGCGCGATGGATAAATTGTCGTCTAAATGACGTCAAAATGAAAATAACACTGATATCTCATTTTAACAGATATATTTCCCAAAATATATATATATAGTCGAGGAAAAACAACACATGTAACATATTTATGTATATAATATTGTTTATATATATATATATATATATATATATATATATATATATATATATATATAATATATATATAACATATATATATATATAATATATATATATGTAATATTGGTATATATATATATATATAGTCGAGGAAAAACAATGATAGTGATATGTATATGTATATAATATTGTTTATATATATATATATATATATATATATATATATATATAATATATATATATATAATATATATATATATATATATATATATAATATTGGTATATAAATATAGAAGTGAACATAGAAGTCAGCAGTTAGAGGCGACAGTCTGTTTCATAATAGATGCAATCATCGGGCCACGAGTGCTATTATTTTTCTCGGCTATTTATATATACGAGTAAGTGGTGCATTGTGGGTAGTCATTTTTGGCAGGTCTTTTACCGGAAGTCGTTTATTTGTTTATTTATTTATTTGTATCAAATTATTTTGCTTGTTTTTATTTAATTTTATTTTTGTTTTTTATCTGTTAACTTTATTTTATTTTTATTTATTTATTTTTTATTTATTTTGATCGGTGTTTTTATTAACGTAGTAAAAATGTTTTATATAGCTTATTGTGGATGGTCTATAATGGCGGCTATTTTACTCATTTATTTGGGTCAAATTATTTTGCTTGTTTTTATTTTTTATCTTATATATTATTTATTTATTATTTTTATTTAGATCGGTGTTTTTATTAACGTAATAAAAATTGTCTATATAGCTTATTTAACAGTTTTGTTTTTGTTTGGGAAGATAAAGCTATTTGTTGAATTTGGTGGTTGATTGTTGTGGTTTGTTCTGACTATTATTTTGGCGGGAACAGTTTTTAATTTATTTATTTGGATTGATTATCTTTATTTGTTTTTTCTAAACGGCTTATCGGTATCGGTTGTTAGTCTATTTATATATTTGGATGTATTTAGATCAATTTATTATACTTGTCGTTATTTTATGTATTACACTGTATATTTTCTCTTTTTGGTTTTCGATTTTTAAGTAACGCAGTATATTATTTTTATTCATTTTTATTTATCGTTATATAACAGTTATAGCTATTTTTGGTCCGATTTTTTGTTTTGATTTTTTATAGTCTATTATTTTGTTTATTATTTACTTTATTTATTGATCTTGTTCCTTATTTTTTATTCTATTTCGTCTATTCTAACAGGTGAGATTTGGTAATGGGCTTGGGTTAATTTATTTTGCTTATTTTATTGTCATTTTGTTTGTTTATGTATTTATTTATTTTTTCAGTTTTCGATTTTTAAGATACGTAGTAAAAATTTGTTTTCATGTCTGCATTTTGAGATTAGCTCGGATCTTTTATTTAATAATTTATTTTGGTCTGGGAAGTTAATGATGGCTATTTTTTCCTCCAAGCAAAGTTTGCAAGTTTTTGATAGGTTGTTGTACGCTGATGATTTTTTCCTTATTTTCCAAGATATTTTTGGTGTGGTGTGCGTTTTGTTTTTTATTTCCCAGATATACGTAGAAAGCATTGTGCTGTTTGCATATTTACTATTTGTGAAATATGTTTTGTGTACATAATTACTTTGTTTCCAGGGTCCTTCAGTTACTCCTATGTATACTTTTTCTTCATTATCTGTTGATTTTATCGTGGCTTGGTAGATTACATTTTGTAAACAATTACCGTTTAAGGGACATTCGTTTTTTATTCTGCAGTTGCACGTGGGTTTAATTTGTTCGTGTGGTTTGTTAGTAATTTTCATGTTGTGCTTTTTTATTATTTGTGCCATGTTCTCGGTGCAAATGTAGCTGATTTTTACTGTGTTTTTGTTGAATATTTTGTGTAGGGTGATTGATTCCGGGAAGTGTTTGTGTAATAGTTTGCAGAATATTTTTCCTACGTTTGTTTTTACGTTTTTGCTGTACGGTGGGATGAACCATATGACATTTCTTTTCCTGTTGGCCTTTTTTGTGTTCTGTGGTGAGTATGTGAGTGTTGCTGGGAATCCGCTATCTTTTAGGGCTGTTTCGTAGTCTTTCTTAGCTTTGTTAAATATAGATTCATTGGAGGAATTTTCAGAAAGCCCACACTCATTTATAAAGAATATATATTTTCACAGTTTAACCCCAAATTGCTAATAAATCATGTTTTATGCCCAAATACTTTTAAGATCTATAGTTTATAGGTCTGTATTTAATCTTAACATCTTATGATTCCATTCTGCAAAATACATCAAACACATTTTAGAAATGGATTACAATTTTTTTTTCATAATAAAAAACTAGGAATACTAGGAAGGTTTTGTGAAAAACTAGGAACGACCAAAAAAACTAGGAATCGCTGGAGAGCCTGGTGTATGCGCTTTTTTTCTTTTTATGAGTTTTTGGACACACGTATTGGGAGCCCAACATTTTGGGAAATTTAAGTAAGGAGATAATTATAATAAAATTACACGATGACTACTACATCTTAAAATATTTTAAGAAATCTAATATTTTATATTATTACATATGATGATGCTTATTGAATATACACCACTGGCATCAATTAATAAATGGGCCATGGGCCTCATTTGGTTTGAATTCACCAATTGCAGTCTACAGGGAGAAATAACACAACGCCATTTCTTTCATAATTTTCAGTCCATAATATCAAATCATATTGGTCCTTTGCTTCAAATTTCATCAGTTATTTTGTTAATCGATTTTGCGGGTAGTTGGAAGATGTGTGTATATAGAGTGGTTTATAATTGGGTTTTCTGTATGGTTTGTATGTGCCTTTTCTTAGGTTGAACGTAACATCTAGAAAATCTACTTCATTTATGTTAGTTTTTATGTCTATGTCGAATCCGTTATTTTTGAAAATCTTTATTATTGATTTTCTAGTTTTGTCTGTGTTTTGTTTGTTGCAGTTTCTTAAGATTATGAGACCGCCGTCACTGTAGTGTCCTGTGTTATTTCCATCTATTATTTTGCTTAGTTCGTGTAGTAAGTAAATACCTACGATTTCGCATGTCCCTGCACCGTCAAAGACAACACATGTGATATATATATGTATATAATATTGTTCTTTATATATATATATAATATATATATATACATACATATATATATATATATATATATATATATATATATATATATATATATATATATATATATAGTCGGGAAAAAACCAACACATGTGGCCTGATGATTGCGCCTAGCATGAAACAGTCTGTCCCCTCTGAGTGTTGACTTCAATATTCACTTTCATATATATATATATATATATATATATATATATATATGCGCGTGTGTGTGGTAGCAATAGAAAATCTTTTGGGGTAAACTATGGATTCATCATTCAAGTAATTTCCTTTGCAAACAAACCTCGGTGCTTACGCGTGAAATCCCCGAGGGATATGCTAAATGTGTTTGTGTCTATGTGTGTATTTTTCTTCTTCTTTTCTTGTCTGGAAATAAAAGCTGTGAATGGAATTCAACGTCGATCGATATTGTAATTTCAGTTCATACCTAGAGCCCAATTATTATGGATATTCGACTTGTTAGGATAAATGAATCTGGACCTGACGAATCTTATTTCTTGAGTTACCTGGTACCTGAGTTACCAGGTACCTGGGTTGAAAATATGACGGGTACCTTAAGCATCGATTTAGAAATGATGGAGCCTTCTTGACATAGCTATTTATATTTCAGAGATGAGGTACTTTAACTATTCACATTATTTACATTGTCTAGACTGTTGTCCTCATCTTTATTGTTATATTGTTATATATGACGTTTCGACCATTGGACGTTCATGCATACTTCAAGTAATATTTGTTGAAATTTCGAACTGAACCCTTTGCTTAGTCCACGTACTATTCCTTTGGATATCTCATTATTAGTTAATTCGCCTTGATAACACTCCGATCAATCAACCAACGCTTTTATCCACTGGGCAATGTGTAAATGGATGTATTAGTAGGACTTGTCATTGTTATTTAAAAAAAAAATCTCTTACAGTCTAAAGTATTTTCTGGCTTTAAGTAAGACGAAATAAGTTGATAAACCGTAAAAAAATCAATATAATTAATGCTCCCAAAATTGAAATCCCGTTATATTTCTCTGTGTTAACTCGTGTTAATACTGACCAATGACTATAGGTTTCCCAATAGCCTTCAATGGATAATATCGACATAGATTTTAGAATATTTAAAAAGAATATTTATGAATCATTTGACACTGTAATAAGGTAGGGATTGATATGAAAACAATGGTTATTCAGTCAAAGGCGATAGGCTATAATGAATATGGTATAGTTAAAAGCCAAGTATAGCATCTGACGAATAAAACAATGTGTGTCTATCCATTACTGAATTACGTGAATTTATTGTTAAATAATAAAGCGTTAGGAAATTATTTATATAGTGTTTATTTATTGTTAAATAATATAGCGTTAGGAAATTATTTATTTATTGTTCATTTATTGTTAAATGATAAATCGATAGGAAATTATTTATATATTGTTCATTTATTTTAAATAATAAAGCGTTTGAAAATTATTTATATATTGTTTATTTATTGCTAAATGATAAAGCGTTAGGAAATTATTTATGTATTGTTTATTTATTGTTAAATAATAAAGCGTTAGGAAATTATTTATTCATTGTTTATTGTTAAAGGAAATTATTTAGCCAGGATCACCTGAAGATTGTGTGTGTGTGTGTGTGTGTCTGATTGACGAAGTTACAAACATTATGTTTGCTTATTTTTATCATAATCCTTTCATATATTCACGAATATTTTACAATTAAATAAGGCAAGAAATGCAATGTAACAGTGAAAATCATTTTTATTTCCAAAGAGATGGAAAGTACTTAGGAAATAGAATGTTAGAATGCATTTCTTTTGCGTTTAAATGCACCGGCTGAAAGTTATGCTTTAGCGTTTCATTAGAACGTGAAAAATTATCCATTATGGATTTATTTTTTTTATTTCCAACATTGTACCCGGATATAATAGTGACGAGTGTGGCAACACTCAAAGCGAAGGGCAACCGTGAATAGAGAATTGTGGAGAGAGCAGAGAGAAGCCATTCCGCTATCTTTCTCAAAAATTCATGATAATCCACAGATAAACAAAACAGGGACAATATCAGCTATATTCTAAAGGGACAGCAGAACAACTAACTCTCACACACACACAAACACACACGCATACACACACACACACACATGACACGTGTGTGTGTGTTTGTGTGTGTGTGTGTGTGTGTACAAATATATAGGTAAATACGAAAGAACACGTTAGGTAAATAATCCGAAGTTCTTTAGTATTTTTATTTTTAATTTTTAAAAGCAGTGCTCAGTACAAAAGTAGAGCCTAAATTAATCTTTAGATACTTAACAGCGTACGACGGTGCCAATAACTCTTTGCGCTAGGACGGACTAGACGATGTGCGTATAGGAATGTCATCATTCGCTTTGGAATGGACACCCCCGACTCTGCCTTGGCTTGGCCTCTCTCCGAGGGTGGCTGATATGTTGATAGAAATTGGTAACCCTTACGACACCTATTGGACTGGTCGCTTCAGCCGTTTCCATATTAATAAATTCTACGAATGAATATGCTTATACAGATGCGTAATCTTCAAGATTTGTTATTCCAAAAAATTTCGCTTGAGGATGAAACAGAGCTTTTGGTTCTTGTTTTTGAAACATGAAAACTCTTATATAGCGAAGGAATCATATTTTTTAAAAATATTTTTTATATATCTTCTTCTACACATGTCTGATCATTCGTCCATTGCAAGACATTTTCGCCAACATTCCTGCTCACATTCACAGTATAGAAAAATACTGATTGATAACACATCTATCCTACACCAAGAAAACAACAAATAAAAGCTACAGATCCTCAAAGCAATCTTCATTTAAAAATTGAAGCCAACACTGAATAAAATCAGCAAAGAATACTGTAATAATCTTCTAAAATGTCTATAAAAAGAAAAGTTTACATGCTTTAATGCGCGCTCGATCGTGACATTGCAACATAAAATAAAAAATTGCATAGTGGATAATTTTTCACGTTCTAATGAACGCTAAAGCATAACTGTCAGGCGTTTCATTTAAACGAAATAGATAAAAATAAGTAATGAATAGCTACACATAGTTTTACCTCAGTAGTTGCAACCGTGATGATGATCTTAGAAAGAGATGGAAAGTACTTGGGAAATAAAAGTGATTTTCACTGTTATAGTGCATTTATTACTTAATTTGATTGTAATATACGGAAAATATTCTTCAATATGAAAGGATTATGATAAAATAAGCAGACATGATGATCGCAATTTATTCAATCAGACACACACATACAAATATATATATATGTTTCTGATCATAATTCCTATGACCTACGAACGTGGTCATTTTTTTGGGGGGGGTAAGTAACACTTCATACGAAAGAAAACTTTTCTTGTTATTACTTACCTGTTATGTCAGACTGTTCGATCCGCGTGGTCAACCTAAGATGAAGGAAAAAGACGAGCTCGCCGTCGATTCTTTTTTTGTATCGTCTTAGCTGAGGAGGAAGTGACGTAAGTCGGTGGTGATTGGTCAGCAGTGGCATTTATAAGAGGAGTCCATTTGTTGCGTGCTTCACGTTTTTTGTTTGTTTTTTTTTGTTTCAGGATCGCCTGCCGGAATAGTACTGTTTCGGTAGGGTCTCTTGGGCGGGCAAGTATGATGTTGGAAGACCCGAAACTTGCCATGACCCCAAGTCATAACATCACTGACGAGGCGATCCTGAGCATTCATGGGAGTGTTTTCATAACACACACACACACACACACACACACACACACACACACACACACACACACACACACACACACACACACATATATATATATATATATATATATATATATATATATATATATATATATATTAATATTGCAGATATCAATGATTCTTGTAAGGTTTGGCTTTTTCTTTTTTTTTTAAGCTTATCACCCCAAGCAAGACTGGAAGCCACTAGCACGCAAGGGATTACAGAAGATTTGGAGCGAGAACAGATAGGAGTGATAGAGGAAAGGATGTGGAGAAGGATAGTGGATAGATCAAGGCAAGGGGTTACAGAAGGTTTGGAGGAAGAGCAGATAGGAGTGGTAAAGGAGAGGATGTGGAGAAAGATAGTGGATCGATCAAGGCAAGGGGGTTACAGAAGATTTGGAGTGAGAGCAGATAGGAATGAAAGGGGAAAGGATGTGGAGAAGGGAAGTGGATAGATCAAGGCAACTGGAGATGTCGATTGACGTTACACTTAAATAGTTGGAGATTATATTTGTCAGGGAAACAGGAATAAGGAAGGGAGTTACACAGGCGAGATCTGCGAGATATGAAGCTATTGGAGTAGAAGAGACGTCTACATCTAACAGTTTCAACGGTGAAGGGGTGGGAACGGGATGCCAGCCTCGTATTTCCTACTTAGCAATCGGATCTTTGTTATTTTTCTTTTAATTTCCACTGGCTAGTCTGGTAGAATTCTTAAGTTTTTTTTTTCGCTTGAATGACTTGTGATTATACCATCTCTTCTTCAAGCTGCCTTCAGTACACACTATGTATATTTTTCTCTGATCATTTGCATCTATTACTTTATCTATTCGTTATAAATTACTCTTTCAATTTTGCAAATTCCATCTAGTGGACATCTACTTTTATTTCGGGAGTTACTCTGTTAACTATATTTAGCTGCACGATAGTTTTGAAATTCGTGGGGCTTTGATTTTTTATAGCGGTTTCCAAATTACTAGTACAGATGTAGCTTTATTTAACTTTGTTTTTATTAAAGATCTTCTGTAATTTGGAATTTGGGGGAAAGTGTTTATTAGGTAATTCAAAAAATATTTTTCCTATTTTATATTTAACCTCTAAGTTAAAATGGGGGGGGGGTCAACCAGATAATTTGTTTTCTTTTACTCAAATTATTCTTCATTTGATGCTTTATTTGAGGTTTAAATTCCACAATATATATATATATATATATATATATATATATATATATATATATATATATATATATATATATATATATATATATATATATATATATATATATATATAGCATAATGAGAAGCCACGTATACTTTCTTAATATGTATATAATATAGAAAAAACAACTGAAAACAACTATTTATATAGTGTTAGAAATTCCGACTGACGCCAATTCAGTCGGGTTTCGTTCCTAGCTAGAGGCAACCGGACGTCTAGCCACACTGATGAGCTGTGAAACAGCGAAACTGTCAGTCTGTGGATGACAGAAATATATATATATATATATATATATATATATATATATATACATATATCTTTAAGCGGTTTTTTAGTGGATAATCATATTTAAGTAGACGCAACATTTATTTAATAAAAAGTTTATTTATTTTCGTCTACCGGTCTGAATATTCAAGGAAAAACTTATTAAAGGAAAATATTGACTCTCCGGCAGAATTCAAATTTGGGTCCCTCTGGGCAGCGGGAAACCGTCGTTAGTTGTGTATCCATTAAAAATAACGTGTTAAGTGATAAAAATCTGTCGGATTGATAAATGAAAATCCATTAGCTTACAAAAAATATGTTCTCCAGGACATATTTACTATTTCATATTTGATGTAATTTTACTGTAAAATTATTTCGCTGCGGAAGTAATATGTAATATGTTTTTACTCGAAGGTTTTCTTACCGATCTGATTTTTTTACTCTTATTCTGTTAGGCTAGGGCGATTTTATAGTTAATGTATTTTCTCTCGAGGAATAATTTGCTGAAATAATTCTCTCAAAATAAGGATCGGAAAGATATTACCAAAGATAAGAAAACATTGATTTATAGCATTTAAAAAGAATGACAGTGATAGTCATCTTAGACAAGGCTGAAACTTTGGGATGCTTTTCTGCAAGGATAGAACGCGTCATGTTAACGATGGGATCGTCACTAGAATTTTTTTTAAGCTCGTGTCACGGTAGGTACCCAAACATTTGTATACACTGGGATTAGTGCTGAGGCAAACAATACTGCTACAAAAATGAATTCAGGAATACATAAAATAAATTATTCGATGTCATATAAGACATTCTTTTTATAAAAAAAATGGCTCGACAGTAACTCCTGGATTTCAGATGCCGACCTGATGTAACTGGTAGATTAAATTTTACACACCTGCCGAAGGGTGCAATTACCTGTACTTTACCTAATTCTAAAATTCACATATAAAAATGTAAGGTATGTCCATATATACGTATTTATTCATTCAAGCTATATCATGCGGGATATCTGTTTTTGAAATAAGCGCCCTATTAATATTTTTAAATTAAAAAGTGTGTCACATGTATCAGCATGCGTATGTGAGAAATATTTATAAACACTGATAAACGCAATTCGCAATTTTATAAAAAGAGAGCAATTATCTTTCCCAGGCTTACTTCTCAAAAGAAGACGAAGTTCGGACAGCTACTTAAGTTTCACACTAATTTAACTTACACACACTCACACACACACACACACACACACACACACACACATATATATATATATATATATATATATATATATATATAGATAGATAGATAGATAGATAGATAGATAGATATAATGTACTCTAATGGACTCTCCCGTCGGTTTCGACGTATGAGGATCTGACAACCAATTGATTCAGTTATGAAATTTTGTGCGATAATCTTAAGTGGCACCTAAGACCCGCTAGTGATTTACAAAGCAGGCAGCATATGAAGCAAGAATGAAGATTGTGGGATGAGATCACTGTTAGATTGGCTGACATTTTAGATCTTGCTCTCGCTTCTTGAAGACGATTCACACTTGCAGATTGAAAACTGCTGAATCCACTAAAACACGTTGATCTCCATTCTGTGTGTGCATATATTTATGCATATTTATAGGCGCGTGGCCGAGTGGTTAAACCTTTTCTCGTTCGAATCTTACCATGGTCGATTTTTCAGTAAGTAGACTTCCTGGTATTATCGGCCTGGAGGTGTGTGGTGATCCCAATGTGCGTCACCTTCGTGTTGACCCAAGCTTTGTGAGTGAAATTGGGTAGACGGAACCTTTGGGGACCGTCGATAGTTGTGCTAGCACGAAGTCACAAATCAACGTGACCGTGGGTTTGAGTGTGCTGGCCTTGTTCAGGTTTTTGATCACGTTAGATAACACAATCTCTCCCAGAAACTGTAATAACGATCTACTCACCATAGTTGCAGTATAAACCAGGGGTGGGCTCTGTGGGTGTTGAACAAACACGAATGCGCCTGAGCTAGCTGCCCTAATAGACGAGAGATACAAGTGGCCAGCTATTATATATATATATATATATATATATATATATATATATATATATATATATATATATATATATATATATATATATATATATATGTATTATGAGAGAGAAGAGAGAGCGGAAAATAAGTTCGGGGAGATAAATAAAAAAACGGCACAATATTTTTCAATATTTTAGCAACAAATCTTTCATAAGTGTGACATTAGTCTGTGTAAATATAAAGCATATTTATTCATCCAGCCAGATTCAATATATATATATATATATATATATATATATATATATATATATATATATATATACATATATATATATATATATATATATATTGTCATTAGCGACCACAATAGGTGGTGGGGGCTGTCACCGAAGTTGTTCTCAAATATGTATTTCCATATTATTCGTCTCTGAACAGAAAGTTGGAGCTAGACGCAAATATTTCGCGCTCTGAAAGGACAGAATCTGCGGCGGGAACAATGTACACGGGCAGAGGGAGGGACGGGATTTTTGGTTTATTGCCGACTTCGTGTGGAATGCCGAAGGGAAATAGCAAAGTTACAACGGGTAGAAGCAAGTAATTGATAAAAGTTGAGATTTCGATGAAGGAATTGTGAGCCAAGGCAGGAATCTCATAAAAAGCTAATTACGATGTCCTAAATTGGTTCTAATATATATATATATATATATATATATATATATATATATATATATATATATATATATATATATATATATATATATATAATGTCCAGATAAAGGCATATAAAGTGTTACGCAAATGAAATCAATATTTCACGGTGACTGTAACTTTCATGCCATAGTCTGCTTATAAAGAAATTTAGTTCTGGACAAATTTTCTCACGATCTATCCCACACGTTTATATACCTACCAATCGTCCGCTAATGAATATCGTTGCCAC
The DNA here is from genome assembly GCA_964036315.1 of Acanthosepion esculentum. Taxonomy (NCBI): domain Eukaryota; kingdom Metazoa; phylum Mollusca; class Cephalopoda; order Sepiida; family Sepiidae; genus Acanthosepion; species Acanthosepion esculentum. The sequence continues at coordinate 22,732,204 of OZ038511.1, read as the reverse complement.
ATATATCTAGATTGACATATGTATCTAGATTTTTGATAAAATCCGAAACAGGATCTCAGTTTTATCGGTCCTGACCTCAACTCGTGTTTCGTTCAATGTGGATGTTTTTAAGGTAAAAAAAAAAACGAATAATAAATTTAATAAATAAATTTAATAAATTCATTTCGTTTTTGTCTTGAAGAAGTCCACATTGGTCGAAACGCGTCGGCTAATAATACAGTTTTCCTATTGTCTTTTACCTTTATAACTATTCTTTCTTATTGTCCCTTCTTGTCAATAATGTTTACTCAGTTTCTTTCACGCAGTAGCTTCTGCTATCTTAGCGGCTTTATCGCCTACAACCGCATAAAAACTCCAATGTCAAACAACTAATGCTTGGTTCATTGATTCGTTTTCTACGGCTTATCAACTTTTTACGAGTTATGTAATGCCAGAAAATATTTTTTTAGATTTTAACTTTTTTTGAGATAATAAGTGTTTTAGTGATACAGATCTTACTAATTAACCCATATGTGGGGGGAGAAGAGATATATTTTGAGTGTATTTCGGCTAAAGTGAATATAAGGAACCCAACTGGAATTGGAACTCAGTTCTCAGATTAACAATTCTAGCTTGTGTCCGTTATATCACTTGCGCATCCAAGATTACAGCTCCTGATATTCCCAAGCGGTGACCCATCCAGTTACTGACGAGGCCCTTCAGTGCTTAACTTCGGTGACTGTACGGGAAGCAGGAAAAAAACGAATGACTCATTTTTTAAATCGATTAAATTTTTCTTTAAAGCAAATAAAAAATTTAGACCCGAAGAAATTTTAAAGGTAAAAAATAATACATTGCATTTTTAAATGCGATGTCTATCGTTATCTTCCGTTTTCTTAATTCTTATTCTTTTATTGTCCACTTCCTTAAAAAAGTTTTTCTCGTATTCTCTAACACTCAGTAATCTTTTTGCGTCTTAGTGGCTTTAGTCCCTTGCTTGACGGGAAATTTAAATGCGATGTCAATCGCTATCTTTTGTCTTCTTAATTCTTTTTTCTTTTACTGTCCTCTCTCCTTAATAGCATATTTTCTTATGTTCTCTAACACTCAGTAATCTCTTTGCGTCTTAGAGGCTTTAGTGCCTTGCTTGGCGGGAGAATTAAACGTGATGTCAATCGTTATCTTCTGTCTCCTGAATTCATGTTCTTTTATTGTCCCCTCTCTTTAAGAGTAGTTTTTCTCATAATCTCTAACACTCAGTAACCCCTTGCATAATTTATATCTGAATTTCTATGATAAAGGTTTATTATTATTTACTCACGGACTATTTTCCTTACCTTTCTTGTTATTATCACGTAGTTTCGGCCGTTTTGTGCTCCGGCTTTCACCAGTTACTTGTCTTTATACTCTATATTGACATACTTTCTTTACTGATATTGAGCAATTTCTGCATTCAACAGATAAATTTAAATAATAATAATAATAATTATAATAATAATAACAACAACAACAACAAATATAATAATAATTATTATAATTAGAAGAAGAAGAATTTTGCTCACTTAACTGTATTCATAATTGTTGAAATCATTTAAAATTAAAAGTTTATGAACTTTTACTTAGTAATACTGTGTCTCTTAATATTGAACTCTGTAATTTCATAGAATTGTTTATCTTAAAAAATATGATCTTCCAAAATTAATTTGGTTGACCGATGTTTTAGCGAAATAATGTCTTCATACATACGGAGAAAGCACCAATGTAATTTATAAATTAAAATTATCCAGGGCAAACCGTGAACCTTGTAATGAGCATACAACTATATATTAATACATTGGTTACGCGACGAACTCTTTAAGCAGGTGACTGATTAGCTCCCTGATTTGTCTTATTTCGCTAAGTAAACACTTACACATACATAGCCAAATCCCACTATATATAAGAACAAAATTCATAGATAATAATTTCATTTAAATATTTAATATAATTTCAAAAACAAAACAAAAACGATTAAATAAAATAAAATAATTTTCTAAAAAGAAACAAAAAATCTAATCATAACATTTCTCCATCCCGGGTATGACGATGAAATATATCCGGGTACTGGGTAAGACGATAAACTACATCCGCATCTTGGGTAAGACGATAAATTGCATCCGCGTCCAGGGTTTGAGGATAAACTGCATCCGCGTCCTGGATTAGACGATAAACAACATCCGCGTCCTGGGTAAGACGATACATTATATCCACGTCCTAGGTATGACGATAAACTACATCTGCTTCATGGGTAAGACGATAAATTACATCCGCGTCCTTGGTAAGACGACAAATTACATCCGCGTCCTAGGTATGGCGATAAACTACATCTGCGTCCTGGGTAAGACGATAAATTACATCCGCGTCCTTGGTAAGACGACAAATTACATCCGCGTCCTAGGTATGGCGATAAACAACATCCACGTCCTGGGTAAGACGACAAACTACTTTCGCGACTTGGGTTAGACGATAAACTGCATCCGTGTTCTGGGTAAGACGATAAACTGAATCCGCGTCTTGGGTTAGACGATAAATCACATCTGCGTCCTAGGTATGACGATAAACTACATCTGCGTCCTGGGTAAGACGATAAATTACATCCACGTCCTGGGTAAGACGATAAACTACATCTGATATCAAGGCCTTTGATCAGGAGGTTTTGAGAAGCGTGGAATCACCTCTTAATTGCTGGTGTTCCCAGGTCCACACTGACCCTGGGTGGTAGCACGTGTTAGGCTCCCTGCTTTGGGCAAATAACTACCCCCTCCAAAAGGTGTCGAAAGGATATAAATAGGTTTTAATACCAGGAATACTATTTCGGAAAAATCATTACCAGCACTATATTCTTGAAGAAAATGACTTGAAATTAATATAAATTCTATACAATACAGAATAGTATACAAAGGTTGAGTTTGAAAACACTGGTCAGCAAAAAACAAAATTGAAATAGTGTCGAGACACTAAACATCTTTTTTAGCTAATTTTCGGGCGCTGAATCTGAAAATGAACTTATTTTTTCTTGGTTAGCTACCGTTTTTGCTGTACAGAAATGCCTCATTTTTGGAGAAAAAAAACAGCAGTTTTTTATTTGTTTTCTGTATATATGATATTGACCGATGGCAATATTTCCCAAAATAAAATCGTAGAAACCTCTCACTTCGTATTTAAACCAACAAATATTGGTCTGTTTATTGAGAAATAGTATTTTTGAAATAACAATCAGACCATAAGTCTTTAAGAATAATACGATTGAATATACCAAAACCAACAAGTATTTTCATCGTCATTTAATAAACTAACAGAAGAAATAAAACCTTTGTGAATATAAGAACGATGGTAAAAATTCTCTCTTTCTTGATTGTCTGTTGTGTTCAATGTTAATTAACTCTCTTTTGATACTCCAGCAGTATCATGTACAATGGAATAGGTGCATTTAATTGGGATGTCTTTAGTTGGAGTTTCTTTCCAACCATGAAAACAGAATGCTGTCAATTTGCTTGGTTTCCTTCCGTGGTGAAGGGATAAATATAATGAGATAAATTTATAAATATCAAACAGAAAATTTTGGCGGTTTCATAGTTTCGATGCCACCTTAATTAACAGGTTTACTAAAGTGTATTACTCATAAATTTTATCAGTTAATTTGAATTTTGGCGATAAATTGGAAAAGTTCCGTACATCTATCTTTTTAAATATTTTCCTGAAAAACACTTTATCTTACGAAAATAGTTTATTTAAGCTAGTTGATATAAATTTCTCGGCCTACCTGAAAATTGATGGGTTTCTACGACCTTTATGAACTACATTTTGCGATCAGCCAAGATCGTAAGTTGATCTTTCATCTAAAAGTGAGCAATATTAGTACAGTAAAAATGAAAAGCTAAGGTCATTTTCGGAATCAGCAGCATGAAATTAGCCTAAAAAAAACTTTTTTTCTTGGCACCAAAATCATGTTGACCAGTGCAGTCACATACTTAGAAAAATTTAATGAAGCGAATAAAAAACTTATAAAAAAATTTGTGGTTAGTGATTCTTTGTCGTGCTTCAAACTATTGAATTCCTGTTGTAGATTTGTTTTGAGGCATTGAAATAGATATATTTCGTTGCTTTCTTTTTATTTTCCTTTTCTTTGTTGTTTTTTTTTCGTGTTGTTTTGGCCATCAGAAACCTTAAATCATTCCGCTGGTAAGGCTGTTACGTTTAATCAGCCTAGCCGCTTGCAAGTCTTGCTTTGGTTCATGTTGGTCAAAGCGCATAGAAAATCTGGAGTTGCTTTGACACGGCCCTATTTATTCCCCAAACCAATTCTTCTTCATCTTCGTATCAAATGATTGAATTCCAAGGCGACGGTCAAATGAAATCAGGCGAACAGTCTACAAACAAAAGCTCTACTTCAAATAAAATTTCCCTGATTTGATCGTATTGGCGAGATTTAAATAAACCTACTGACATGGCCGCTTTTCCACATACGACGCACCAAACAAGACTGTCCATTTTATATACGCCAGTCAGCCAATACGTCAGTTTATTTCCAGCTTGCACTAATCAATGTTTTATTTATAAGTCCACCAGCATGTCAGTTTGTTTTGCTTTTACCGGTACATCTTAAGTTAACAGGTTCACTCGTAAAATATAGGGACATTTTGGGAGAACAATATTTGCGCAATAGTGCTGATTAGATCATCCCTCACACCCAAACACAATGGAAAAATATTATATTTTTTATTATTTTAGAGGTTTAGTCTGTGTTTACAATATAAATACATTATAAAATCGAACACTGAATTCTGAAAGAATGATCTGTACTTCATCTCTTGATGTAATGGAATAACCTGTTATCCCCATGAGTGACTACACTATAGGTAGTAACTGCCTATCAGTATCTGTTAGTCAACGGGCTAAAGAGACTCGCTGGAGTCTGTTCCAGCTCTGCTGCCTAAATCAACCTTCCGGCAGAGAGGAACCCGGACGAGGCTATGCCGAAGGGCAGAGTCTCGTCCGGGGAGGTAGACTGACCCGAACCCGTTTATGTGAGGTTTACGGGGAATTTCTGGCCGAGAGTACGGGCTCTGATTGCCCCACATTAAAGTCGGCTTCGTGCCACACCATACCCCGTGGGGAGATTGGTAAATATTACTAGCTGACATCTTTTTCGGCTGTACTGTCGAACTTTCTGCCTTCGGGCTGATAGGAACCCGAACGAGGCTATGCTGAAGGGCAGAGTCTCGTTCGCGCAGTTTATGTAGGGTCTACGGGGATTTTTTAGCCGAGCTTACGGGCTCAGGAATCCCACATTAAATTCGGCCTTGTGCCACATGTGACTGAGTGGAGCAGTTTCCTAGATACTTTAGCTGAAATCTTTTTCAGCTGTGCTGGTCGAACTCTCTGCCCGTGGGCAGAGGAGAACTCGGACGAGCCTATGCCGAAGGGCAGAGTCTCGTTCGGGCAGGTAGACAGACCCGATCCCGTTTATGCGGGGTCTATGGGGATATTTTGGTTTAGCCTAAGGCCTCGAGAACGCCACATTAAATTGGGCCTTGTGCTACGTGTGACTGCGTGGGGTAGTCGCTAGATACACTAGCTGGGATCTGTTACTCAGTTCTTAGCTGTTGTCGAACCCTCTGCCAGACAACCCGAAACGCGTTTATGCGGGGTTTATGGGGAATCTTTGGCCGAGACTACGGTCTTTGATTGCCCCACATTAAATTCGGCCTTGTGCCACACCCTACCCCTGTAATACATGTTTAATGTAGTTTGAATGTAGCAATCCGACGTGATAATTAATTTGTTCAATGTAACAGCAACTATGTCTCGTAGCAGCTATTCAGGAATTCTTAAGGTCTTCCATATCAGAGGTTGGCAGTGGATTTTCGGAGAGAGTGGGAAAGCGTAGTTCTGCAGGTCTTATATATCAGAGGTTGGCAGTGGATATTTCGACAAGAAAAGAAAACAAAATGGCCTCCTTTGTACACATCGGATCGAATATTTCAAGTCTTCTCATTGGTTAACCTTCTGTGGGTGTACTATAAAATGTGTCAGCTCATTTTGGTTTGCTCACTTGTACATAGCGACATAAAAATTGTATCAACCCCGTGAGGAGGTTGGTCAATATCTCTAGCTGGGATCTGTTAAGTAAGACTCAGACTTACGTGAGAACTACCGACCTTCAAATAGTAGCACTCACTACTGGATTGACTTGTGACGACTTTGTGCATAACTGTTACCTTTATTCTTATTGTACTGTTTTTTTACAATAAACCTTTACTTATTTAATCTACCTTGTTTTTCAAGTATATATTCCTATTAGCATGGAATATAACATTTATATTTACAAATGTCAAATTTGAAACTGTGATACTTCTTCTTCCTTTGAAGACATGATGGATCATGCCTCACCAGATCGTTTATTTAGTAGTTTGTGTTGATTTGGAAAGTAATTCGTTGTAAAAAAATATTATGTTTTTATCATTTTAGTGTTGGAGCCGTCTTTACAATATAAATACAGTGTAAAATCGGACCTTGATTTCTGAAAGAATGATCGATACTTTATTTATATTTATAAATATCAAGATTGAAACTTTTCTTTTTCTTCCACCTCTTCTTCTTCTTCTTCTTCTACTTCTTCTTCTTGTTCCTCCTCCTCCTCCTCCTCCTCCTCTTTTTATTTTTCTTCCACCTCCTCCTCCTCTTCCTCCTCCTCCTCCTCTTCTTCTTCTTCTTCTTCTTTTCTTCTTCTTTCTCCTCCTATTCTTCTTCTTCTTCCTTCTCTTCTTCTTCTTTCTCCTCCTACTCCTCGTCTTATTCTTCTTCCTCCTCTTCTTTCTTTCTTTTTTCTTCTTCTTCCTCCTCCTTCTCTTCTTCTTCTTCTTCTTCCTCCTCCTCCTCCTCCTCTTCTTCTTCCACCTCTTCTTCTTCTTCTTCTTCTTCCTTTCTTTTTTCTTCTTCTTCCTCCTCCTTCTCTTCTTCCTCCTCCTCCTCCTCTTCTTCTTCTCCTCCTCCTCCTCTTCTTCTTCTTCTTCTTCTTCTTCTTCTTCTTCTTCTTCTTCTTCTTCTTCTTTGTGCAGTATCGCAAATCCGTGTCCTTTGTAACTCTTAATAAATTTATTATTTTGCCTATCTCTCCTAAACTTTACGCCGCTATCTATTTACTGAAATTGGCTACGTAGGCCAGACAATGTTTTCCTCTGTCCCACTTGCCTTAAATATGTCATGTGAGTAACATTCTCCAAACCCTTTTTTCACATTGTGTACCTTATACACTGTCAACTGTCTCCTCCTAATGTTAACATTTTCCATTTTGTTTCCATTTCCTCTAAAAACTTCCTCGTCACTCACATGTTCGGTCCATGATCTTCTCAGTAGTCTTCTATAGAACCAGATTTGTTTTACTTGAAGTCATTTCTTCATCTGTGAGGCGATTGTCCAATATTCACTGCCATATAGGTGGGCTGATATTACGTAACAGTCTTTTATTTTGATTCTAACGAAATGTTACTGTTTCTTAATACTGTGCTTAGCTTTTGGAAACAATCTTTCTCATTTTCCTTGTTCAAATATTTGTCCCTTGTTCAAATAATTCCCAAATATTTAAAATGTTTCAGTTGTTTGAGTTTCGTACATACACCCAATAGTGTCGCGACTCGTGTAAACAGCTTGTATTGAAAATCACGAATTCGCTTCGTAAATATCATTTCTAGAATACATTTTGTCAGTATTTATAGAGGCCAACGAATAAATGCCCATTGATTCTGAGGCTGTATAATCTTCCAGTATTTACAATCAGCGAAAACCCTCACGAAACTAACTTAATTGATATCAATGATTTAAAAACCTTCTTTTAAAATCCAATTACTATTTTCCCTTCATGGGACATGTAAAAAGTGCATTAAATTTAAATCGACTGGCGTTTGTTAATAGGTTGTCTAAAACTGACGACAGTTTCTTCTTTTTCTTTAAAGTCAATTAACAGGTGAAAATTAAAAAAAAAAGACTGAACTTTCGGGGCGAGTGAATTACATTCCAAAAGGTTTATTTTCGTTTGATGAATTTAAAAAAATTCAAAACAGAGGTTTCGCAATAAGTAATCAACTGAAGAATAAACAGCAAATATTTTGTTTTCAGCACAAAGAGATGGAAGGTAACTGATTAATATAAATGAAATTTAATGTAAAAAATATCGTTTGAAATCGAGAAATTAATGAAGAAAGCGAAATGCAAAACTGAAAAGACGAAAGGGAACGAAAAAGTAAAATGAAAAAACAAGTATTGGAAAACTTAACGAGAAGGAAAGAAAATAGGAGTTGAAGCAAGAAAGACATAAAGACAAGAGAAAAAGAAAGAAAGATAAAGAAAAAAGAAAGAAAGAAAAAGAAAAATACAGAACGAAAGAAAAAGGAACATGACAGTATGAAAGAGAGAAATAAATGAAAGAAAAATGGTGGAAGAAAGAAAGAAAGAAAGACGAAAAGAGGCAAAGAAAGAAACAAAGTAAGAAAGAAAAAAGGCTCAAGAGAGAAAAAGGAAAAGAAGAAGTGAAAGAAAAAGGAATATGAAAGTATGAAAGAGAGAAATAAGCGAAAGAAGAAAAAAAGGTGGAAGAAAGAAAAGGAAGATAGAAATACATGTGACAAAGAAAGAAAGAAAGAATGAAAAAGAATCAAGAGAGAAAAAGGAAAAAAGGATTGTAAGAAAAAAGAACGTGAAAATAAGAAAGAGAGAATTAAATGAAAGAAAAAGTTGGTGGAAGAAAGAAAAATAGATAGAAAAAAAGAAAAGAAAGAAAGAAAAGAAAGAAGAGAGAATAAATAAAAGAAAGAAAGAAAAAGACTCAACAGAGAAAAAGGAAAAGAAAGAATGAAAGAAAAACGGAATATGAAAGTAAGAAAGAGAGAAATAAATGAAAGAAGTAAAAATGGTGGCAGAAAGAAAGGTAGAAACAAAAGAGACGAAGAAATAAAGAAAAAGAAACAAGAAAGAAAGAAAGAAAGAAAAAAGAATGAAAAAGACTCAAGAGAGAAAAAGGAAAAAAGGATTGTAAGAAAAAGGAACATGAAAGTAAGAAAGAGAAAAATAAATTAACTAGAAAGAAAGAAATGTGGAAAAACGAAAGGAAGATAGAAAAAAGACAAAAATAAAGAGAAAATATATATAAGAGGAAGAGGTTATAGTCGTTCCAACGAGAGAAAAGTGTGTATATTAAAAAGAAGAGAGGAACCGTAAACGTCTTTGCTTGTAATATCAACAGTATTATGCTTTATTAACAGGTAATAGATCCGTTGGTATACAATCCAGGTGAATCCTAGTAACTCCAGGTATTAAAACTGATCCACAGATGTATTTATTATAACAGAGCATCTATTTTATACAGCAAAATATTTAAATTTTACCTCATGTGGGTATAGTCTATTTCAGATTAGCACAACCATGTGTCAATCTGATGATCGCAAAAGCGTGAAACCCAGGGTCACAAACTCATATCCATACACCTGAGTATGCTATCACTGATATTGAACCCTTTTCACTAATACTCTGTATATAAAATAAAATATATACATATATATATATATATATATATATATATTATTTCACGAAACCTGTCCGAATATACATATATATATATTTTAAACATGTAGTATTAAATGTTAAAGACAACATAGTCTTGCATATATATATATATATATATATATATATATATATATATATATATATATATATATATATATATATATATTCGGACAGGTGTCGTGAAATAATTTAGATACGTTCTGTCTACTTATTTTCGATAAGATCCTTTCATATTCGCGAATAAGCTTTTTTGTGCAGTTGTTAAAAGTCATGAGGAAAACACAGTCTTGTCTCATATTGTATTTATTTCCGAATACTTTCGACATAGCATAATGCTATCATCAGGGTATTGTTAATATAGAGTAAGCATTTAGTGTTCATGGTTGTGAAGGACAAAATTTGTTGTGGTCATCCGAAGATTAAAATTTTTATATGTGGAGTCACGAACGCTGTGTCATTGCTGGTTGACAGACACCGTTTAAGGGGAGGTAACTACGTATGCTGTAGATACGTTCGTGGCTTGAGTAGTTGTTAGATAAAGAAAAAAACTATTAATGAAAAACGCTAACATTTAAAGACTATCCGTTGTAGATATTTTAAAATGTTTGTGGAGTATTCGTAATTAATTTTGTTGGGGTTTGGCTTCAGTTTATATATATATATATATATATATATATATATATATATGTGTGTGTGTGTGTGTATGTGTGTGTGCGTGTGTGTGTGCGTGTGTGTGTGTGTGTGTGTGTGTGTGTGTGTGTGCTTTATAAATTCAAACCGTGGCAAAAATATTTGCCAAAATGAACGGCTAAATAAAGATTGCTCTATAGAATTTACAAGAACTAAAATCTCAGGCAATATAACCTATAATACATATATATATATATATATATATATATATATATATATATATATATATATATATATATTAGGGGAGGTTGATGTTTTAATTTCTTTAGAAAATCTACATTGTACACGGCGGGAAAGCTGGTGTTGGTGTGATAAGCACTGCCACCGACAATTTGAATCAGTCTTTGAGCATTTGGCTTTAAAGATCGTCTCAAAAAGAATGTACAGAAATCCCTAATTGCCGTAAATTTTTGCTTACAAACTGACTTCAAAATTTTACTATTTCAAGAATAAATACAAATAAATTTGATATTGTTTGTCTTAGATAGATTGAATAGAAAATATATTCAAACCAGAATTCTAATTATGAATTGCCACAAGCAAAATATGCAATTTCTTGCTGTATTCGATAAGTGAAAGTTGTAAAAATTGTAATGATTAAAATTTGTTGATCTTATACCATTTGTTAGGCTATAATTAATACAAACAAAGAAATATGTAGACTATATAACACTATTACTAGACATCTGGGTACATATTATAAGACAATGTTTTAAAGTTGGATTCTTTATTGAAAATCTCACTGATAACAAATTATATTGTACTATGAGTTAAATTGTTCAGTATAATTTCTTTGTAAAGTAAATGGAGGTCTTAGTTCATCACAGTCATTTACCGATAATGTGTTTGTGCCTTGCTTCTTGTCCATATACAATTGGTAAAGCTTCAGTAGCGATGTAATGGAATATCCTGTCAACACCACGAGTGACTACACTATAGGTAGTAACTGCCTATAAGCACCTGTAAGTCAACGGACTAAAGTTTCTACCCGTAATCTTTTCGGCTAGACGGTCGAACTCTCTGCATCTGAGCAGAGAGGAACCCGGACGAGGCTCAGCCGAAGGGCAGAGTCTCGTTCGGGGAGGTTGATCAATCCGACCCCTTTTATACGGGCATTTTTTGGCCGAGCCTACGGGCTTGGAGAACCTACGTTAAGCCGGACCTTGTGCCATATGCAACCCTTATGGGGGGGGGGCTGAAATATACTAGCTGAATATTTTCAGCTATACGGTTGAACTCTCTGCCTTCGGGCAGAGAGGAACCCAGGCAAGGCTATGTCTGGGGTGATAAACAGCTACCCGACCCCATTTTTTACGACGTCTACGGGGAATTTATGCCCGAGCCTACGGCCTTGGATACCCCACATTAAATTCGGCCTTCTGCCACATCTGACCGCATGGGACGGTTGGCAAATATACTAGCTGAAATCTTTTCAGCTATACAGTTGAACTCTCTGCTTTCGGGCAGAGAGGAACCCCGGCGAGGCTATGCCGAAGGGCAGAGTCTCATCTGGGGTGGTAGACCAACCCGATCCCGTTTATGCGGGCTCTACGGGAATTTTTGGCCGAGCCTAATGTGGCCGGATGTCGGGCTTGTGCCACATCTACCCTGTTGGGGGTGGTGTCGGCCAGTAACTACCGACTAGCTGGGATCTGTTATTCATCTTTTAGCTGTTGTCGAACTCTCTGCCTTCGGGCAGAGAGGAACCCGATCGAGGAGGTAGACAGACCCGAACCCGTTAATGCGGGGTATACGGGGAATTTTTGGCCAAGCCTACGGGCTCGGATTGCCCCACATTAAATTCGGCGTTGTGTCACATCCTACCTAGTAGGGAGCCTGGTAAATATTACTAGCTGGGATCTGTTAAGTATGACTCAGTCTTACGCGAGAACTACCCACCACTCACTACTGGATTGACTTGCAACAACCCTGTGCATAACTGTTATCTTTATTCTTATTGTACTGGTTTTTACAATAAACCTTTACTTATTTTATCCACCTTGTTTTTCAAGTATATATTCCTGTTAGCACTTAGCACAGAATATAACATTCTGAAATGGAATGTAAGGAAAATTAATGAAGGGCTCTTTAAAGTCTACAATACATTATGACAAAATGTATAAGAAATGCTTATGGCAAAAATATTATACACCTTTTCTGAAGGTCCCCTAGATTTTGATGCCCCAGGCTTCAGCCTGCAGATAAATCTGGCACTGCCTACAAGAACATGCAATAATATATATTTCAGTAATTTTTTTCCAAGCTCAACAAAGACATGGAAACGGGTTATATATTTGTTTCAAACACAAGACTGGTCAAGCTGGATTTGTTGATTTCAAATTTGTTCACCCCTATGAGTGACTATACTATAGGTAGTAACTACCTATAAGTATCTGTAAGTCAACGGACTACAGAGACTAGCTGCAATCTGTTGAGTACGACTCAAACTTACGTGAGAACTACGACCCTCCATTAGTAGGATTCACTACGGTACGGACTTGCAATTACCTTGTGTATAACTGTCACCTTTATTCTTACTGTTTTTTTTACAATAAACCTTTACTTATTTCATCCACCTTGTTTTTCAAGTATATATTCCTATTAGCACGGAATATAACATTAATAACATATTAATTTAACTGTTCTTTCCACAACTTACTAATTTAAAAGTGCATTTTTCAGCTCCATCGTCGTTCCATTAATTTGAAACTCTTGAAGGTCATTGATTGATAATTTGCAGGTGCAAGTTCATTTTCTCCTTTTTCTGAGAGGTTCATGAACATTGACTAGTATGTTGCTATAATTTTGAAAAATGCCACTTTTTAAAATCTCTTCTTTGGTGGCTCGATAATTTTGAAAAAAAAAAAAACACTGACAAATACGTGTGCGTCTTCCAAGACGAAAAAAGCAACGCCCAAGCTCAAGTAATCTTGGACGGTCACCTAATTGGCTTGACTGATAGGGACGTGGATTTGTATGTTGAGTCATTACACTATAATGTTAGCTATCTAATTCAGCCTTTTTATATGATGTAACCTCAGTAATTAGTTGTTACAAGAATTTCCAAGAATATAAACCTTCCTGGAGCCGAGCCACAAGCTTAAATATGCTTTGTTTACCAGCAACGGCGGGAGCTTTTCTGCTTTTGACTGATATGTCATTGCCATACAAAGAAAATCAGACGAGTGATTAATGCAAACAATACGTGGTACAAGTATGTGAGGGACGTATGGTGAATATGTTGTTGTATTAGGGTGCGTCTTCGAAGCCGGAAAATACAGTAATTAAGTATGAATAAATGTTTATTTATCTAAAGGATTTTTTTTAATATTCACTTCACTCACATCTAATTTAATTGACATTGAGATTATAATATTTTATGGAATTTATTGAAAAAAATTTTTTTTTCTTTTTTTGCTATTCTCTGCCAACCTAAAATGATGGAGAAAGCATAACCTCGCACCATCGCTAGCGAGGCACGCTGCAAGAGCCACTCCATTTCGCGAGGCTCGTCGCTTAATCGAGACGCCATCCCGCCAATACTCCGAAGGAACGCCATCGAATGAGTGCCAATAACCCCAGAAGTCTCCACTGCCACAAGAGTAAAAAAAATATCTAACAGCAAGAGAAGAATATTTAAATATTTTATTTTTATCTCTGCGTTTCGGGCGACGGACCCCGGCTCAACCGCGGACCTGATCAATTCACCGACCGAAAATGTATCCGCACAGGTCGCATCCCAAATCAACGCCTTCCCCATTTTAAAAGGGAAAATGCTAATGCCATCCGGCTTCTTTCCATCACCATTATGGAAGCATGGGGCTGTAAAATGTTTAATATCATATTCTGTATTTCGATCGACTGTTGCTGTATTCCCTGGATCATGTTGAAGATATACAATTCTTGGTTATGGAATTTATTATTCCTTTTAAACCAATTCATTGCATATAATTCTATAATAAATTGTATAAGACTCTCCTCTATAACGCTTTCACTGATCACACTGATTCAATTTTTCCTTGATAAAGTCGGAAGATGAAACGCGTCGGAAAAAAAGACAGTTTTTTCAAATTTTCATTCTTATACCATATATATATATATATATATATATATATATATATATATATATATATATAAGTGAACATAGAAGTCAATACTTAGAGGCGACAGTCTGTTTTATGATAGGTGGCCTGACGATTGCATCTAGCATGAATCAGACTGTCGCCTCTAAGTGTTGACTTCTATGTTCACTTTTATATTTACACACGCTCTATCTCTGATATTGAGCACTTTATCCCATAAATATAGCACACTTTAAGACTATATTTCTTCATATATATATATATATATATATGTGTGTGTGTGTGTGTGTGTGTGTGTGTGTGTGTGTGCGTGTGTATTTAGGCAGCAATTTTTCATTATTGCATGTTTCATTAAATCATATAGTCAAGTTTTGTCCATTTATTTTACGTAAGTTCTTTTCATATTTGTAATAAGCTTAAAAACATTATCATTGAAAGACGAAAGGAAATCACCATATTGATACATGTTTTAATCCTATCTAAACTTTCGGCTTACATAAGCCATTATCACAGACGACATTACATTTCAATATATCAAACAATACACGGACGAAACAATAATCTTTGATCATGGCTTATGTAAGCCGAAAGCTTAGATCGGATTAAAAAACATGTATCAATATGGGGATTTTCTTTCGTCTTTCAATGATAATGTTATTAAGCTTATCAGATTATATGAAAGGAATTTGCTTAAAAATAAATAGACAAAATCTGTCTATATTATTTAATGCATCAATATATATATATATATATATATATGTGTGTGTGTGTGTGTGTGTGTGTGGATCAACTAATAGTCTGCATGCGGGTTTATCCTCAAATATCACGACAAATGAAAAATATATCGTCTTTGTGAGCGTCAATAATAGCCGAAGACGAGAACGGAATAAATCAAATTTTATAAACATCTTACCTGCTCATGGTTTCGAATCAAAACTGTTACACTTATTGTCAACCTTCATAGATGTTTAGTGAATTATATAATTGGGCGAGAGAGAGAGAGAGAGTGAGAGAGAGAGAGAGAGAGAGGGGGGGTGAAAAGGAAGAAACTTTTGCAATGGATCCCTTGCGTTTTACAAGTCCGCATTAATCAAAATCTAGACGGCTTAGGTTTAGATCAAAGTGAAATATCACCTTAATCCCTAAACCCTAAAATCTGAAGACCATAAATCCGCTGGTGCATATCAGATCACAAAAGAAGTCTTGCATTTATGCAACAGTCAAGATGACTGGTAAACGAGGTGGGTGGCTGAGATCAGGGCGAAAGGTGAGGGCAAGCAAGATTTACAAACATCCCAACCGTAAAACCATTTCCTTTCATCTGACCATGCCTGAGCGACGGAATAGAAAGGGTAATGTAGGACCCAAGTGGTCATTTCATTATCACTGGACCACGTCCAGACTTCTTAAAGAAGAAGAAGTTATATGGCAATTTTGCCGTTAGCCACTTCGTTTTGTGTCCCTTGCGCCAAAAATGATTCAAACCTGAGATCACAGTTGTGTCAGGTGGGAAATTATTAAACCAGCCGCCGAAATAACGGCACATTTATTTCATTGAATACGACAGACAAGGTGCTTTGATTTAGTTTTTTATACAATTTCTCATGTGATCTAATTTTTCTTTTTCTTTTCGGATGGTAAATTATATAAAAACTGTCCAATTGTTCTTACATTCCGAGCGCTTTCGGCTATACATTTAGCCATTTTCAAGGTTGAAATATATTAACTGTTAACAAGAAATAGTTTATTGTATGTATTCGTCCTGGGTAAGATGATGAACTACATCCGCGTCCTGGGTAAGACGATAAACTACATCCAGTAGCAAGGCCTCTGATCAGGAGGTTTTGAGGAGCGTAGAACTACCTCTTAATTGCTGGTGTTCCCAGGTCCACCCTGACTCGGGGTGGTAGCACCTGTTAGGTTCCCAGATATGGACAAATAGTTAACTATTACAAGCAATACTTTTTTGAAAAAAATTATTACCAGCAATACAATTTTGAAGGAAAAATATTACCAGAAATAGATTTTTGACAAAACAATATATTACCAACAATAAAAAATGTTTTCGGCATTAAATAACCCATGGAGATTGATATGCCTTAAAACAGAATAAACCAAACCAATCTAAACCAAAGAATACATATTCTAATCATACGAATTTATCCTAAAAATGTTGTCGGCATTAAATAACCCATTGAGATTGATATGCCATAAAACAAAATAAACAAAATAATACATATTCTGTTCATACAAATTTATCCTAAAAATGTTGTCGGCATTAAATAACCCATTGAGATTGATATGCCGTAAAACAAAATAAACCAAACCAATCTAAACCAAAGAATACATATTCTTTTCATACAAATCTATCCTAAAAATGTTGTCGGCATTAAATAACCCATTGAGATTGATATGCCGTAAAACAAAATAAACAAAAGAATACATATTCTGTTCATACAAATTTATCCTAAAAATGTTGTCGGCATTAAATAACCCATTGAGATTGATATGCCGTAAAACAAAATAAACCAACCAATCTAAACCAAAAAATACATATTCTAATCATAGGAATTTATCCTAAAAATGTTGCCGGCATTAAATAACCCATTGAGGTTGATATGCCGTAAAACAAAATAAACCAAACCAAACCCATTGCATGTATGTATTTATATAATGTTTTAATTTTCAAAACATGGTCAAGATATTGTGTTCAACAATAACTATGAACATGGACACATTTGTTTTGCGCCCTTCCCATTTTTTATTGTTTTATAGCCTGGCTATCAAGTCACGTATAATAGAGTGTGTGCTGGTATATATATTTATGCGTTAGTGTGTTTATGTATCTCTCTCTGCAGTGTTAGTTTAATTTATTTTACTTTCATGATCCGTATTGTTGAAGCACTACCTACGTCACACTCCTCACCCAACCCTCCAGACAACGAGTTAAGGCTGCCACTTTCTTTGATTTTCGCCGAATGTAAGGTGGTCTAAATTTAATTTGCCCTTTCTCAAAAGATGCATTCCGCTAAAAACCGTATCCTGTACGGAATAAATTATTTAAAATGCACATTTGAATAAAATAAGTTGGAATAAAAATGTGTTCCTAGAAAAACAGAGCATACAAGTCATTAGAGATTTTTAAAAGATTATTTATAAAATAAAAGCAAGAAATATATTGCCTATTAAGAATTTATCTATCAAGTATGTAAAATTTTTGTTGCTTTGAAAATGATATACTTGAATGTCGACTTACTCAGACAAGCCCGACCTCTGGAGTCGACACTGATACACACACACACACACACACACACACACATATATATATATATATATATATATATATATATATATATATATATATGTGTGTGTGTGTGTGTGTGTGTGTATGTGTGTGTGTGTGTGTGCGTGCGTGCGCGAGCGCACAATACATATACACACACACAATACACACACATATATATGCACATATATACAGAAAGACACACACACACACACACACACACACACACACACACACACACACACACACACACACACCCATAAACAGAGACACGGGCAAACAGAGACATGTGTGTGTGTATATATATATATATATATATATATATATATACACATATATCTTTCAATCATAATGGTATTAAGATTATCAGATGATATGAAAGGAATTTGCTTAAAAAATAGACAAAATTTTATATAAAATACATATATACACACAATACAGACATATATATGCACATATATACAGAAAGGCACGCACACACAGACATAAACTGAGACACGGGCACACAGAGACATGTGTATATATATATATATATATATATATATATATATATATATATACACATATATCTTTCAATCATAATGGTATTAAGCTTATCAGACTATATGAAAGGAATTTGCTATAAAAATAGGCAAAACTTTATATTATTTAATGAAATATGCATTAATATATATATATATATATATATATATATAGAGAGAGAGAGAGAGAGAGAGAGAGAGAGAGAGAGAAATTGATAGAGAGTGAGTGAGAGATTTGACAAAGCGGGCTTTAAAGTCAACAAAACTGTTTCCCAATTTGATTAACCAAACTTCTGTTAGGATTCTACATCTTAATAACATACACACATTCACACACACACACACACACACACACACACACACACATATATATATATATATATATATATATATATATATATATATATATGGCAGACTCTCCCGTCGTATTCGTCGCAATTCAATTCCTAGTAACCGACAGCTAGACACCAACACATATGATTTGATTGTAGTGGTGAAGGTCCTCTGCAGGTTTTGAGTTCAGTGTTTTTCTTCTGCTAGACCAGTTACGATCCAAGGCTATAGATCCATAGCTAGAGGGAGAAGAATAGGATTAATATGTTTCCGAAGTGAATGGAATGGATGCAAGTGGAATTCGAATTCGGCTCTCCGATTCCTCAAACCGAACCGCTATCCATTACTCCACTCTACCTCCTAATATATGACTATTTCTATGTAGTGTGAAGTTTAGCAAGCTTGTTTCGCTAGATCAATTATAACTGAGTAGTGAGTTTAATCCTCACCGAGTTCTCCATTCATGTGGCCTGTATAGGTAATCGTGCCAGTACAACTAATGACGTCTTTTTCCATCTAATTTAATTTAAAATTCTTGGGTTAACCATGAAGCCATTGTTTCAGGCACTTTCTCAAAGAACGCAGACGCATCAAAACAGGAATTATGAAAACAGAAGATGACATTGCATTTAAATATTTCAAGGTCAAAGTTGATTGGAAAGCATGAAGCCGGAAGGGTGTTCCACAATCCAGAACTAAGACAGAAGAAACTCTCAGTTTAGAACTTACGGCTGTATCGAGCAATTTTAACTGTAAAATGATGAGACCTATCTGTCGTTCCAGTTCTGCGCTTAAATTCGCGAATCTGGGCTATCGAAGAGAAAAGTTTATTGAAAGAAATACGATATAATCTTTATACATATTTATAAATTACTCTAATTTCTAGATAACTATATTGAAGATACGAGATATCTACATTCTAGATAGATATTATTTAGATTCTAGATAGCTCTATTCAAAATTCTAGACAGGTGTATAGTTAATTATATACTTTATATTCCATCTTATACCAAGTAAGGTAACAAAGCCTCTAAGACGCAAGGGGCTAGTAAATGTAAGAGAATATGAGACAATACAATTGAGTACAGAGAATAATAAAAGAACAAAAATTAAGAAGACAAATTTCAACGATAGACATTGCATTTAAATTTTTAATTTTTTTAACTGGGAAGCGAGAAATCGGAAGGAAGTTCCACAAAGGGTGCGATAGAGGAAACTGTTAGCATAGAACATACGGTTCATTCTAGATATACGAACTGTAAAATGATGTGACCTAGCCGACAATCAATACCGCGGTTAAATTCATAAAATCTGTAACGCAGAGAAAGACTCATCAAAACAATTACGCTGAAAATATTTACACTATTTAGATTATTGACACAATTGTCCTCATCTTTGTCGCGATATTTATTACTACGTTTCAGTCGCAGTACTCTCCGGCCTTCTTCAGGTGGTTGGAATGTCGAACTGAAGCATTTATTTCGCTCACTGGGGTAAACTCTTCTAGTCCCACGTGCCTTGTTTAATGGATGTCAGTTATCAGTTATCTCCTGTTAATTACCCTCTCCAAGTTCTCCACTGCCTTAACCAGGTATTGAACTCACACACTTTGGGTGCTGTCACTGGATCTAACGAACGCCTTTATACCACTGTGCCATGTGTCCTTGGGGTTAAGGCACTGGAGAACTTGGAGAAGTTAATTAACAGGAGATAACTGACATCTATTTGACATGGTACGTGGAACTAGAACATTTTACCCCAATGAACGAAATAAAGGGTTCAGTTCGACATTTCAAACCTTCTGAAGAAGGCCACAGCCAAAACGTTGTAATAAATATGGCGACAAAGATGAGGACAATAGTTCCAATAATGTAAATAGTGTACATAATACCTCATCTCAGAAATATAGACAGATACTGAAAGGCCGAAACTTTGTAATAAATATGGCGACAAAGATGAGGACAATAGTCCGAATAATGTAAATAGTGTACATAATACCGCATCAAAGAAATATAGACAGATACTGAAAGTCCGAAACGTTGTAATAAATATGGCGACTAAGATGAGGACAATAGTTCGAATAATGTAAATAGTGTGCATAATACTTCATCTCAGTAATATAGACAGATACTGAAGATGGCCGAAACGTTGTAATAAATACGGCGACAAAGATGAGGACAATAGTTCGAATAATGTAAATAGTGTACATAATACCTCATCTCAGAAATATAGACAGATACTGAAAGGCCGAAACGTTGTAATAAATATGGCGACAAAGATGAGGACAATAGTCCGAATAATGTAAATAGTGTACTTAATATCTCATCTCAGAAATATAGACAGATAATGAAAATATTTATAGAAAAGGCACTTTTACCGAAATTTTAAACTCACTAGAAATAAATCCTGTACGATTATTGGATACCACACTGTCAGTTACTCCGAATCATTTTTCTCTACCACTGTTCAACCACTGTTCAACCGGTGACTAGGCATTACATTATTTTTCTCTACCACTTTTCAACCTGTGGCTGTGCATTACGTCATTTTTCTCTACCAATTTTCAACCAGTGGCTGGGCATTACGTCATTTTTCTCTACCACCGGTAAAGCGGTGGTAAGGGCTCAAAGGGTTAATTATTGACGATGATCAGTTTCCCGGATGAATCTTCTTCCTAATATCATCATGTGAAATTTCTTTAGAGAAAAAATTATAGCAAGTGCTTCCTTTTCAAGTTGACGATAGCGTTTTCCCGTATTTGTCAAACTTCTTGAAGCGTGAGCGACTGCTTTCATTGTACCATCTTCGAATTTATGGACTATTACCACTCGCTCCCGTCAGGTACTACTATTATCTGTCGGTGCGGGCCTTATTGTTGTATGTCCGTAAAATTTAGTAATTCTTTTTAATTCACTCGAAAGCTTTTTGACATTCCGCCGACCAATTCCATTTTATATCCTTTTTAAATAAATTATTTAGAGGTTCTCGCAAATTGTATATCTTTGTCACCTAAATATTATAACCATTCGCTAATCCAAGAAATGTTTGTCGGGTTACCACATTTGTCGGGGCAGGTATGCCTTTAGTAGCACTTCCTCGAGCGGGATCTAATCTTCCTTTTTCGTCGAGTATCTGACGTAAATATTTAATCTTGTCCAGAAAGAATTGACATTTCCGTTCACTGAATTTGAACTCGTTATCATCTAGGCTCTGAAATACTTCCTGAATCCGTTTTTCGTAGCACTCTTAATAACTATATCATATATGTAAGCGACAACACCATCTAGTGCAGCCTACATCATATCCATTATTTGCTGGAAAATCCCTGGGGGCTACTATTACACCAAAGGGTAATCTTCTAAACCTGCACAGTACTTTATGCGTATTAATAGTCGAAACCTACTAGCATTCTTCATCCACTACGGATTGAAGATATGCCTCAGACAGGTCAATCTTTGAAAAAAAAAAATACCACCATTTAATCTGGCGAAACATATGCTCTGGAATTGGTAGAGGATATGAATGTGGTAGGAGGCGGTCATTCAATCCCGTTGAAAAATCTGCACATAGCCGAATCTTATTACGTTCTTATCTAATATAAACCGCTGGCGTGGTCCA
Source organism: Acanthosepion esculentum (assembly GCA_964036315.1). Classification (NCBI taxonomy): domain Eukaryota; kingdom Metazoa; phylum Mollusca; class Cephalopoda; order Sepiida; family Sepiidae; genus Acanthosepion; species Acanthosepion esculentum. Next base: position 22,710,098 of record OZ038511.1, on the reverse strand, counting down.
TTCTGAATAATCTATTTTTTTCAATAACTCTGCGGTTCTCTGACCTGTCCAATTCGGTGTTAATAGACTCCAACGCAGCAAAATCGAATCTTTCTTTTAGGCATAAACACTGGTACACATTTTCTTTTAGTTTAAAAAAATGGCTTTGCTTTTAACATTTTCTCAATTCCTCTGTGAAAATAGTCAGGAATTTATTTTTTACTTAACCCAGTGCATCTTCAGCTGCAATGAAGACGAACAATCAATTTTTCCACAGAATGAATTAATCGGCCAATTTCATAGTTCAAATAATTCTAGCCAATCGACGCCTAGTAAATTCGAGTTGGTATTTTTTAATTCATAATCATATGCTTTTTTAGTTTTACCCGCAAGAGCGATGTTACATGTGATTCCCTCCCACCACAAAAAAAAAATAAGGTCCAATATTCTTCTTGAAACTTGTCGGATTTTCTCAAGTTAGGCTTCCCAATTCTTTTCCACGTTTGTTCATCAATAATTGTAATATTAGGGTACAATCTCAACATTAGAAAATCCAAATATAAAAGATTTTTACATTGGTAGTACCATGAAACCACTCAAGGAACGTTGGCGGGGGCATATGCAATCTTTTAATAACAGTAACTATAAGTACATGACTTCATTATCCAAGTATTTTGGAGTCTAAAAGAAAAGAATAAAACACCTACGGTTAAATGGATATTGATTAAAAAAGCCCGGATATGTAATTCCCTATATGCCCCGTGTTACCTATATCTTTAAATTTAACTTATTATAGGGGTCGTATACTTTCAATGATAATGATATGTCACTGTAAATTTAATAGATTATTACTTTTATAACCTGATGGTCATCCCGTCGATATGAATGTGTATTGTGTACCTACACAGTGTTATTTGTGTCTGTATATGTGTGTATGTATTTGTGTGTATGTATGTGTGTTTATACTGCTGGATGTGTATGTATCTATATAAGTGTATATATATATATATGTTAGTAAGTTTTTTATATATATGAAAAGTAAGAAGGTAAAAAGGAGGAGAAGTGGTTAAAAATATTGGTGTATATGTGTATATATATATGTCCAGTTGCATTGTGTATCTATATTTCTATTTACGTATATTTCTGTATGTATGGATATGTTTATGTATGTGTGTGAGGATACATGTATATGGGGTGGTATGTATATGGATATATGTTTATGTCTGTATATGTATGTACGTTTATGTATGTATATGTTTGAATATCTGCATATTTATGTGTATGTATGTATATATATGTACTTGTTATTATAGGTATGTCTATGTATGTATATATTTATATATATATATATATATATATATATATATATATATATATATATGTGTGTGTGTGTGTGTGTGTGTGTGTGTGTGTATGTGTGTGGGTGTATGTGTGTGTGTTGACACCTATCATATGTCCGCTTGCTGTTGTATGTGTAGGTATGTAAACTTTGGATTGTGTCTACTGCTGCGTGTGTAAGTCTGTGTGTGTATATATTTATATGTTTGTTTATTTATGTGTGTGTGTATATATATATGTATATGTGAGTGTGTGTATATGTGTATATGTATATATATATATATTTATGTGTATATGTATTTATATATATGTGTGTATATCTGTATATATCTGTATATATATCTATATATATGTGTGTGTGTGTAATTATATGTATATGCGTGGATGTGAGTTTACTTATAGATGTGTATATGTGGATCTGTTGATATGGGTATTTATACATGATTATGTATATATATATATGTGGATGTATGTTCGTATGTCCTAGTATATATATATATGTATGTATATCTTAGTGTCTTGGAATGTATCATCGATACTAACTAAACTATACTTTTGTTTGATAAGGATTTTTTTAATTGCTTATAGACTTAATCAACAACTGTGTGTGGTTACATTTTTAAAAATTATTATGAACTTTTACTGTATTTTATCGTCAATATGATAATATTATTGGAATATATGTAGGTTTCTGTATATATATTCCTATATATATATATATATATATATATATATATATATATATATATATATATATTAAAAAGAAGAGAGGTACCGCAAACGTTTTTGGTTGTAATGTGGACTTTTTAAAAAAATATTATGCTTTATTTTTCATAATTTTACTACACGGGTTTCTGGTCTCGCGACCGTCTTCAGGTGCTGACAGAAACACACGAAAATGGAAATAGATCTAAGAACACACAGGGGTCATTAAAACATTAAAAGATGAAATACCGACAACTAATTCATCACTTCTCAAACCAACCTTAATTGTTTTATGACCCATCGCGCAGAACTCTTCACTGCCATTTCAAGAAAAACATTCGGATTCCTAACACAAAAATAGAGAATGTCTCGTATCGAGAATATTTAACATTGAAAAACTTATATACCTGTAGACGGTCGCGAGACCAGAAGCACCTGTAGAAAAATTATGAAAAATAAAGCATAATATTTTTTTAACAAATACACATTGCAACCAAAAACATTTGCGGTTCCTCTCTTCTTTTTAATATACACACTTTTCTCTCGCTGGAACCAATATAACCTCTTCCTTATATATATATATATATATATATATATATATATATATATATATATATATATATATATATATATATATATATATATAAAAGTGAACATAGAAGTCAACACTTAGAGGTGACAGTCTGTTTCATGCTAGATGCAATCGTCATGCTAGATGCAATCGTTGCCTGACGATTGCATCTAGCATGAAACAGACTCTCGCCTCTAAGTGTTGACTTCTATGTTCACTTTTATATTTACACACGCTCTATCTCTGACATTGAGCACTTTATCCCATAAATATAACACACTTTAAGACTATATTTCTTCATATATATATATATATATATATATATATATATATATATATATGGATGTGTATGTGCGTATATATGTTTATATAGGTGTATATTTAATTTACGTTTGTATGGGTTTTTTATGTATACGCGTGTGTTTGTATATGTGTTAGTATATATGTATGCTAGTTTGTTTAGTTTATATACGTATATGTATACATGCATATGTTTATGTATGTATATGTAGGTATGTATATGTACGTGTATGTGTATATGTATGTATATGTGTATTTGTATATATGTGCATGTATATATATATTTATATTTGGTTTGTTTACTTTTTTACGTCGCTGTGTGGGTTGATATATTTATACTTGCTTCTGTATGTGTATATATGTGCATGCATATATGTATATGAGGGTATGTGTAGACATATATTTGTGTGTATGTGTGTATGTGTATATATGTATATATGTGTGACTGTAAACTTATATCTGTAGGCAGTTCTTATTTTCTTTCACCTAATGTATAATAAGGCGTATATCGATTTATATGATAAAATATATATTTTTTATATATTTGTATGTTTGGAATTTTCGTTTTTTATATATTAGATAATGTTATTTTTTAACGTATATATCTGTTTTAGTGTCCTTTCTTTCCCTATTCTTTATTTCTCTGTTCTATTTGACCATTTTTATCTATGTATATTTTCCCGTATAAGTTATATTTTAATAAGTCGTGAGAATTCGTTTAATAACACTTTCAATCTTGAATATTTCTTGGTTGTTTTATCAGACTGTCTAGGTCAATGTATGTGCATGTGTGTACATGTATTTATCGGTATCTATGTGTATAGAAACTGCATGCACATTTAATTGTATGTATGTGTGTGTTCGGGTCTTTTTGTTGTTGTTTTTTGGGGGGGGTATAAAGGGCCGTGGTGATGTTTCCTGTCTCGTCCCCTTTTTGTGTGTGTATATATCTAAACATGTCTGGGTGCTTATGCATTATAATCTGAGTGTGTTTGTATTGTCTCACTCGAGAGGTTAGCACCCCACTCACACACTTGGAATTAAAATGTATCCATTTTGTCAGGAAGACCAGTCGAATTTTAACCTCTATTCTAACGTAATTTCAATGAAAAAATATATTGAATAACATATTTTTTTTTTTATAAATCAGTGATTTTATAATTTTAAAGTTAATAGAGATTAAATTTAGATTTTAAACTTGGTAATTTTTAACTTATAATTTTAATTTCAAATTTTATCATATAATTTAATACTTATTGGTTAGAATAAATTCTATTTTATTATAACCCCAACTTTAAAGCTTTTAATAGCTATTATAAACTTACTTCGTGGTCAAGTTTTTTTAATTCTCGTATACTTGTATTTTGCTTGGTCATTCCAGCTTATGTAACAGCGTTTTCCCATTGTGAAGGATCGTTAATCAATTTGAAACTTTTAAAACCCTTTATACAACATTCAACATCATCACTTGATAAGACAGCTAGGTGTTTAAATAAAATGTCTATTTCTGTAGTGATTTTATAACATATTTATGTTATAATTTTTAAATAAATAAATATATATATATATATATATATATATATATATATATATATATATATGTTGTGACCAAATAATTGGTTAAAAAATAACAAAACAAGAGGGTGCAGATAAATAGTGTAAATACAACAGAATGTGTTAAACGACTTGGATGTTTGTGTCGGTTGAGCATCGTTCAGTCTATATCACTATTAGTATTTAACAACCCCCCCACGAGGGATGTATGTGGAACAAGGCAGAGTTTACAGAGGTTTCATATTGAGTCTATTTATTTTTATATTTCTTTCTATTTCTCGGTGCTGCATCGCTACTTCAATAGAAAGTGCTCGGCCGAAATACGTTTCTTGGTTCCGCCATGTCTAGCCTTTGCGACTAGAACCTGCCATGCCACTTACCTTAACAAACCATCCACATTCCCTTCGTATTCCATATTCTACTTAAACAGCTTCTTACCACGAACAGACTCCCAAGAGTATGTTTCCCCGATCACGACAATCTTAACTTATTCAAGTTTAGACTTAATCATTATATTCCCCTCCTATCCATAAAAAACTACCCCTTATGGTCACCCTCTACCTCGAGTGGCTCCCGGGCCTTGTACAGAGTGAACTTACCGTATATATATATATATATATATATATATATATATATATATATATATACATGTTTCATTAAATAATATAGACAAGTGTTGTCTATATATTTTTTGTAAGTTCTTTTCATATCGTCTGATAAGCTTAATAACATTATCATTAAACGAAGAAAGAAAATCACAATATTGATACATATTTTTTAATCCAATCTAAGCTTTCGGTTTACATAAGCCATTATCGAAGATGACAATTACACAATATATTAAGCAATACACGAACAAGATATTGATGATAGTCTGTTTTTGTTTACATGGATGATTTCCAAGCAACGATAAACACGTGCATATAAGACGCTGAAAGCGAAAATCGCACAACTTACAAAAGAATATATAGACAACACTTATCTATATTATTTAATGAAACATGTATGAATGAAAAAATGCTGCCTAAATACACACACACACTATATATATATATATATATATATATATATATATTTATATATATATATATATATATATATATATATATATATATAAATATATATATATATATCCCCTAAATATAACACATTTTAAGACTATATTTCTTCATATATATATATATATATATATATATATATATATATATATACAGAAATATAGTCTTAAAGTGTGCTATATTTATGGGGTAAAGTGCTCAATATCAGAGATAGAGCGTGTGTAAATATAAAAGTGGACATGGAAGTCAGCACTTAGAGGCGACAGTCTGTTTCATGCTAGTGCAATCGTCAGGCGACTAGTGCTGTTATTTTTCTCGGCTGTTTATATAAGGGTCAGTGGTGCATTATGGGTAGTATATTTTGGCGGGTACTTTTACCGGAAGTCGCTTATTTGTTTATTTATTTATGTCAAATTATTTTGCTTGTTTTTTTTGTTTTTTTATTTTTTATCTTATATATTTATTTATTTATTCTTTTATTTTGATCGGTGTTTTTGGTTAACGTAGTAAAAAAAAAATTGTTTATATAGCTTATTGTTGGTAGTCTATAATGGCCGCCATTTACCGGAAATCGCTTGTTCGCTTATTTATTTGGGTCAAATTGTTTTGCTTATTATTTTTATTTTTATTTGCATAACAGTTATAACTTTCGTCCGTTCTTTTGTTTTGGTTTTATTTCGCATATTCTAACAGGTGTGGTTTTGTGATTTGTTTGGAGTAGTTTATTTTGCTTATTTTATTGTTGTTTGTTTATATATTTATTTATTTTTCTATTTTAAGTTACGTAGTAAAAATTTGTTTTCATGTCTACATTTTGAGATTAGCTCGGATCTTTTATTTAATAATTTATTTTGATCTGGGAAGGTAATGATAGCTATTTTTTCCTCCAAGCAAAGTTTGCAAGTTTTTGATAGGTTGTTGTAGGCTGATGATTTTTTCCTTATTTTCCAAGATATTTTTGGTGTGGTGTGTGTTTTGTTTTTTATTTCCCAGATATACTTAGAAAGCATTGTGCTGTTCGCATATTTACTATTTGTGAAAGACATTTTGTGTACATAATTTCTTTGTTTCCATGGTCCTTCGGTTACTCCTATGTATACTTTTTCTTCATTATCTGCTGATTTTGTCGTGGCTTGGTAGATTACGTTGTTTTGTAAACAATTACCGTTTAAGGGACATTCGTTTTTTATTCTGCAGTTGTACGTGGGTTTAATTTGTTCGTGTGTTTTGTTAATAATTCTTCTGTTGTGCTTTTTTATTATTTGTGCCATGTTCTCGGTGCAACTGTAGCTGATTTTTACTGTGTTTTTGTTGAATATTTTGTGTAGTGTGCTTGATTCCGGGAAGTGTTTGTGTAAAAGCTTGAAGAATATTTTTCCTATGTTTGTTTTTACGTTTTTGCTGTACGGTGGGTTGAACCATATGATATTTCTTTTTCTGTTGGTCTTTTTTGTGTTCTGTGGTGAGTATGTGAGTGTTGCTGGGAATCCGCTATCTTTTAGGGCTGTTTCGTAGTCTTTCTTGGCTTTGTTAAATATAGATTCATCGGAAGAATTGTCGGAAAGCCTGCGGTTAATCGATTTAGGTATCTGTTTGATTATAGAAGGCGGGTGGTTGGAGTATATATGTATGTACTGTGGTTTATCATTCGGTTTTCTGTATGGTTTGTGTGTGCCTTTTCTTAGGTTGAAGGTGACATCTAGAAAATCTACTTCGTTTAGGTTAGTTTTTATATCTATCTCGAATCCGTTATTTTTGAAGATTTTAATTATTGCTTTTCTAGTTTTATCTGTCTTTTGTTTGTTGCAGTTTCTTAATTTGACCCAAATAAATAAGCGAACAAGCGATTTCCGGTAAATGGCGGCCATTATAGACTACCAACAATAAGCTATATAAACAAATTTTTTTTTACTACGTTAACCAAAAACACCGATCAAAATAAAAGAATAAATAAATAAATATATAAGATAAAAAATAAAAAAACAAACAAAAAAACAAGCAAAATAATTTGACATAAATAAATAAACAAATAAGCGACTTCCGGTAAAAGTACCCGCCAAAATATACTACCCATAATGCACCACTGACCCTTATATAAACAGCCGAGAAAAATAACAGCACTAGTCGCCTGACGATTGCACTAGCTTGAAACAGACTGTCGCCTCTAAGTGCTGACTTCCATGTCCACTTTTATATTTATATATATATATATATATATATATATATATATATATATATATGTATGTATGTATGTATGTGTGTATATATATATATATACGTATGTATGTATGTGTGTATATATATATATATATATATATATGTATGTGTATATATATATATAGAGGCAACCGGACGTCTAGCCACACTGATGAGCTGTGAAACAGCGAAACAGTCTGTCTGTGGATGACAAAAATAGTAGCTCCTGAAATTAATTTCGGTTGAGCCCTCTGGTTTGGGGTGTGAACTTGTAAACAGTGACTATTTATGCTAATGCACGACTCTTCGACAGAATTGAGTCACTCTCAGTCACTGTGTGTTTATCCGAATCTAAAAATAAACACGCTAAAATTCACCTCCATTCCGTACCGTACGCTGATGGCTTAGCGGGTAGAAGTTCCGACTGACGAAAATTCAGTCGGGTTTCGATCGTAGCTAGAGGCAACCGGACGTCTAGCCACACTGATGAGCTGTGAAACAGCGAAACAGTCTGTCTGTGGATGACAAAAATATATATATATATATATATATTAAAATAATAAGAAAGCACAGTATGGTTTATAATCCGGTGTTATCAGCAATTATTTTTATTTAAATAAAAAACGGAGCTTGATACAAACAGTAGCACATAATCATATTGTTTAAAAAGAAAATAAGTATACCGATGAAATCATATTAAACAGCGAAAGATAGCTTTTGGCACCATGATATGTCGTTGTCGTTAAGTGTCTAGAGAATTTTGTTTTATTTTATTTTATCTATTTATTTATTTTCCCAAAGGGCTGTTTCATATATAAACGCGTCGCACTGAACTACAATTTGTTTTTTGGACGACTTCGTAAACGGTTTTTCTATTAGGCCCCTTATCAAAATGGTCACCCCTGCCGATCCCATAGTAATTAATTTTGCGAATGAACATGCTTATAAAGATGCGTACATTTCAAGATTGTTTATTCCTAAATTTTCGCTTGAGGATGAAACAGGGCTTGATACTTTAATTCAATTTAATTTTAATAATTATATTGAGGGTTTAGGCTCTCGTTTTTGAAACATGAGGACTCTTATGTAGCGAAGGAATCATATTTTTTCAAAATTAATTATAATTTAAGCTCTACTACTGTATGGAGCACTGTCTTTTTACAAATAAAAACAAAAATACTAAAGAACTCCGGACTATTTACCTAAAGTTTTCTTTCCTATTTTTCTTCATATCTGCACACAGACACACACACACACACACACACACACACACACACACACACACATATATATATATATCGTATTCAAAGTTATTTCAAAGGTACATACTGATAGAATCACATTTTAAAAATGAAAATAATTATAATATATATATATATATATTATAATATATATATATATATTATAATATATATATATTATTATATATATATATATATCGTATTCAGAGTTATTTCAAAGGTACATATAATACTCCTAGATATTTCTAAATTTTATAAACCTCTGGCACATCGTAATAATAACTGGTCACCCTGAGTAATGAAAGGAACTGTCTTGGCATCTCTCAGTATCCATACCGATGCGCCATTGTTGATTTCTCCCACTGTTGCCAACCGCATCTCGCTGAGAAAGTAGAATCGTATTATGGATACTGAGAACGCCACATGGGAAATTAAACTCGTATATTATAACCAGAGTTCAGTTGCTCCGCAAAACAAACATGCATCTCTTTTGAGGGGCTTCGGGTAAAGCCAAACTGTAGGAAAGCGGACGGAATTAAAGACGGAATTAAGTCGCAACCTTAGACTCGAGGAGAACAATGAAATGACTGCAAAGAAAGAGGAATTCAAAATCGAAAATTAAAAGATGAAGACAAAGACGAAATAACTATCAATTCTCTACATTTCTTTGTATATTCTTAATAAATATTAATAAATATATTTTGTAGATATTATACTGATCGCTATCGGTTGGATTAGTTAAAAATTCTACTATACATCCTTACTCTCCTCAGAAATTCTGCTACACTTCCTTACTCTCCTTAGAATTCTACCTAATGACAGTCAAACTGGATATTGTTTAAGCTTGGATTTACAATTCATCAAGTTTTTGTAAGGGTATTACGTTGAGTCATAAATCATTTCCGTTTTTGTTTCTCAATTTATTTAAAAGTTAAAGAACAATTATGTATTCATCATTATATGACTATAGTTATACAATTATTAACACACAGCCGGCAGGATGTTTTCCCAATCAGTACATTCTTAGCAAGGGTTAACCATTATCTTTTCTACATAAATTAATGAGCTTCACATTTTCCTCTTTTTACGTTCATACAAGTCCACAGAGTTCAAGGTAGAGAATCATTCTGCCTTGAAGATCAATTGGGCCTTTGTATTGGGTTAACATTAGTATTTTTAAAAAATCATTTTTAATTGACACCATCTGAATACGGAATAAAATACTTTGCACATAGCTTTAAAAATATTAGGTTGGTGCAAAAATAATGTCGTTTTTTGACGTTCAACTTCATGTGAGAAAACGACATTATTTTTGCACCAACCTAATAGATATATTACTAAATTAAAAGGTGGCCAAAAAGAGATTGCTTACTATTTGTCTAAGGAACCAGTACCCAAGGTACTTTATCTTTTACTAATATTGAATAACTATATTTTTCTGACAGAATTCGTCTTTTTCTATCATTGTCAAGATATTATTGTTAAAGAGTGATTACTATGTGCCTAAGGCATCAATGCCCTAGGTAATTTATCTTTTACTAATATGAAATTTCTGGATATTTTCCAAACAGACTTCGTCATTTTCGATTACTGTTAAGATATTATTGCTAATTATCTATTATTGTTAAGATAATATTCTTCAGAGAGTGCTTACTATGTGCCTAAGGTACCATTGCCCCAGATAATTTATCTTTTACAAATATTAAATAGCTAGATATTTTCTAGACAGATTCGTCATTTTTTATTATTGTTAGATACTATTTTTAATTATCTATTATTATTAAGATATTGTTATTAAGAGTTTGATTACTATGTGCCTAAGGCATCGGTGCCCCAGGTAATTTATCTCTTACTAATATGAAATTGCTGGATATTTTCCGGACAGACTTCGTCATTTTCTATTATTATTATTATTATTATTATTATTATTAATATTATTATTATTATTATTATTTCCTTTGATATCTGACGTTTACACATTTCTTTTAGGGTCCTGCCCAGGGACCTAAGGTTAGAAATGGCATCATGACACTTTCCACTGACAAAAAAAAATTTACGTAGATAAAGCCCTTCGTAAAATATTGGCTGTACTTGTGAGAAAATTTTTTTGTATCTCTTTGAAGCATGGACTTCTAGAAATCCCTTCAATTAGTCTACTGGAATCTTTTCCAACCAATCCGAGGGCTCCAACTACAACAGGGATTGTTGATGTTCCCATGTGCCACATTTTTGAGATTTCTATTTCAAGGTCCTTGTATTTTGACTGCTTTTTGATTATCTTCAAAGATACATTGCAGTCTGCAGGGACTGCCATATCAATAAGGAGGCACTTTCTTTTGTTTGTGGTCTTTAATAACAATGTCTGGGCGGTTGGCTTTGATTGTTCTCTCAGTGTGTATTCTGTAGTCCCATAGAATTGTAACAGGTCCTAACTCCGTAACCGGGTCTGGGTGGTGTTCATACCAGTTTCTTTCAGTCTCCTTCCCGTAGAAGTTGAAAATTTTCCAGTGAAGATATTGGCCCACTCTGACATGCCGGGTTTTATATTCAGTGGGTGCCAATATCGTGCAACCTGATATAAGATGATCAATGGTTTCTGGATATTTGTCACAGAATCTGCATCTTGGGCTAACACAGTATTTTAGTATATGTGCTTGATAATTCCTAGTTAACAAGCATTGGTCTTGTGCAGCAATGATAAAACCCTCAGTTTCACCTTTCAACCCTGCACTACGTAGCCACTGATGGGTGCGGTTTTTGTCTACGTCTGCTTGTTTGGTACGGGCAGAGTATTGGCCATGGAGCGGTTTATCTTGCCATTGTTTCTTTATTTGGTGTGGTTATTATTATTATTATTATTATTATTATTATTATTATTATTATTATGTTTACTATTCTTAATTTGTTTTTGCAAATTTAATTGTGAGAGAAATTTCTCCTGCATACTGGAGCTTCTCAATTAGTGATGAAATTCACAAGGACAATTGCGGCGATGGCAGTGAGTGAATTTTGGCCTCGTATTAGATTGAGTCATAAATAATTCCCGTTTAAGTATCTCAAATTTATTTTTCAATTATTGTTATTCAATTATCTACACCCTTATGCAAATTAATTGAAACAAAACGAATAATTCCGTTATTATTTACTTTTTTTTTACGTATTTTTTCAAGGAAACATGACCTGCCGCACGTGTTAGTACTTCGTATGCCCATTACACGAAAGAAGTCGTTTCGTGCAGATTGACAGCAGATTCTCGATTCGATTTAAATCAGGAAAATTTCTGGGACAATCTATAGCACTCTGATTTGCTCACTGGTAAGGCTTGCCAGTCTGCTCGTGCAGCGTTACAGGATCCTAGCTATGGGCAAATAGTTCACCCACAAATTAACCTATGAAAGTGTAAAAATAGGTTTTAATACCAGCAATAGATTTTTATAAAAAACTTATTGACAGAAATGAATTTTTGAAGAAAAATTATTATCAGCAACTAATTATTACAAACAATACATTTTTGGTAAAAAATATATTAACAGCAATACATTTAAAAAAAAATATATTACCAGCAATAAAAATCTTGTAGACATTAAATAACCCATTGTGGTTGTTATGCTGTAAAACAAAACAAACCAAACAAATAGATAGGAAACTTGGCTCCCTGTGCCGGGCCAGGAAATTTTTCTTCCCGGAATCGATGCTCCAAATCTATAAATCAACCATTCGCCCTTGCATGGAGTATTGCTGCCATATATGGTCTGCTGTTTGCCTCGGCGTTCTTGATAAAATCCAGTGACGGATATGCAACGTAATTGGCCCTGATCTGTCATCTCGTCTGCAGTCGCTCTCTCACAGACGCGCCGTTGCCTCGCTCTGTCTTTTTTACAAATACTTTCACGGTAATTGCTCCGATGAGATGCTTTCGCTGGTTCCCAGGCCTCATGAATTTAAGCGTCCTACGAGGCTGGCATCCCTTTCACCCCTTCACTGTTGAAACTGTTAGATGTAGACGTTTCTTCCACTCCCTGACAAATATAATCTCCAACTATTTAAGTGTAACGTCAATCGACATCTCCAGTTGCCTTGATCTATCCACTTCCCTTCTCCACATCCTTTCCCCTTTCATTCCTATCTGCTTTCACTCCAAATCTTCTGTAACCCCTTGCCTTGATCTATCTTTCTTCACATCCTTTCCTTTACCACTCCTATCTGCTCTTCCTCCAAACCTTCTGTAACCCCTTGCGTGCTAGTGGCCTCCAGCCTTGCTTGGGGTGATAAGCTTTAAAAAAATAGATATATAGATAGATAGATAGAAAGATAGATAGATAGAAAAAGAATGAGCTAAATAGATAAAGAATGAAATAGATAGATAGATAGATAGATCGATAGATAGATAGATAGATAGATAGATAGATAGATATTATCAGCAATAAAAATCTTATCGGCATTAAATAACCCAATGAGGCTGATATGCCGTAAACCAAACTAAACCAACCCTTTTAAACATGAAGATGATGGTGCTCTTTCACCAATTACCTGCCATTAAACCTATTTGGGGATCTGTTAAAATGAAACTCACTACATGTTATTCCCTGTATTTACATTGAATTGCTTACATACAGTGCATTTGCAGAGGTATATTTTACAACACTTAACCTTTAAAGTTTTTATTATTAGCCGTAAGAAGACACTTTCTGTCGTAATTTTGCATTTCGCGAGTAGAAAAATAATGACGATTTTGAAAAGTATTTTTTGTTAAATCTAACCAATAATATTTTTTGATGTTTTAAACACATATATTTGATGTTCTACTTTCTATACGTTGTAATAAATATCGTGAGAAAGATGAGGACAATAGTCCGAATAATGTAAATAGTGTGCATAATACCTCATCACAGAAATATAGACAGATACTGAAAGGCCGAAACGTTGTAATAAATATGGCGACAAATATGAGGACAATAGCCCAAATAATGTAAATAGTGTACATCATACCTCATTTTAGAAATATAGACACATAAGGAATGGCCGAAACATTGTAATAAATATGGCGACAAAGATGAGAACAATAGTCCGAATAATGTAAATAGTGTACATAATACCTCATCTTAGAAATATAGACAGATACTGAAGGGCCGACACATTGTAATAAATATGGCGACAAAGATGAGAACAATAGTCCGAATAATGTAAATAGTGTACATAATACCTCATCTCAGAAATATAGACAGATACTGAAAGTCCGAAACGTTGTAATAAATATGGCGACAAAGATGAGGACAATAGTCCGAATAATGTAAATAGTGTACATAATGTCTCATCTCAGAAATATAGACAGATACTGAAGGGCCGAAACATTGTAATAAATATGGCGACAGAGATGAGAACAATAGTCCGAATAATGTAAATAGTGTACATAATACCTCATCTTAGAAATATAGACAGATACTGAAGGGCCGAAACATTGTAATAAATATGGTGACAAAGATGAGGACAAGAGTCCGAATAATGTAAATGATAGACTAGAAAATCTCATCTCAGAAATATAGACAGATACTAGATTTTCTAGTGTTAATTAGCAGATTAATTACTTATTTTGTATTAAATTTGTATGTTGATATAATAAATATTTGGGGAGTTATGAGCTTCCGTAACAATATTTATGCCACACCCTGTAATTTTCATTTTTCATTGTTCGCTACTTTTCTTTTTTCTTCGTTTTTTTGTTTTTTTTTAAATATCCATAACTAATAATTGTTGTGTTCTTTTATTTTCCTCACAATATTTTCGCAGTCTAACATTATATAATATTTGCTACTGCTTTATTTTCCTTTTCTTTTCCTTTATTTTATTTTTATTTTTTTGTAAGTGGGGGATCCATTCTGCGCATGCGTATTAGGCGAATCTAGTCACGTGCTGAATCAGTTTATTGTGACTGGTTGTCCGGATGCGTCGACATCTTCCTCGCTTTTAGCAATATGTTTTTCGTCTCAACTCGCCAACAGTAATTTGATTGGTGAACAGATAAGCAAATATGCGCAAGTTAATGAATGGACAAATGATTAAATAAGCTTTTTTCCGTTTTTATTGGATAAGAAGACATTCTGCAGCATATTCGATTGCGTGTTGATAGTCGCAGTTAAACGCAGGAGGGAGGGGGGTAAATACAAAAGCACGACAAATCAGAGATACAAAAACACCTGAAGATCTAAGAAACGTAAATGAACACCATTTTACTCCCTCCTCCCTCTCCTTCTCTCTCTCTCTCTCTCTCACACACACACACACACACACACACACACACACACACACACACACACACACACACAGATATGCCGTGTGACGATAGCTTGGGGGTAGAATTTCTGACCGATGCCAAGTCTGTCGGGTTACGATCCCGGATTGAAGCAATCGGATGTCTAGCCACACTGATGAGATGAGATACAGATATATATATATATATCTGACCAGTAGAAAATAACCGCTGATGTTGCTACATGCCTTACTTCTTGCCTATCTCACAAAGCGAATTTTTTCTAAGCTCTATACTAAACATTAAATCTGTTACGAAAAAAGAACTAGACCAAATGATCACAAAACGATCAGCTTTAAAAAAGGACTCGTAACTGGAAAAACCGAATGAAAAAGAATGTTAACAACAAATAATTTTTCACACCCAACCCTGTTCTGCGGAATCAAAATCAACGTTGAGATTAAGCAAGCAAATGAGCCAATTGGAGTAAAGTGACATGCAGATTTAAATTTTTCCTATTTGTGACGAATGCAGCTATGGATTTTTTTTTGCATGCTAGCATGCTAGTTAACATTCGTGTCAGTCAGCTGTTGGCTCTCACGCTTGCCAATAGAATCTTCCTGCCTATTCGTGGCAACCAGCTATAGGCTCTCACTCTGACCAGTAGAAAATAACCGCAAACTACATGAAAACTGCCGTAGAAGCATGAAAAAATCGATTATTTCCACTATCGATGAGAGGTCAGAATTAAAAATGTTACAGTAAAACGAAAAATAATCATGTAATTTCATAGCATTTCAGATCGCAAAAGCATCATCGCATTATAATCATCACAATTTCAAATTAATAATAATAATAATAATAATAATAATAATAATAATAATAATAATAATAATAATGATGATAATAATAATGGCACATGGGAACATCAACAATCCCTGTTGTAGTTGGAGCCCTTGGACTGGTTGGAAAAGATTCCAGTAGGCTGATTGAAGGGATCCCTGGAAGTCCATGCCTCAAAGAGATACAAAAAATTGTTCTGACAAGTACAGCCCACACTTTACGAAGGGCTTTATCTATGTAATTATATTTTTATTTTATTTTATTTATTTTGCAGTGGAAAGTGTCATGATGCCATTTCTAACCTTAGGTCCCTGGGCGGGACCCGGAAAGAAATGTGTAAACGTTAGATATCAAAGGAAATAATAATAATAATAATAATAATAATAATAATAATAATAATAATAATAATAATAAAAACAATAATACTATTCAAGATAACTAAAGTAAATTAAATAAAATAAAAAAATAAATAAAAAATAGAAAAATAAAAAAATTCAATATAACATTTTTTTTTAAATTAGAGAAGAGAGAGAAAAAGAAAGGGAGAGAGAGAGGAAGGGAGAGAGAGAGGGAGGGAAAGAGAAGGAGGGAAAGGAAAGAAAGAAGTATTTAATATGAGCCGATAGGGTGACCTAGAAATAAATTTTTCCTTAAAAGAACTGAAAAAGTTAATATACAGGTTAAGGGAGGGTCGGAGACCAGAATTTTAAAAAATACAGTAAAGTGACAAATAATCATGTAATTTCATAGCATTTCAGACCGCAAAAACATCATCGCATTATAATCATCACGATTTCAAATTAATAATAATAATAATAATAATAATATCCAACATAAAAAGTAAATAAAATAAAAAATTTAAATAATATAAACTTAAATACTAGATAAAGATAAAAATATTAAAGATAATACTATCAATAATATTAATAATTTAAAATTATAAATAATGCCGAAAATGCAATCACATAAATAAAAATATGAATACATCCTTTTGTTTCTTCCTTCTTTCCTTTCTTTTCTTTCACACAAACTCTCTCTCTCTCCCTCCCCTCTTTCTCTTTCTTTCTCTTTCTCTCTTTCTTTCATCCCCCATATTTATTTTCCTTTCTTCCTTTTTTTTTAATATGAAACTTTTTTCTTTCCTTTTTCTATTTTTCCTCTTCCTTTTTTCTATCGTCTGGTCGCATTGATTTCATTTCTAAAAAAAAAAAAATTCGGTCTGGAGAGATGATTATTTAAATATATTCATCAAATGAATTATAACGGTAATGGATTTTTAAGGATTTTCTTTACTCACATATATATATATATATATATATATATATATATATATATCGCTTTCTCACAGACGCGACGTTGCCTCGCTCTGTCTTTTTTACAAATACTTTCACGGTAATTGCTCCGAGGAGCTGCTTTCGCTGGTTCCTAGGCCCCATGAATTTAAGCGTCCTACGAGGCTGGCATCCCGTTCCCACCCCTTCACCGTTGAAACTGTTAGATGTAGACGTCTCTTCTACTCCAATAGCTTCATGTCTCGGACATCTCGCCTGTGGAACTCCCTTCCTTATTCCTGTTTCCCTGACAAATACAATCTCCAACTATTTAAGTGTAACGTCAATCGACATCTCCAGTTGCCTTGATCTATCCATTTCCCTTCTCCACATCCTTTCACCTTTTATTCCTATCTGCTCTCGCTCCAAATCTTCTGTAACCCCCTTGCCTTGATCGATCCCCTATCTTTCTCCACATCCTCTCCTTTACCACTCCTATCTGCTCTGCCTCCAAACCTTCTGTAACCCCTTTCGTGCTAGTGGCCTCCAGCCTTGCTTGGAGTGATACGCTTAAAAAAAAAAAAGTATTTATCTTATGCAGTGTTACATTAGAACATGCACATATCCACTACAAAATTGTACATTTTTGTTTCGACGTCAAAAAGGGAAAACCTTTTTTAGACATCTCACCAGGTGCGGAATTACGGTGTTACTAAAAAAAAGGTTTTCCTTTTTTGACATCGTAACAAAAATGTACAATTTTGTAGTCGATATGTGCATCTTCTAATGTAAGACTGCATAAGATAAATAAATATTTACGGCTCTACTTTATGTATTGAGCACTATATATATATATATATATATATATATATATATATATATATCGAAAACGAAACGGCCGTCCAGTGCTTTCTGTATTCTGTTGAGGTTTCTTTCAGACTCAATGAATTACTTAATTATAATTATCAAATCCTCCTAACAATTTCTATCATGTGTATATCAGTGCTTGAACCGGCTTCAAATGCTTCAGTTTGAGCGGCTTGGTGATGGTAGTCGTGGCTCCGGGGGGCACAGTCCTATGCTTACAGAGAATTTCAGTTGAGTTCCACCACGGAATATGTGAGCGAGACGCGCTATATTGAGTCTGATTTGCTATCTCTTCGTTACCGAGGCCTGTTGGAACAGTTGGTATAACGTTTGCTTGATAACTTAACTATCAGGGTTTCAATTCTCGGTAGTGGATGCGCACTGCTGATGAGTCAAAACGAAACGGCCGTCCAGTGCTTTCTGCGTTCTGTTGAGGTTTCTTTCAGACTCAATGAATTACTTAATTATATATATATATATATATATATATATATATATGTGTGTGTGTGTGTGTGTGTTTAGGCAGCAATTCTTCATTGATGCATGTTTCATTAAATAATATAGACAAGTTTTGTCCATTTATTTTACGTAAATTCTTTTCGTATTTCTGATAAGCTTAATAACATTATCATTGAAAGACGAAAGGAAATCACCATATTGATACATGTTTTTTAATCCCATCTAAGCTTTCGGCTTCCATAAGCCATTCTCAAAGACGACAGTTACCTTTCAATATATCAAACAATACACGGACTTAACAATAATCTTTGATAATGGCTTATGTAAGCCGAAAGCTTAGATCGGATTAAAAAACATGTATCAATATGGGGATTTTCTTTCTTCTTTTAATGATAATGTTATTAAACTTATCAGATTATATGAAAGGAATTTGCTTAAAATAAATAGACAAAATCTGTCTATATTATTTAATGAAACATGCATCAATATATATATATATATATATATGTATGTGCGTGTGTGTGTGTGTGTGTATGTGTGTGTGTGCATCAACTAATAATCTGAAAGCTTTATCCTCAAATATCACGAGAAATGAAAGATATATCGTTTTGTGAGCGTCAATAATAGCCGAAGTCGTCAGTTTGAGCGGCTTGGTGATAGTAGTCGTGGCTCCGGGGGGGGGGGCAGTCCTATGATTACAGAGAACTTCAGTTGAGTTCCACCACGGAATATGTGAGCGAGCGGCGCTATATTGAGTCTGATTTGCTATCTCTTCGTCACCAAGGCCCGTTGGAACAGTTCTTATGATGTTTGCTTGATAATCTAACTGTCAGGGTTTCAATTCTCGGTAGTGGATGCGCATTGCTGATGAGTCCCAAATATAGGACAAAACGGCCGTCCAGTGTTTTCTGCATTCTGTTGAGGTTTCTGTCAGACTGAATTAATTATATATATATATATATATATATATATATATATATATATATATATATATATATAGAACAATCTCGCATAACTGATAGAATTTTACCAGCTCACAAATACAATAGTAAGAGTTATTGAATCAAGTCCTTAAAAACTTCAATGAAGAATAATAAACACACGTATCTTTAACGGAAGACTGCATGAGGCTATGAATTCAATTTGTCACCAGACTGCAAGATGTTGAAGAATCTGTAACGGCGTATGGGGTGTTCTGTGACAGCAGTGATTCTCATCTCTCGTCACGCGCGATCTTAAGTGTGCCTCGAAAAACCTGTCAACACATATATTCATATGTGTGTGGACGTAGTAATGTTACAGCCTTAGTATTTGAATTAATGAATAAATATTAAACTTTTTTTCCAAATAATTCTTCTCACTATTCTTCGATTATGTTGTCTTAAATACTTCGTTTTAATATTCAGTTTTAAAAAGTATTCTTATTTTTGAAGGGCTCAAAATAAAACCTTCGACAGTATATTTTGGATTTCAATACTTAATTAATATAACACATTAACTAAAAAGGCTTTATCAGTTTTATCGCAATTTTCTACCTCTTATGCGAATTGGGCTTCTCAACCTTAAATAACATCTGTAGTAGCGAGAGAAAATAAAATAAAACTGTCAACTTAAAGCAGCAACAAACGTCTGCAACAGATTTCTTCTGTCTCTCGACCGCAACACTTGTAGCCAAATCACAATTCAAATGATAGTCCGTCGTAACAGTCCAACAAGAAAAGTAGAAACGACAAAATTGGGTTACACGTCCAACCTTCACTTCTCACTAGCAAAAAGTAAGTGTTCCTCCCCCTAGCTCAGAAAATATTCTGCTTTTATCAGCGAAAAACAACGGCTTCTGTTCACCATTCAGAGGAGTGAAGAAAATTAGCATAGATTCTAATCATTGAAGTAGAGTTTTGCTAACTACTTTTTGGTAATTTTTCTTCGGCAGATCGCACACAAAACACGAACTTTTTTCCAAGGTAACTTATTATCTCTTTCACTACACTCCTCTCCTGTCACATAAGTGACACTCAGGGGCGGGCCTCTTTATTCTTAATCTTCTCCGGAGCGGGGCGACTGTTGGAGGGGATCGTGTGTTATGTTCTGAAGATTCGTCTTCTAAGGATTCTTCCGATCTGACAACCTCGCGCACAGAGTCTTCGTCATCTGAAGAATGTTCTGAAGATTCGTCTTCCAAGGTTTCTTCTGGTCTGACAACCTCACGCATGAAGCGAGAAAAATTACGCTGAACTAAAAAAAATGAGGGTCTGCTTATCGCCCAATAGACCAAACACTGAAGAAAAAACATCAGGCACAGATTTCCCACTAAATAAGCTGAAGAAATTGTTGAATAAAAACATTGAAATAAAGTAAATTCATATTTCTGTGCGTATTTTTTATGTTTTTATTTCATAACGTTTAAAAAATTTGCTAAATGTGCTGTGATATTTTCAGTTACTCCGAGGTTTGCGGTTGCTGAGAAAGGTTGAGAAAAAACTGCGTTAGAGTTCTACTGTCAGATTTTTGTCCTCATCGCCTGCATAGATTGATACTTCAATTTCTTTTTTTATTTAATAAAGGGAGAAGTATTGGCTACTACTTTATTTATTTTTTCTTTTGGAAATTGTGCGATATTAAATGGATTAATGGCATGAAAGATTTCTTTCATATTGATTGTTTGGTTGGAGGAGTTCTCAGTTCCCTGTAGGTTAGCCAAATCGATATAAATCTGAGGAAATTAGGAGGGCACAATGTCCGAAACTTTGTGATAACAACAATAAAGTTGAGGAAAATAGTCCGAATATAATTATTGTAAACACTAGTAGATTAAGGGTTAAGTTCTCAATTCTCTGTATGTTACCCAGATAGATATACACCTGAAGAAGGCAGGAGGGCACTACGCCCGAAACGTTTTTGATAACAACAACAAAGATGAGGACATTTGTCCAAATATAAATCTTGTAAATACTTGCAGATTACAGTTTCAGTTATCTTTTCTCTGTAGGTTACCCAGATCGATATGCACCTGAAGAAGGCTGGTGGTGGATTTCACAACGTTTGAAACGTTTTTGATAACAACAAATTTGAAAAAAAATAGTCCGAATATAATTTAAATACTGGTAGATTAAGTGTTCAGTTCTAAATTCCCTGCTGGTTACCCATATTGATATATACCTGAGGAAGGCAGGAGAGCGCATCGGCCGAATCGTTATATCGTTGAATAAACGATAATATTCAAGTGGTGATATACGTTTATATTTGCCAAGGTTTTGCCTGTTTGAGAATTGTTTACTATTTATGATTGCCATGTCTCGTGAGACCATTCTCGAAGGCAATGGATGAAAATAGACGTACCCGTTGACTTGTTTCAAGCAGGCGGGTGTTTCTTGTAAAGCAAGGCGCTTCTTTTAGACGTGGATCCGCACCCTGTGGACGAAAATACCTATTTGCTCTATCACAGGTGCCTGTTTACTATTGTCACGACGATGTAGATGTCTGTAATTATCGTCATTCAAGTTAACAGGAATATCTGCAGAATTCCCATAACTCCAGAGAAAATGAAGGATAACGAATAGAATCAATAGAAAATATGAAAAGCGTTCTGAAAGTAATAGCGACAGGGTATTTTGAACAAGATGAGAATATTGATGGATATCCTATTAGAGAATATTTTAATAACCGTATGTTGTAATCACATCCTGCCCCTTTGAGGTACGGTACTCTTCTTAAAATAAACCGTTTTCAAGTATTTATCTCAAGTAATGTTCAGTTTCTATACATATACATTTATATGTGTATATATGCACGCACATACACACAAATACATGTATGCTTATTCAGTATATACACACATAAAGTTATGGGTTTGTTTAGCAACAGCAAAATGCAGTAAGTACAATAGACTGATCAAATGTTTAGGCCGACCGAAACGATGTGGCCTGACGGATATTTATCATATAACTTGAACAAAGCCAACCGTAGGTTCTATGCTAACAGTTTCTTCTCAAGCATCTTCTTTTATTGATTAATAACTTTTCAATGAGTTTTTTCTTTCTTTCTCTCTCTCATATATATATATATATATATATATATATATATATATATATATATATTATTTATTTATTATAATTTTATCATATAGACAAAACCATTTTACTCACAACAAAGATGCAACTTGGTTTCAGTGCATTTTAACTGCACATCTACGGGTGAAGGTCGGAAATGGTTATGAACGATATATTCTTATTTAGTCTCATATTACACACGCACACACACACACATATATATATGTATATATATATACATATATAGACAATATTAGTGGTAAATATACACATACATATGCAATTATATATACACATACATATATGTATAAAAATAATTCCAAGAGGATATGATCCAGGTAGAACTCAATGTCCAGGACAGAGTAAGGATATAATAAAAAGACTTAAACCCTAATATTCCATGGTCATAATTTATTCCATTGGAATCGTAAAAACGATCCAATTCATCAGACCTACAGATTCAAAAAGAAAACAGAAAAGACAACCCCGGGAAAATATTAGTAAGAGTATATGTGTGAGAGTGTGGGAGGACATGAGATCTATATCAAGGGTTAACAGACGAGGGGTTATTAAAATTTAACAGAGAGAAGATTATATATATATATATATATATATATATATATATATATATATATATATATATATATATATATATATATATATATATATATATATATATATATATATATATATATATATATATCCACCACGAAATATGTGAGCTAGCGACGCTATATTCAGTCTGATTTGCTACCTCTTCGTCACCGAGGCCCGTTGGAGCAGTTGGTATGACGTTTGCTTAATAACTCTACTGTCAGGGTTTCAATGCGCACTGCTGATGAATCCTAAATATAGGACGAAACGGCCGTCCAGTGAATTCTGTTGAGGTTTCTTTTTTTTCTGTCAGACTCAATGAATTACTTAATTAAAATATATAAATGTGAATCTGGAAATAATTTTAGATTTCGCCTCAACAACCATAAACTAACCATACGTCAAAACAATCCTTATTCCCCCGTAGCTGAACATTCTAATCAACCAGGACATTCATTGGAAAACTGTAAATGTGTATTGATAGATTCTGATTTCAGTTCCACATCCACACGCAGAAAAAAAAGAAAAATACTGGATTTTAAAATTAAATACATATAAACTAGGGTTAAATAAAAACTTGGGTATTTTAAATCTTTATAAATATTTGAATAGTTAAACAAAATTTTTTTTTTTAGATTTAGTTAGAAAATTTTTTAAACAACATCTAAAATATTACTACAGTTAGATTTACGTTAGAAATATTCAAACACAGTTGCATTCCATACCACGTGACGTCCGCGTCTCGCGACGGGCGCTACTTAATTGTTGTGGTAGGATCCACCTAATTTGCATAGTGGAGTACTGACTATATAAATATGGTTGGTACCGGGAAGACAGGGAGGCGAATCAAGAGATCCAACTAGA
>OZ038511.1:22675962-22680962 GCA_964036315.1 Acanthosepion esculentum | reverse complement strand
GTGTCTCCAGGCATCTCTTCCGCTCCCACTGGTCTGATTTCAGTGATTCATAGCTCATTGAAAAGTCCTAGTAAAGTTGAGCTCAGATTCAGGGCTGACAGATTATGCGAGGTTAAAATATATATATTAATATATTATACTAGCCATTATCGTTGCGTTCATGATTCAAGGGTAGTAACTCTTATTTTCTTTTTTCTATCCAAAATTGCAGCTAGCTTAAAATTTTTAGCTAGCTTAAAATCCTCCCTATCAGGCGGCATTTAAACTAGCTCCTGTGGGAGTCTCTTGATTTGGCCAAAATCACAATAGCTAGGGAGGCGTAGATGTGATAGGCGTAAAAAACTACAAAAGAACTCAAGATCGATCGCAGCATTTAAGTATTGAATTAATGTTCAAAGCTTATCGTTTAAAAGTTCAAGTCAATTCTTCCACGAATTTTGAGATTAAAAAGCCCCAGTTCTACTTTATAGGAATTAACAAGCTTAAAGATCAATAACCTTATTATATATTATCTGCGTCTAGGTACTATCACTCTTCAGGTTTAACTAATTTGCATATTGAGTTTAAAAAAGTTTATTTCATTAATTAACTGTCCTTCATTACTGTTCTTTTATTAAAGGATTGTTTTAATTTTCATATCAAAAATAGATCTGTTTAGAACTATCGTCTTATATAGTGCAGAAAAGTGTTTGAAATTTGAATTTTACTTGGCCTTCAACAAATTGGCATCTATTTGTCAAACTTTCATTAATTATAAAAGTCAAATTAAAAATGAAATGTTCATTTAAAAGTTTGGTTTCAAATATTTTAAGTAGTGAATATATCTTAATTTGCGAAGCGATAGTGAGCGGGCGAAGCCTGCCAGTTCAATATATAATTATCTCGGAAAGCTTCCGAACTCGACGTATTTAAATTCTACAGTTCAGCGCAAATGAAAACGCAGCATAGCCCATTGGCTGTGGTTCGGTTGAGGCATTTGACCAATAGTTTTCCCGCTATCTACAGGTGTTCGAACATAAGTGGTTTCAGAATGCTGTGGTGGAACGGATATGCAATCTTCAGGTTGGAGAAATAATTCATGAAACGACTCACCATCAAATCTATACTGAATCTCGGCAAATCCGCTCTAGGCACTATGGAAAATACTTCGTCGATTTTCCGCGCCGCACTTACGTTTCAGAGCCGTTCGAATGTCGGCTCAAAATGACGAGGCAACTGATTAACAGGAAAATGCCAAGAAAGTGTGGCGAAGAATTAGTGAACGGAGATAATCATATTTGATGAATGCTTGTCTAGAAGAAAAACTACAACTTTCTGAACGACTGAAACCAGAGAAATCGCGCAGAGTTTGCCACAACGTTGCCAAAGAGCAAAACTCGGTCTGTAGTTAAGAAGGTTTATTCTACTAGGCTGTTTGTCACTCAAAGCAACATAAACTAGTCACCCATGCATGTCGGAAAATGATAAATAAAGAATAATTCGTAAAGAATAAAGAACAATGCCTGATTTTTCAAGACTATTACTGCGAACTGAAGGAAAGCGAATCGAACGGAAATTGAAACCGACTCGAGGATTTGATTTTCCGTCCCGTTAAAAGTTACAGTCCCTTCACTCTCTCTATGAGCAAATTGAGATAGACAGATAGATAAATATTGAACAGACATTAGATAGATAGATAGATAGATAGATAGATAGATAGATAGATAGATAGAATCCTCAAATATTCAAATGTAATATCAGTGGACATCTTCTGATGCCTTGATTTTGCTCCCTCTCTTTCTCTTTACTCTTTCTCCAATCACCCCTCTTTACTCTTGATATCACTCTCTGAATTCCCTTGCGTGCTTTTTTGCACTTTCGCTTTGCCTGGGGTGAAATGCTTTAAAAAATCTCAGTTTGAATTCCTACAGAGAAAATATTAGCCGTCGATGTGTCGTAAGAAACCGCATTGCGTATACGACATGTACTCTTCATTTTTATCAAGTTTCAGCAGATCGTTCGCAAAGTCACTTCAATCGAAAGCTGCAATGAAATTCAAACGAAAGCGAAAAACCAAATATTGATATAAATATAATTGGTAATGGCATTGATTACCTTATTAAAAAGTTTAATGATCGAAGTGTTGTGGTTATCTTTCTTGAAACCAATATTTGGCTGCGAATGAAAAGTTTGTTTATCTTTGCTGCTTCTTTTCATCAATGCGTAATCTTTCAAATTTATTTTAGTTTATATATTTTTTTTTCTGTATTAATCTGTTATTCTTTGAAGTCGACTTTTCTTTTGGATTGTTGTTTTTAACGCTTCATATAATTAATACAAATATAGAAAGGAAGGCTGAACTTCTACGTAAACTGATACTGAATGTCGGAACATCTTTTCATATATATATATATATATATATATATATATATATATATATGTACATATACATAGATATATATGTATATATATATGTACATGTACATATATATATGTATATATATATATGTATGTATATATATATGTGTATGTATATATATATATATATATATGTACATATACATATATATATGTATATATATGTATATATACACATATATATATATATACATACACATATATATATACATACATATCCATACATATATATATATATATACATATACATACATATATATATATATATATATATATATATATATATATATATATATATATATATATAGTTTAACCTAATGAGCCAGACAAACCTACCAAGGTTTCACTTAAGCAGATCGTCAGGGTCATCTGGCCTGACGATCTGCCTAAGAGAAACCTTGGTAGGTTTGTCTGGCTGATTAGGTTTGACTAGGTCTGCTCTACGTTTGTATCGAGCTCTTTAGTTAGTTGTATACTCATATCGGTTTTTTTTCTTTGGTCCTTGAACCTGTATCTGTGCGATTATTTTCGACAGACTTACATGTTCCTGGCTCTTCTTTTTTAAAACCTTTTTTTCCCTTCGAGATTGATTTGGCTATTGTTAAATCAAAAATTCGAAGGTTTTTCGACACGAGCATAGTTACCTATATATATATATATATATATATATATATATATATATATATATATATATACATACATAAAAATGAACATAGATGTCAACACTTAGAGGTGACTGTCTGTTTCATGCTAGATGCAATCGTCAGGCCACGATTGCTGTTATTTTTCTCGGCCATTCATATATACGGGGCAGTGGTGCATTGTGGGTAGTCTATTTTGGCGGTCATTTTACCGGAAGTCGTTTATTTCTTTATTTGGGTTAAATTATTTTACTTGTTTTTATTTTTTTTTTTCTTATCTTATGTATTTATTTATTTAAAAATTGTTGTTTTTTTTTAACCGGTGTTTTTATTAACGTAGTATAAATTTGTTTATATCGGTTATTTAATAGTTTTGTTTTGGTTTGGAAAGATAATTAAAGCTACTTATTCAATTTTGTGGTTGATTGTTGTAGTTTATTCTAACTATTATTTCGGCGGGAACAGTTTTTAATTGGTTTATTACTTCATGTATTTATTTGGATTGATTATCTTTATTTGTTTTTCTAACGGTTAGCTTATCGGGATCGGTTTGTTAGTTTATTTATTTATTTGGATGAATTTAGATCAATTTATTTTACCTGTTATTATTATTTGTATAACGTATATTTTCTCTTTTTGGTTTTTGATTTTCAAGTAACGTAGTATTTTTTTCTTTTATCGTCATATGACAGTTATAGCTATTTTTTTTCGTCCGATTTTTTGGTTCGATTTTTATAATTACAACTAATATTTTGGTCATAATAGTTTTTTTAATTTGTTTATAATTTTCCTGTTGTGCTTTTTTATAGTGCCTTGTTCTCGGTGCAACTGTAGCTGATTTTTACTGTGTTTTTGTTGAATATTTTGTGTAGGGTGATTGATTCCGGGAAGTGTTTGTGTAAGAGTTTGAAGAATATTTTTCCTACGTTTATTTTTACGTTTTTGCTGTACGTATGGTTGAACGATATGATATTTCGTTTCCTGTTGGCCTTTTTTGTGTTCTATGGTGAGTATGTGAATGTTGCTGGGAATCCGCTATATTTTAGGGTTGTTGCGTAGTCTTTCTTCGCTTTGTTAAATATGGGTTCATTGGAGGAATTGTCGGAAAGCCTCATATATATATATATATATATATATATATATATATATATACATATATATAAACATATATATATATATATATATATATATATATATATATATATATATATATATATATATATATATATATATATATATATATATAAACCTGAGGCCAAGAAAGAGTCTAGCATCAACCATGATTATAGTGGGCAGGGAAGTTTCTCTGTAGTGATCTATCTATCTAGCTATCTATCTAGCTATCTATTCATCTCTCTCCCTCTCCCCCCCTCTCTCTCTCTCTCTCTCTCTCTCTATATATATATATATATATATATATATATATATCTTCTTCAAGAAACTTAAAACAGAAGAGATGTGATTATACCGACTAACGCCGATCATATGAGAAAAACATTCATATCAAAGAAAATGTGTTGAAATAAGTAATATTTAATATTTTGTCATTTTTGGTAGCCCGCCCCTTACATCTTCTAAAATAGCCATCAATTGACGAATCGAATCCAAATTTTTGGGAGAAGTGCAAATGCGTAAATGGTTACAAAGTACAGATGGTTTTACTAGGGTACGTAGTTTAGTACAATAAATTTTGCATTAATTCTTCTGTAAAAATTAGAAGTTTTATTCTTTAACATACGAAATCGTCCCACTATTTTAAAAAACGATTCAACGATAACAATAAAGAATGTTTATTTAATAAAAATGAAATATTGTTTATGCATAACTTTTCTTTAAGTTTTTATATATACACGAATTCAGTTTACTGTTCGCTCTGCACTTTTTCTTAGTATCTTAAGAACCCAGATTACTATTTTATTTTCTCCTCCAAGCATTCATTCCGTCTGCCACAAATTCTATTGT
>OZ038511.1:22658462-22670962 GCA_964036315.1 Acanthosepion esculentum | reverse complement strand
AGGAGTACTACAGGCGTGTACGTCTGGTACTAAATCCCGAGCTAAACTCAAAAAACAGAATATCAGCCATAAACACCTTGGCTGTCCCTGTTGTGCAATACAGCTTTAACGTCCTTAACTGGACCGTAGCTG
Source organism: Acanthosepion esculentum (assembly GCA_964036315.1). Taxonomy (NCBI): domain Eukaryota; kingdom Metazoa; phylum Mollusca; class Cephalopoda; order Sepiida; family Sepiidae; genus Acanthosepion; species Acanthosepion esculentum. The sequence continues at coordinate 22,670,830 of OZ038511.1, read as the reverse complement.
AAATTAAGCGAATGGACGCCAAAACGAGAAAGCTTCTCACTTGCTACCGCATGCATCATCCCTGTATGATGTTGATCGCCTGTATGTGCCCAGATCCGAATGAGGCAGAGGATTAGTTTAACTAGAACTGTCCGACAAAACTACAACAATTGGCCTCCAAAGATACTTGGAAACTACAGAAGACTGGATGATGGTATGTGTCAAGGAAGATGAAAGTAGTAAGCGTCTTTACTCCGTAATAAAGGAAGCCAACAAGTTCAAAATGGAGTTTCATATGAGCGCAGAAATACAAGTACAGCACGGTAATCCGGCTGAAGCTACAAAATAGTTAAAAAAGAATGCAAAGACAGATGAGTAACATTGATAAAAAGTAAATAATAATAATAATAATAATAATAATAATAATAATAATAATAATTAAATCAACACCCAGGAGAAAAAAGAAGAAGAAGAAGAAGAAGAAGAAGAAGAAGAAGAAGAAGAAGAAGAAGAAGAAGAAGAAGAAGAAGACAACAACAAAAACAACAACAAGAGGAAGGCAGAACCATAAGAAGAAGGAGATTAATCATAATATGAAGAACAACAACAACAACGAGAAAAGCAAAAGAAGAAGAAGAAGAGAGAAGAATGAGGACAAGAAGAATGAATCAATGTATAATAATAAGAAAGGAAAATAAAAAAAAGAAGAAGAAGAAGTAGGCAGAAGAAGAGGAAACAAAATAAGAAGAAAGGAAAGAAAGAAGTAGAAGAAGAAGAAGAAGAAGAAGAAGAAGAAGAAGAAGAAGAAGAAGAAGAAGAGGAGGAGGAGGAAGAAGAAGAAGAGGAGGAAGAAGACGAGGAAGAAGAAGAAGGAGGAGGAGGAGATTAATAATAATAAGAACGACAACAACCACGAGAAAGGCAAAAGGAGAAGAAGAAGAAGAAATCAGAAGAATGGACAAGAAGGAGAACAAGAAGAACAAGAAGAATGAATCAATGAATAATAATAATACGAAGAATATAAAGGAAGGAGGAGAAAAAAATTAAGACGAAAGAGGAGGAGATGGAGGAAGAAGAAGAAAAAATAATAATAATAAACTGCCGCTGTTGATGACGATGATGATGACGACGAAGAAGAAGAAGAAGAAATTGTGAAGGGGTAAATTATAACGATAAACCTGTTACTATAGCTACACGGGTTAAGACGCCCTTTTCCAAATTTTCAAGGGTGCCTCCTTGCTTTGTCTGTGGTGTAACAGAAACTGTCTCTTATAATTAACCTCTAGCCACGCCTTATTAAAATTACCTTGGAGTTGTTCTGTGGCCATCAGACACTGCCAGCAGCACTTTGAGTAAATTTTCCAGGCATTAAAACATTACGAATAAACGCTCAAAATATTGATGCCACTGACTGGGGTAGACTGACTGGGGTAGGACACACGGCTTGGGATGCTGCATCGTTATTGGTCCTGTGTAAAGTTGGCCGCGTGGTAATGCCAAGAATTTCACAACGACGATATCAATTCGCATTCTATTTTACTTATATTTTGTTATTAATCATATTTGGAGAAAGTGATTGAGATTAGTTTAATATTTAACAGATTTGCGACTATTAGTGAGATTTGGATATCCGAGAAAACGTTTTACAAAAATAAGAAATTCACCATAAATCTCGCGAGACGTTTCGGGCGGAAATCTTATGCTATACAGGGTGTTGCAGCAAAATCCGACACTTGACAAACAGAAAACGAAATAGGCAATAAAAACAAAAGTTGTATATGCAGAAACCCGACAGTTTATTTAGCAAAAGTTAGAGCAGAGGTTCTCAACCAGGGGTAAATTTACCCCTAGCGGGTAACAAATTATATAGTCGGGGGTAAATAATTGAAGTACCTGATAATTTAAAAAATAATTCATCAATGCTTTATGATGGCTATGGATTTTTTGTATGGGAGTAGGGGGTAAATGGAGAAATACATAAAGCCGAGGGGGGTCAATGATGAAGGAAAGGTTGAGAATGGCCGAGTTAGAGGTACATAACACATTATTTTTAAATGTAACCGCCGCTGGCGGCGACGACCATCTCAAGGTGGGCTCAAATTGAGTCACACGCTTTGGTGACAATGTCCTTGTCCATAATCGTTATCGGAGAGCAGGAGGAGCCAGGTAGCGGAGACGTACAGGGAACCGTCAATTTTTTCCAGCATATTTAACGATGGGTCGTAGGAAAAGTTCCACTTGAATTCTGGGTTGAGTTTAATCCCTGTAGGAGCTCGGGGGAAAAGGTCGATTTTTCCAGCATATTTAACGATAGGTCGTATGTACAAGTTTCACATAATGTCTCGATTGAGTTTAAGTCACTATAGGAGCTCGGAGGGAACCATCGATTGTTTTCAGCATATTTACTGATGGGTCGTATGTACAAGTTCCAATTGATGTCTGGGTTTTTGTTTAAGTCCCAATAGTAGCTGAAGTCATGGGGTCTCCCTGGTGAACTTCCCCTCATCGTAATAGGATAAGAAAGTTTTTGTACAAAATAATCAATATTCTTTACTAAGTCTTCAAAGAAGTAAAACTCAAGTTACAGTTTTCCAAAGTAAGAACTATCTTCTGGAATTAGAATGAAAATAGAGATGCTACAATGTCTTAATCTATGACAAAAATCCCAAATATAAAAACCTCCTGATGAAAGGCCTTCATGTCGGGCGTAGTTTATCGTCTTACCCAGGACGGACATCGTTTTTGCAAAATATAGATAAAACAAAAGTAATCAGACCCATCCAAACATCTTCTTCGGCCAGGCGTTCTATCTGTTATTGATTAGTGTTATTTTTTTTTACCCGAAAACACAAAGTAATATATAAAACACAATTTCAGGTATTAAAACTATCAATAAAAGTTCCTGACAGACTTGATGTTAGCCACATTCCTCACAAAAAAGTTTTTTTTTTCTGAATGGAGTTTTCAATACTGAGTGAATGAACACTAATGACTGTTTTATAACTTTGCCAGGAATGACCAGACACGATTCATTTAATGGAATCGGTTCAAAAAGTCTTATAAGCATTAATTATCCAATATTTTAAAGAATATACATACATACACACACACACACACACACACACACACACACACACACACACACACACACACACACACACACACACACACACACATATATATATATATATATATATATATATATATAATTCGATCAAACTACACATACGGTGTATTTAAGAGGTTTCAATGACGCAAACTAGACGATAAGAGATGGTAAAAAAATTGATTGCATTTTGAAAATCAGCATCACGGCATTACTTTAAAACAACTGTAAATATTCATAGGGCAACATTTTTTATAGGCCTGCGTAATCATAATTTAACTTTATTTTTTCTTCCTTTTTATTTTAGGAATCTTTTGAATTTTTTTATTTTTTAGCAATTAGATTGCAGGTATTTCAATCAGTTAATTCTCTTTGGAATCGTGTTATTTCCATGTTTCTGAATTACAAAAAAACCCAACGAATATTCAACTCCATACAAAGCAGATCTATCTTGCCACCACTGAGTACGTAATTTTAATTTCGTCCGATTATACGCGAATGAGGCGGCATAACTGCCGACTCAGTTAAGTTTATTTTCACACACAGTCAGCATATCTCCTGCTGTTATAAAACCCCTTACACGTCACATATAATGCAAACGAGAGTTTTGTTATACAGAAGAGACTATATAGTAACGCAAACGTTCAGATGAATCATTTTCCATAGAGGATACATCCATTAACCAAACAGTTAGCATTACTGTCGGTTGAAATATATAAAATATTTTTCTTAGAACACTTTTCCAGTACAACCGACTTCTCAACGTCAATGACTGGTATCGATCTTTCTACTGATTATGTAAGTTTCCTTCCTAACCTTTTCCTTAAGATAGCGTAGAAAGTTAATATCTTTATTATTATTTAATTTTTACGCTGATCTGGGGTGAGTATATCATCATCATCATCATCATCATCATCATCATCATCATCATCATCATCATCACCATCATCATCCCCTTGACTTTTGTAATCGTAGTGGGTGGTGGATCCGAATGCAAAAGCCACACTAAAACTCCGCCAGAACAGTCTATCAAAGACAGCCATCAGCAATTCTGGTATAGTCATATTGTCCATTGTTTGATATTGTCCAACCAGTTTTTACGTTGGCGTCCTCTCCCACGTTCGCCTTCCACGGTACCTTGCATGATGGTCTTGTACAGGCTGTCGTGCCGTTTAATGTGTCCAAATCACGCCATTTATTTCCAATGGCGAAAAGAGGTTCCTGGTGTCCCACAAAACTTTCTACACTTTTCCGCACAAACTCACTGGGTTTTTGTTCCCAATAGAATATGCCAAGGAGTTTTCTCATGCATTTGTTCTCAAAAGGTGTAATCCCCCTCCCTGTGTCTGCCAACAGTGTCCATGTTTTATATTCATATAGGACAATGGAGACTACAAGCGATTTGTACTTTGGTTGAAAACTGATTTTGTTCCTCCATATTGTTGTCCATTTGGCCATCGCCGCGGCAATTATTTATAACATCTATCTATCTATCTATCTATCTATCTATCTATCTATCTATCTATCTATCTATCTATCTAACTATCTATCTATCTCAGTGTGTTCATATCTATCTATCTATCTATCTATCTATCTATCTATCTATCTATCTATCTCAGTCTGTTCATATCTACCTATCTATCTATCTATCTATCTATCTATCTATCTATCTCAGTCTATTCATATCTATCTATCTATCTATCTCAGTCTGTTCATATCTATCTATCCATCTATCTATCTCAGTCTGTTCATATCTATCTATCTATCTATCTATCTATCTATCTATCTATCTATCTATCTATCTATCTCAGACTGTTCATATCTATCTATCTATCTATCTATCTATCTATCTATCTATCTATCTATCTATCTATCTATCTCAGTCTGTTCATATCTATCTATCTATCTATCTATCTATCTATCTATCTATCTATCTATCTATCTATCTATCTATCTATCTATGCCAGTTTGTTCATATCTATCTATCTATCTATCTATCTATCTATCTATCTATCTATCTATCTATCTATCCCCGTTTCTTAATATATATCAATGTTATAATCCGTTCATATTTAACTATTTTTCTTCTTTTATCTATTCTTCAGATACTCTGTTTGTTTACGGTCACCATAGGCTAAGAAAAAGAAAACGTTTATATCAGCAATAGATATGAACAGACTGAGATAGATAGATAGATAGATAGATAGATAGATAGATAGATAGATAGATAGGAACATACCGAGATAGATAGATAGATAGATAGATAGGAACATACCGAGATAGATAGATAGATAGATAGATAGATAGATAGGAACATACCGAGATAGATAGATAGATAAGAACATACCGAGATAGATAGATAGATAGATAGATAGATAGATAGATAGATAGATATGAACATACAGAGATAGATAGATAGATAGATAGATAGATAGATATGAACATACTGAGATAGATAGATAGAAAGATATGAACATACAGAGATAGATAGATAGATAGATAGATAGATAGATAGATAGATAGATAGATAGATAGATAGATATGAACATACTGAGATAGATAGATAGATAGATAGTCAAACACTATTCCCAGCCATAAAAATCTTGTCGACATTAAATAACCCACTGAGGCTGATGTGTCGTAAAACAAATCAAAACAAACAAAAAGCCAACTCCTTTTCAGTATGATGAGACATAAATGTCTCATTCAGTTTAATACATTCTTCCGAAGATGCTACTGTATCTTCAGTTTGTTTTTTTCAGCTCGTTCTCTCCTAACAGTACGTCATTTTCCTTCCTACTTACAAAGGCATTGCATTTTAGTTGTTGCTACTGTTGGAAGTATTGAAGTTTTGTGTTTTATTCATATTTGTCAGAGTTCATTTTTGCGTGCTTCTGTCGTGCCAATCTATAAGATCTGATGAACAAGTGTATTCTTTAAAAACGCGAGGAATCATTCGTCAGAAGGGATTTTCAATGATTACATTGTGAAGTAATGAATAGCTGCTCGGATTGAGGAATCGCAGAGACGAGGTCGAATTCTAGTTGAATCCATTACATCCACTTACGTGCTAATACGCTTGGAAAAGGTAAGAATCGTCGTCTTCTCTCCCAGCTATGGGTAAATAGCAGAACGGACCGGTTTCTATAGCCTTGGATGGCAACTAGTCTAACGCAGAAAGAAATGGCAACCTACTGCGGGAAAAATATCTGCCTCGTCAGTCATGTGCTAATACCCTTGGGAAAGGTATGAATCCTATTCTTCTCCCGAAGCTATGGGTAAATAGCAGAACGGACCGTGTTCTATAGCCTTGGATGGTAACTGGTATAACGCAGAAAGAAATGGCAACCTACTGCGGAAAAATGTGCCTCGTCAGTCATGTGCTAATACCCTTGGGAAAGGTGTGAATCCTCTTCTTCTCCCCCAGCTATGGGTAAATAGCAGAACGGACCGGGTTCTATAGCATTGGATGGCAAATAGTCTAACGCAGAAAGAAATGGCAGCCTACTGCGGGAAAAAAATCTGCCTCGTCAGTCATGTTCTAATACTCTTGGGAAAGGTATGGATTCTATTCTTCTTCGCCAGCTATGGGTAAATAGCAGGACAGACCGTGTTGTATAGCCTTGGATGGTAACTGGTCTAACGCAGAAATAAATGGCAACCTACTGCGGGAAAAAATATTCCCCTTTAACTTCAGTATACTCTGTGAGTGTTAAATTTTCCAAGCCCGCTTTCCTCAATATATGTACTAAACTTTTCATCTATTTCTGATTCTAGTTAGAAGAGTCCTTTCGTTCAGATTCTTCTAAAAACCCGCAGTGCTTCTCAAATGTTCCGTCCGTATTATTCGCAGCCGCCTTCCATAGAATTATATCTCTGTCTCTTTGAGTTTGATTGTCATCGGTGAGGAAATTCGCCAGCATTCACTGGCATAATTGGGGATTGATATTACATAGCAATGGAGAATTCTTTCCCTTTTGTTTCGAAAGACATTTTCCTGTCTCTTAATTCTTTGTTCTGAAAGACATCCCTTGCTTTTATAAGTCATTGATGCTGTTCTAAAGAACTAAAACTAAAACCAAAGACAGAGAGAGACTGAGACAGAGACAGAGAGAAATATGTTTTTTTTCGTATTAATTAAAATGGCGTCCTTCTAATTTTGAACACATCTCAATATATAAATCATTTGAGTTGAATTTTTTTCTCCTAAATACCGCGTTTTTGTCTTCATTAATTTTCCAACTTGAATCGTACAGTGACATCTGCGTTCATTCTTTTTTATCTAATTTAAAATCATGAATTTCTCGCGTTAAAAAAGATGATTTCAGAAGGGTTCTACGTCATTCAATACTGTCAGACATCTTTTCTTGCTAGGAACATGCGTTTGCTTCAACCATTTTTCACTCGTCTTTCAGGTGTGAGATAAATTGAATGTTACGCCTTGAACGGCTACTGCGTTTCACACAGAATCAAACCGAGGCTCTGCTGGCCTTCGACAATGCAGTATTTAAGTCTAGATAATCCGTATTAGTTTTTATTGTGCGAAAATATTCAACAGTTCGGATATGTTTACACATATTAAATTCTGTAAGTCTTGGGTATATAAATAAATCTACATTATAAAAGCACTTACCCGTCATACCATCGCAAGGAAAGTTGGCTCTCTGTGTCGTGCCAGAAAGTTTTTCTCGTCTGAGCCCATCCTTCAAATGTATAACTCAACCATCCGTCCTTGCATGGAATATTGATCCCATGGTTTGGTGCTCCCGCTGGACTGGAAGGGGTCGATCCCAGCGTGCGGCACCTTTGGAAAGTGTGTGAAAAAACATACCACCGGTTGACCCAAGCCTTGTGAATGAAGTTGGGTAGACAGAAACCTTGAGCGCCGTCAATAGCTGTGCCAGCACGAAGTCACAATTCATCGTGGCCGAAAATACTAAAGAACACCGGATTATTTACCTAAAGTTTTCTTTCCTATTTTTCTACATATCTGCACACACACACACACACACACACACACACACACACACACACACACACACACACACACACACATATATATATATATATATATATATATATATCGTATTCAAAGTTATTTCAAAGGTACATACCGATGGAATCTAATTTTTAAAAATGAAAATAATTATAATATATATATATATATATATATATATATATATATATATATATATATATATATATATATATATATATATATATGTAAGCGGCATAAGAGTTCATTTGTATCCATATATCAGACACTTTCGGAAAGAGGTCAAGTTTGAATGTCGCTTATCAAAATGGTAGCTCCAGCCGTTTCCATAGTAATTCATTTTGCGAATGAACAGGCTTATAAAGATGCGTAAATTTCAAGATTGGTTATTCCTAAATTTTCGCTTGAGGATGAAACAGGGCTTGATACTTTAATTCAATTTAATTTTAATAATTATATTGAGGGTTTCGGCACTCGTTTTTGAAACATGAGGGCTCTTATGTAGCGAAGGCATCATATTCTTTTTTGAAATAATTATAATATATATATATATATACATATATATATATATATATATATATATATATACATATATATATATATATATATATATATATATATATATATATATATATAGAGAGAGAGAGAGAGAGAGAGAGAGAGAGAGAGAAAGCATTGTAGATATTTGTTTGTTAGTTTTGAGAATTTTAACAAATGACATGGTCGATGTGTGTCCCTGAAATTAAACGCTTAGCGATGTCAATTGAAAGAGGCAGCAATAAGAATTCATAGAAGCGAGGATTTTCATATTTAAATTTCGGTATTCACAAATGCGAAAATTTTAAAATAATATTGTAATTAAAATCATTGACCAGCAAAACAAGAGAAAAGTGACTAAACCTGAGAAGTGTAAAAAGCAGAAATAAACATGTGTAAAATCTCCCACACGGACGTGTATGCTTAACTTGGGTGTCATCCTCACAATATTTCGGTCGTCAATCTCGCTGGTCTTCTTCAGATCTCTATTACAATTAACCATAGAATTTCCACTATCGCGCTATAAAATATTTGAGCTTAACAATGTTAACCAAATATTGCAATAGAATTCATGAACGGCGATTATTGTTTAAAGAAGTAAGAAAAGGAAAGGTTTAAACCCTGAAAAAGTTTTGAATTTCACTGAAGCAGACGTTAAACATATGAGATCATTATCACCTCCACTATCTTCTCTTCTTTTCTCTTCTTTCATTTTTTCTTTCGTTCTTTATTTTCTCACTGAAAGAAAACATCGTCTCTGATATGTCTTTTCTGTCTTTCCTCGTTTGCAAAACGGAATAGTCTATTCTTTATGGGGTATTGGCAGGGCGTAGCGTACGTGCTAACTATCTGTGTAGGGAATAAGTAGAATTATAATATGGTAATAATTTAGCATCTAAACATTATCTCTTTATATCTTGTCGAATTCAGTACTGTTTACGAAACAACACTCATTAAAAAAAAATTCACGCAAGTTTTTAGATAATTAAATTACTATTAGAATTGCATGTTTTGCCATCTAATGCAACATTTCCATCTTGCTGTATATACTCAAAAAAATTCAGCCGTTGTAATCTTCAGACTTCTTCAGTTGTCTCTCTTTGTATTCAGTAAGCTTCTGAAAAATTTCGGTCGAACCCTTTATTCAATAAACGAGGTTAGAACGTTCTCTTTCAGATTGTCATACTTACGGGATATTTCGTATCAGTATTAACTAGTCTTATCCAGCCACTTATTCCTTCCACTGAAACAGATTGACTTTTCAACCTACAAATTGAATTACAAACTAGCAGAAAAACCCATATGTTTTTAACTAACACATTGATCCACATCGCGTAGTGGATCAAATCGTTGGTTCAATGGAAGAAACGAACAAGCAGCCAAAACGTTACTAAGATAACAACCATGTTGAATATGCTTGTCCAGATACCAAGGAATATGATAATACTCATTTTATATTTTACAAGAGCATGAAGAAATAAAATTATTTCAAAGAAAGAGCAGTTAAATATTTGTATTTTTGTTACTGTTGTTATAAAACTATTTATGAAATTACACTGACTTTTTTCGCTTCTAACGCAGAGTATGCTAATCGAAAAAGAAAGAAAATGCAATAAAAAGGGCGGAATAGTTATCGTCTGTTTCTCTGACGAGTCGTGTAATTTTTTTATCCAGTTTTGCTTCTTAGTTTTTATTAGTTATACATGTCCGTTCATGGAGACAGCCTATGGGGCATGTCACATGATTGAACAAATGAAGCCGAAAGATAGTCTCCAAAAATATTACGTGAAATAAATCAATGAATAAAAGTAAACATTTAAATAATTTGAATACAAAAAAAAAATGGAATTCAACTAAATTTGGCTGAAGGGAAATAACTTTCAAGGAGGAAAAACAACATGGCAATGAACAAAATATCAAGCTGAGGCAGATGTTCCCAGCACCACCTTCAGCACAATTACAGATAAAAAAATTTTTAAAAAATTCTTTGAAATTGTATTATTTGTGCGTGCATACTGTGTAAGAATTGCTTTCAGAGAAAAATATTGGGAAGAATTCGGTTCTCTGGAAGGAGTGAGTCAGATAACTTCCTTTCAATCTTCACATATGCATATTAAATCATTAGAAAGAACACCGGCTCTTGTTGTATTTCACTTCTCTCCGATCTCTTGCAACCAGGGTTGTTGTAAGGTATGTATTTTTCATCGCAGTGTTTCAAAAATTACATGGAAAAACATAGATTTTTTTTTATCTGGAAACCACACATCAAGGCGGTTAACATAACCAAACAGATGTAAATAATTTTCAAAATCGAGCTTGGTATATTGAACATTCTGTCGCCCTTGTTGAATTTAGTTTGGTAACATATTGATTGAAATGTTATCACAGTTTACCACATCGTATGTGATGCTATCTTCCTGCACAAATATTTTCAAAACAGTAGCGTAAATGAGCTTGTGTTCTTCTGATGTCACTCATGCAACGATAAATGCTCCATCTTCAATCCGCAGTTATTGATATCACGCACACATCACCAACGTTCATATATGATTAATAATAATAATAATAATAATAATAATAATAATGATAATAATAATAACGATAATAATAACGATAATAATAAAGATAATACTAAAAAAATCCTTCCGTTTCTCACGGCTTCAGCCCTCTTTTATCATACCAAAACCACGGTCGACTGACCAATTAGCGTTTTTCGCTTTGTCCTCAGTTACCCAGTCAAATGGAATCCTCCAGTACAACCAATCAGCACGCGACTTGCTATTGGTCGAACCAGGCTAAGCTGTACTAAAAGCCACCGTTACAGAATATACACTTTTGAAATAATCTAACGTGAGGAGAAATTCATGCCATTTTCAAGGAACAAAATGCCGCTGCCACGTGTCGTGTACTGAGGGAAGGAACTTATTTTCCTTTGTACCAGATGCAAGACACTATGATTCGCTTTCTTCTGCGTAATTGTTCACCACAAAAACTAAATTAACATATTTGATCAGTCGCATTACTTTCCCATAAACTGGAAAAAGCGATTTCTCGTATTCGTGTTGCATTTTTACCTTTCTTAAAATAAAGAAAATAGCATCATAAATCGAAAATGTTGCTTGTTTTCGTTCATCGTCAATGTTCGTCAATGTTCGTGCCGATAAACAAATTTGCGCCAATTTTCACAAATTTTCTTTTTAAATAAATGCATTGACATCTCATATAGTAATATAAAAAATACATATTTCTAAATGTATTTAATAAAAATAAAAACGCCCTTAATTCCATGTCATGACAAACAAAAGGTTTGGGGTGACCGAATATGTTCAACTGCGTTTACACTCTTGATTGGCTGTTAATGAAATTATAGCAAATATTCGTAGGTCAGGATCTTAGTTGGAAAAAGATGTGGAAAAAATATGGTTTTCTTTTCTCAATTTGCAAAATGATTAATTCGTAGCAATAAATTATAAATTACTTCAACAGAAACAAAATATCAGTTGATTAAAAGATCAGAAAATCATAGAGGAGGAGGAGGATGAAAAAGAAATAAAGAGAGAAAAAAACTGATGGAGAGGAAATTAAAAATTCTGCGTTATTGTCTGCTGTAAGAGAAATTCAAGAATTGGGTTAACGTCGGCTGTAAGTTAGGTTAATGACTAATACAACGGACATTCAACCGATGGACAGTCTGTATTGAAAGTGTTTCTAATGGTGGGGTAATGATTAAAAATAAACATTAGGCTGTTA
>OZ038511.1:22600962-22655962 GCA_964036315.1 Acanthosepion esculentum | reverse complement strand
CTCTCTACCCCCTTCACTTCCCCACCGCGTTAATTTACATATATTCATTACTGCCCGTCATAAATGTGTAAATTTCTTTTCATTTTTCGTTTCAACCTTTGGAAATAAAATCTGATGATCCGCTGTCCTTTAAAAGGGCTGTGGTGAAATAATTTATTATATGGAATCTTAAAGTGGTCTGTTTTTATTTAATATATATATATATATATATATATATATATATATATATATATATATATATATATATATAATTGTGTATTTGGGCAGCAATTTCTCTTCCATGTAAGTTTCATTAAAAAGGACTGACAAGCTACTGCCTCCAGATTACTTCGGAATCTCCTAGAAATTTTCCGGTTGGTCTCCTTGACTAATTTCGTGAAAGCTCTCATAATCCTTGCCTTCAGTTCATCTTTGGTGTTCCAAGGAGTTTTATTGGTCTCTTCTACAGCTGCACCCCACATATGATAATCAAGAGGCGTGCAGTTTAGGGAGTTAGATGGCCAGATGTAAGTTGTCATGCGGTCACAGAAATTCCCTGACAGCCATGCCTGGTTTCTCCCGTTTGTGTGTCATGGTGCAGAGTCCTGTTTCAAGATCTAGTGACTTCCAGAAGCCGCCATCTTGATCCAAGCAATACTACCTTTTTAAGGCACTTGATGTTTGTCCCTGTGTTGAGAATGAGGCCCTGTGTTAAGTTGAATGGAGGCGTAACCTCGACATCACCAGAGATCACTTTAGTAACATTAGTAATCACAATTCGACCCACCCAACCTTTTTCTCATCCTCTGCACTGACCTCAGAATGACAACAAAACACTCTGAAATGGAGCACACTACCTGCAAGTAAGAGGCTGTGCCATGGCCACCGTTGAAGCTCCATCATATGCTATAGTATTCAGGGAAAATTTGAGGAGACCCGTATCTATCCCCGCATCGGTAGCGACTGCGTATTACATGCAAGATATATCGATGATATATTCTTTGTATATACTTTGTGTGTGTACTGATATATATATATATATATATATATATATATATATATATATATATATATATATACTTTTGTATGATCTCAATTTCATAAATCATATTTAATCTACCTTTATCAAATTTTTTAGAATATTTCTCTTGAAATCTCAATATCACCAGAGACATTGAATGCATATTATCAAAAGATACACTTTCGCGTCATGTACTTTAGAATATTGGCCAATGTTAATATTATTTTGTGTTTTAAAAAGCAACAAATTTTATTCGTTAGGCGAAAATCATTGTATCTCTTACTTTTTTTGTATAAAATTAATTTCATTTTGACGATAACATGGTTATTCTTGACAAATCTTACTAGATTAATTGATCCAGACCAAACATTCTGGGTCGTTCCCAGAAGATCTCACAAGAATCTTGTTACTACTTGAGGTTTAATTAAAATTCCGGGGACTGTGATGAAATGAAATTGAATTTATGATAGGCTTTATTTTTAAATATTTGGTTACATATTTATACAAATATATGTCATTTCAATATATCTACTTTCAATGGTGGGCATAGGTTGACTCAGAAGGATAGATAGAAAAGATCTTTGAGAGAGAGGTAAGTGATATACATAGATAGATAGATAGATATGTGCAGACTGAGAGAGACACAAAGTGATATAGATAGATAGAATAAGTATATATATATATATATATATATATATATATATATATATATATATAGAGAGAGAGAGAGAGAGAGAGAGATTAGCACAATCTGAGATAGATAGATAGACTGCCACAAACTAAGATAGATAGATAGATAGATAGATAGATAGATAGATAGATAGACAGACAGATAGATAGATAGATAGATAGATAGATAGATAGATAGATAGATAGATAGATAGACTGCCAAAAACTGAGATGGATAGAGAGATAGATAGACTGCCACAAACTGAGATAGATAGATAGATAGATAGATAGAATGCCACAAACTGAGATAGATAGATACATACATACATACATACATACATACATACATAGACTGCCACAAACTGAGACACATAGACAGATTGATGGATAGATAGACTGCTACAAACTGAGATAGATAGATAGATAGATAGATAGATAGATAGATAGATAGATAGATAGATAGATAGATAGACTACCACAAACTGAGATAGATACATACATACATACATACATAGACTGCCACAAACTGAGACTCATAGACAGATTGATGGATAGATAGACTGCTACAAACTGAGATAGATAGATAGATAGATAGATAGACTACCACAAACTGAGATAGATAGATAGATAGATAGACAGACAGACTACCACAAACTGAGATAGATATAAAGATAGATAGACTGCCACAAACTGATATTGATAGATAGACTCCAATAAACTGATATTGAGAGATAGACTGCCACAAACTGAGATAGATAGATAGATAGATAGATAGATAATAAAATTGGTTAACTTGGGACTCATAAGTTTTCGAGTAAATTATTCAATTCTCTGAAACGACCGAATGATAGACATTCTTCCAGGCTCTACATATCTTTTTATTTTCTTCTTTGTGTCGTGTCTGTTCGTCACGTGAAGGTTCCCAGCTCTCTACCACCTTCTATCCATTGGAGCTCTTGTAAAAATTCACCTCTTTGTCAAGCCTCCCACACCGTGTTGCTATTCATTTACACAAGACCGTCTGGTAGGTCACCCGCTGTCTTCCACTTTTCATTTTGCATTCTAATGTCCCGTGAGTGACAAATTCTCCAAGCCTTCCTTCCTCATTTTGTGTCCTTTCAGTTTGCATTTTCTTAAGACCTCTTCGTTTTCTACGCACTCTGTTCATGGCATTCTCAATATCCTTATGCAGAACCAGAACTCGCTTGGCTGCATTTTGTCCATCATCTCTGGGGATATTGTACAGTATTCACTGCCACACGAGAGGAATGTTATTACTTAACCGTTTAAAACGCTTTTCTTTATTTCTAACGGAAATGTGTTGCTTCGTAATATTTGAAGGTCAGGAACACTAAAATCAAGCAGACGCGGAAGTAAAAATATCAGAGGACCGTAAGTGCGACACTGAGATCCGTATTAGGATGGTCAAAGACTTTACGAGGCAGTAGGATTTCTTTGGTAACAACAAAAAACAAAAAAAATACTGAGCTCTTACGTGACATCTGTCCTTCTTTACGGCAGCGATATTGGACAATTTCCTCAAAGATGAAGAAAACACTCGAGGCGACGGAGATGTGGTTCTACAGAAGGATGCTAAGGATATCATGGACCGAGCGTGTGAGCAATGATGAGGTTTTAGAGAGGTTGCAAACAGGGGGGAGGCTTATATTTAATATCAGGAAGAAGCAGCTGAAGTTTCTGGGACACATAATGAGGAAGGAGGGCCTGGAGAATCACGAGTCAAATAGAGGGAAAAACGACAAGGAAAAACAACACGTGACATACCTGGCGGACTTAAGCAAGTGGATGACAGAACGTGGTCTAAGCGAAGTGGCATAGGGAAGGAACTTGTTGAGAGCTGCAAGGTTTAGAGGGAGATGTAGAACGGTGGTCGCCTGCGTCCTGAAAGGACATGGCGCATAAAAAGAAAAGAATACTTTGCTTAGCTTTTGGAATGCATCTTTCATCATCATTGGCCTCCTTCTGCCCCGGGGGACAATGAGAGTTACGCCGTGGGTCCATTCATATCGTTGGCGTCGGCGGGTGCTCTTTACCTCCCATCAATCCTCTCACAGCCTCTCGCCCAGCTGCTTGCTCTTCCCGACGGCCTCCCTCCATCTGCCTCAACTCCATGCTATCCCCAGCTTCAGTTATCGCCACGACGTAAGCTTGGGTGATATATATGGAGACACTGGGCTCCCCAGACGTCAGAATCCCCCTCTCGGCCTCTCAGACATGGTCCAATTTAAAGTGGAGCAGTACGTTTCCACGGTAGCTTTTGTAGTCACTGCGGTCTCCTTTATACAGCGTGATGATGTCGTTATCCCTCAAATAGATCTTCAATATTCTACTATTCGCTTGGATTTCAGTGTCATATATTTCATCCTCTGTTAAAACAGTCCCCAGATATAAGAACTTCTTTTTTCTGTTTCCATGTTGTCATCTTCATGATTAGATTTTATAATGGTAATTTTTCTCTTGCTAACAACCATACGCTCTGCCTTCTTACAGGATAGTTAATCTTTTTTTCACCGTTTCCTTCACGACTTTGTCTCAGGGGTCCCGTTGTTTCTCATCTGTGTGTCCCATTATCGCAGTCATCTGTATATTTTATGTTGTTAAGATTGCGATGGCTGATAATAAATCCAAACATCCCATATAAAAAAAAACCATAACATTTTAGATGGACTCCGAACTTTGATAATTATTACTGTGTTCCGAATCTCTTGCCACAGAAGTTGTTGTAAAATATCTACTTTTCATCGTTCGTCAATTTTTTTAAAAAATATGCTAAAACATATTAAGCGATTATAACACCAACGATAATGACTCATGTATAAAATATCGCATTCATAGACAAGTTAAATAGGTCTATATTTACATAGGTATATAAGAAGTAACCTACTCAGGAGTATTTATTATTTATTATAGTCCTCCTTATGCAATGTTTAAGTGACACTTAAGATAGAGTATTAGTAAATAAGAATGTTGTAACGACGCATACAGAGGGGGTAAAGATTGCATAATATAAGGATATGTTGGATCGAAGTTTTTAAGATTGTAGTGATCAACGAAGAATCTTCTTGGGCGTCCGTTCCATATTTCAAGAATTCTAAGCAAGAAGCTAAGTAGAATTTAATTCTTACCGATGGAATATAAAGGGCATAAGTCTTTTTTCTCACAGACTGTACCCAACTGATCCTTCTATACTGTGCCGTCAAAAAAATATAAAAACTACCAACGCGCATGCGTGAAATAAAAAATTTAAAAAATGGCGATAATTTACTCATCACACCCTTCCTGCCCCTTTTCTGTTGTTGCTAATTCTTTCTTTCAGAGATGGTGTAGATGAATATGATATTGAATTGATGATATATATATATATATATATATATATATATATATATATACGTATGTATACGTGTAAAATCTTCAGATATAAGTAAAATCTGTAAAAAGAACAGTAATGAATAATTTTCCTTTTGTCATCACACACACGCATATATATATATATATATATATATATATATATATATATATATATATATATATATATATATATATATATATATATATATATATATATATATATATATATATATATATATAAATAAAAAAAGACATTTTTATGTTTAACATTCTTTTTATAGATACTAGTATTTAAGTAAATGCTCTGTTTATAATAAACAGTATTAAATAACATTTACCGGCCTGAATGTCAGAGAAATTTCCATAGAAAATATTCGTCCTCAGACAGGATTCGAACCTATATCCTATACGGAACCGTCATATAGCCTAACGTGCCTTTTTAACCGATTATAAACAGAGCATTTACTTAAATACTTGTATCTATAAAAAGGATGTTAAACATAAAAATATCTTTAAATAATTGTCGGACTTTGTCCATTTCATAATATATATATATATATATATATACATATATATATATATATACATATATATATATATATATATATATATATATATATATATATATATATATATATATATATATATATATATATATATATAGTATTCAAGATTTTGAGTAGAATTGCACACAAACTTTTCTTTGACTTTTCGTTAAGCATCGCTGAAAACTCTTAGAATTCTTTGAAATCTTGAGAAACATTTTGTCTGTGCTTGTATCAGTAAATACCTATTCTTGAAGATAAAATGCATAGCGACAACAGGAATTGGATAAAAATTAATCATACATACGTACAGACAAAGCATGGCGGCGTCGTTGAAATAGATTCAATTTGAGTACTTACCTGAAATATAAAAAAAGAAGGAACTAAATAAAACGTGTTAAAAAAACAGAAGTTTTACATACATACATATATATGTAAGCAAATATATGGATATAGATCCGACAGTATGAGGAAAAATATGAAAAAAACAAAATCCGAATATGCAAGTTTACTGTTTTAATGTTTCAATGTCGACATCAGACGTTTCGGTCTAGTAGACCTTCTTCAGGACATAGTTATTAAAGCATAATTTTAAGATCAGATTTCCGTTTTGCAATGCGATCACGTCGGCGTCACATTGGCGATGTTTGTCCAGCATGAGGCAGGCATAATATCTATCTCGCGCACGGTGAATACTAGACCCGGCTTCTTCAATATTTCCCCTTTTCTGGCAAGATTAATGCGGGACAAACGTACTTATAAAGTTTAGTTTCAAGTAAAATTCTTTCTTTTATAATAAACTCTATTTTTAGGCATACGTTTTCACAACATGGCCCACGTGACGCCGACGTGATCGCATTGCAAAACGGAACGCTGATCTTAAAATTCAGTCATTTTGTTTTGATTATTTTTATGTCTGTCGTCTTTTTCTGTTGACTTGAATATCGTTTAATTATGTTTTAATAACTATGTCCTGAAGAAGGTCTACTAGACCGAAACGTCTGACGGCGACATTGAAACATTAAAACAGTAAACTTGCATATTCGGATTTTTTTTCCATATTTTTCCTCACACACACACACACACACACACACACACACACACACACATATATATATATATACATATATATATATATATATATATATATATATATATATATATATATATATATATATATATATATATATATATATTGATAGATATAGATATAGATATAAATCTGTAAAAATTATTTTAAAAAATAGCTCTTTTAATTGTCTTTCAGTCTTGCTTCATCGTGGATATGACCATAAACTACATCCGCGTCCTGGGTAAGACGATAAACTATATCCGCGTCCTGGGTAAGACGATAAACTACGTCCAACAGCAAGGCATCTGATAATATGTTTTTGAAAAAATAATATTACCAGCTATATATTTTTGAAAAAATAATATTACCAGCTATACGTTTTTGAAAAAATAATATTACCAGCTATACATTTATGAGGAAAAAATATTTACAGAAATAGATTTTTGACAAAGCAAAAATATTACCAGGAAAAAAAAAAGTTGTCGGCATTAAATGACCCATTGGGGTTGATATGCCGTAAAACAAACCAAATCAAACCAAACCAGATGTGTAGTTTGTCCACAGTGATTTCTGTATTGACGAACGTGCACGGATAAACAATCCTTCATCTTATCGAAGGGGGATTATATTCAGCCAAAGGTCATCCCTCTAGTGACCATCATAGTTCTAGTTTTTAAGGACGATTACACTCACCCAAACTTGTCGCTTGACCACAGTCATTCAAGTGTTCTACAAATACCAAATACATCACACCCTGCATCAATGAATTGTGGTGGCCATTAAGCAAATGGTACGCCCTCTAGCGACAATAACATTTCTAGGTTCAAGTACAGTTATTCTCATCCAGCCCTGCCACTTCACAACTGTCAGTCACGTGTTGTATAACAACGAATAATTATTAACTGGGCATCCATCTTGAATTATGATGATGTTATAACCAATCAATTGGACGCTGTCTAGCAACCATCACAGGTCTAGTTATAAGCCTGATTACTCCACTTAAAATACACCATCCTGTGTATGACGATAAACTACATCCGAATCCTGGGTAAGACGATAAACTACAGTCGACAGCAAAGCCTCTGATCAGGAGGTTTCGAGAAGCGTGGTGTTTTGTTTTAAGTTCTACGCTAACAGATTCTTTTTTTTTTCGTTCGAATTTCTTATTATTTTAGAGGGCCTATAATTGTTAATTTTTAATTTTAGCCAGTCATTGTTTTTCAAAAGTGTAATTATTGTTGTTGTTTCTTATTGCTAAATTTTGTTGTCCGTCGATCTACGGCAAACGCAGATTGTGGAATCATGTATTCACGCTTCATATTGCATTGTAAAAGAAGCTTTAAACTCACCAGATGATCTCATCGTTAAAAAAAAAAAAAGACGATGTGCTTCTTCGGACTAAAACTAATGACAAATATGTAATTAATTTTAGAAAACAAGAAAGGTATACATAGATACTTATCTACATTAACGATAAATGGGGGTCAGCATTGGATGGTGCCTTTTGTTCTACACTAATGCATGCTAGTAGGGGCTATTGTGGTTTGTAGTCTGGTTTGTTTTACGGAATATCAACCTCAGTGGGTTAGTTAATGCCGACTAGATTTTTATCACTGGTAATCTTTTTAGTCTATCTATCTATCTATCTATTTAATCACTCTTTCCGTTGAATTCTATTCATATATACATACATATATATATATATATATATATATATATATATATATATATTCATGCTAGCAGGGGCTATTGTGGAGAAAATGAGGTAAGGGAAAGACATATTTAATTGGTGCTTTCATAAGTGTGATACTAGCCCAGCCTACACACACACACACACACACACACACACACACACACACACACACACACACACACACACATATATATATATATATATGTGTGTGTGTGTGTGTTTGTGTGTGTGTGTGTGTGTATATATATATATATATATATATATATATATATATATATATGAATATTATTCAACGGAAAGAATGATGGAAAAGATGTTCTTTGTGAATAGATAGAAAAATAAGACTGATAGGTAAATATATATATATATATATATATATATATATATACAGAGAGAGAGAGAGAGAGAGACAGAGAGATAAATCTAGATATGAATAGAATAAAGGATAGATAGATGGACAAAAATAGATATAAATAGAATGAGATAGATAGATAGATAGATAGATAGATAGATAGATAGATAGAGTGAGAGAGAGAGTGAGAGAGACCTAGATATGAATAGAATGAGATAGATAGATAGATAGGTAGATAGACAGATAGATAGATAGATAGATAGATAGATAGACAGATAGATATGACTATGATATAAATAGTGTAGTTTGTTCTCTTTTAGACAGAATGTGTTTTATCACTTGGTACTGTTTCAGTGGGATTTCTGACACATAATCATTTGCGAACACCTGTGTCCTTAAAATATTTAAAAATAAGATAATAGATATCACTTCTAGAAATTAGAGCATCTTGCATTTGTTAGCAAATATATTTTTGTTCCAGAGATGCGATTACTATCGATCATTATGAATTTATTAGTGGAAGAAATATTTTGTTTGTCAAAATATTATTTTATGGACCAAACAAAATGCTATAAGTTCCCAACGTAAGGAACATTATATTCCGACTAAGAATAAATAATTCTAAAATGTTATTTTACTTTTTTAAATACTTTCAACGAAAGGCAAGAGAACAAATCCACTAACATGCAGGGCGTGCTGAGTGGCAAAGGCTATGAGAAAAACATTATTCGTGAGCGAAAATAATAAAAGAACACGAAGAAGATAGACGATAACAACTGACATTGCATTTAAATTTTTAAAGAGAAAATTTGACTGGAAAACAAGAAGTCGGAAATAACATCTTTTTCATCATTCTTTCCGTTTCCGTTGAATTATATTCATATATATATACATACATATATATATATATATATATATATATATATATATATATATATATATATATATATATATATATATAATCTTTTTTGGTAATCTTTTTTATCTATCTATTTATTTATCTCAGTATATATTGGTTTGGTTTCTTTTGTTTTCCGGCATATCAACCTTAATGGGTTATTTAATGCCTACAAGAAATGTATTGCTGTTAATATTTTTATCTATCTAATTAGATATTAGTGTGGTTTGTTTTCCGGAATATCAACATCAGTGGGTTATTTAATGCCGACTAGATTTTTATCGCTAGTAATCTATCTATCTATCTATCTATCTATCTATCTATCTATCTATCTTTTTAATCACTCTTTCCGTTGAATTCTATTCATATATATATATATATATATATATATATATATATATATATATATATATATATATATATATATATATGCATGCTAGCAGGGGCTATTGTGGAGAAAATGAGGTAAGGGAAAGACATATTTCAGCCAATATATGTGTGTGTGTGTGTGTATTCATATGTATATGTATATACACACACATACATGTAAATACACTCACAAACACACAGACACACACGCAGATATACATATATATATATATATATATATATATATATATATATATATATATATATATATAGGCTGGGCTAGTATCACACTTATGAAAGCACCAATGAAATATGTCTTTCCCTTACCTCATTTTCTCAACAATAGCCCCTGCTAGCATGCATATATATATATATATACATATACATATATATATATATACATATATATATATATATATATATATATATATATATATATATATATAGGAATATAATTCAACGGAAAAAGTGATTAAAAAGATAGATAGATAGATAGATAGATTACCAGCGATGAAAATCCAGTCGGCATTAAATAACCCACTGATACTGATATTCCGTAAAACAAACCAGACTACAAACCACAATAGCCCCTACTAGCATGCATTAGTGTAGAACAAAAGGCACCATCCAATGCTGACCCCCATTTATCGTTAATGTAGATATGTATCTATGTATACCTTTCTTGTTTTCTAAAATTAATTGCATATTTGTCATAATTTTTATTCCGAAGAAGCTCATCGTCGCCTTCTTTTTTTAACGATGAGATCATCTGGTGAGTTTAAAGCTTCTTTTACAATGCAAAATGAAGCGTGAATACATGGTTCCACGATCCGCGCTTGCCGTAGATCGACGGACAACAAAATTTAGCCATAACAATAATTACAATTTACAAAAATTAACAATTATTGGCCCTCTAAAATAATAAGAAGTGCCAGAAAAGAAAAGAATCTGTTAGCGTAGAACTTACGGTGACAGCTAGTCATTTCAACTGTAAATTGATGAGACCTTTTTGCCAATCTAATATTGCGTCTAAATTTATAGAATCCAGGTAACATAGTAAAGTGCTCCTGTGAATAATTACCATGAAAGTATTCATAGAAAAGCCACAGCGAAACTTCATTATTGCGGCGGTATTACAGCATCCATAACAAACATAGATTCCAAATTCAAAAATGTCTATATTAAATTCTGTGAATCTTTAACCACTAGATTGTCTAGCGAGGAAACCGGCTTTCCTAGCAGCAGGCCTGGAAATTGATTCGATATAATGTTTCCATTATATGTCAGCGAAAAAGGTTAGTCTGAGAAGGCACACTGTTTGGTTGTCCAGTCAGCACAATGTTCAAAATGATGAGAACATTCTGCCTATCTACTACTGCGCTTGAATTCATTAAGTATCGCTACCATAGCGGAAGGTTCATCAGTACAAATACTATGAAATTATTTATAGAGAATTCACGAGGAAGCTCTACGAAGGAGGTTGGAATGTGACTGATGCCATGTCAGGGCCAATAACATTGCAAATTCTTCTTTGGATTTTATCAAGAATCTCTAAATATATAGCCGGTACGCCAGGCCAGATGTGGAAGCAGTATTCAAAGCAAGGACAAATGGCAGACTTATAAATATGTAACATAGATTCTGGCGAGAAAGATTGTCTGGCAGGGAATCGGCTTTCCTAGCAGCAGGCCTGGAAATTGGTTCGATATAATGTTTCCATTATATGTTTGCGAAAAAGGTTAGTCTGAGAAGGCACACTGTTTGGTTGTCCAGTCGGCACAATGTTCAATTCTGAGTATCTTACGTTCTTGTTTCCTGACATTGATCAACACGATTATTGGTACCAAGAAACAAAATATGGTTTTTAGCTAAATTGATGATGCTGATTCCGAAAATGGCCTTTGCTTTCCATGGTTAGCTACCATTTCTATTGTACCGAAATTGCTCATTTCTGGAAAAAAAGATCAATTTACGACCTTCGCTGATCGCAAAATTTACTTAATAAACGTCGTAGAAAACTATCAGTTTTCAGGTAGACCGACCAATATATGCCAGCCACCTGAAATCAAATATTTTTATAAGAAAAAAGTCATTCGGAGTCGAAAAATTTAAAAATAGAAATACGGAATTTTTCCAATTTATCACTAATATTCAAATTAATTGATAAACTTTATCAGTAATACACTTTAGTAAACCTGATAATTAAGGTGACATAAAAATATGAAACCCTAAAATCTTCTGTTTGATATTCCGCGTGATATACAACCTCAATGAGTTAGGAGAGTACTGTGAGGGAGTAAAAGAAATAAGTTGTCAACTAGAAAATACGAGTACTTTAAAAAGATTGGGATAACAAATCACCCGGTGTGCCTAACGCAGTGTTAAGCAACTGTTTCGTTTCGTGTCGTCTCTGGCTTACATACTTCAGACACCAAAGCGGCAACCAATGATTGAATAAAAAACTGGACAACAAAAAATATAATTGTGTCGAGATAAAATAAGAACGTCTACGCCTAGCGAATAGTTTCATCATTGGATTGGTAAAAACAGACGAGATGCAAAAACAGTGCACTCGTATGTGATTAGTAAGAAATTTGTAGATCATGACTGACACTTTCAAGGTCGTTTCAACACACACACATTATTTACAATCAAAACCTCTTATGATCGCTTCTTATCAAGGGGAAAGAGTTTGCGTCGTTCAATGACTCTGAGAGCGATGCCGTCGAGGTATCTAAACTGCTTGTAGAGCCATCCTTGGCTGTAAGGTGAAAGACTAACCCCAATTGATGGGGTCCAACGATAGATAGATAGATAGATAGATAGATAGATAGATAGATAGATAGATAGATAGATAGATAGATAATGTACAGAATGAAATAGATAGATAGATAATGTACAGAATGAAATCGATAGACAGATAAATAGATGGATAGATAATGTACAGACTAAAACGATAGATAGATAGATAGATAGATAATGCACAGACTGAAATAGATATAAAAATAGATATATATGAACAAACCGAGATACATAGATACATAGATAGATAGATAATGTACAGAATGAAATAGATAGATAGATAAATTGATTGATAGACAAATAGATAAAGTACAGAATGAAATGAGTAGATAGATAGATAGATAGATAGATAGATAGATAGATAGATAGATAGATAGATAGATAGATAGAGTACAGAATGAAATCAATAGATAGATAAATAGATGGATAGAAAATGTACAGACTGAAAAAATAGATAGATAGATAGATAGATAATGCACAGACTGAAATGGATATATACATAGATATATATGAACAAACCGAGATAGATAGATAGATAGACAGATAGATAGATAGCAAGAGAGAGAGAGAGAGAGAGATAATGCACAGACTGAAATAGATATATACATAGATACATATGAACAACCCTAGATAGATAGATGGGGTCCAACGATGGAACAAGCAAATGATGATTGAAGTAGCGAATGAAGAAGACTACGCATGACGGACATGCTACAGAAGGCGCCACTCGAAATTAAAATAGATTCAGCGGCAGTCTGTTGCAGTTTCATATCATTGCATATGGGCCGCAGGCGAAGGTCTAGAAATCAAGTGTGTGAATTACTTCCAGGCAATTTGATGTTCACCTTAAACCAATCTGTCATCGGCATTTTCTACTCTGATTTTCTTTCACCTTCAAACAAACCTTGCAAAGGCGTACGCTGATAAAGAATGTATGACGAGGAGAGGTTTTAGTGAAACTGGACGCTTCTAGTCCTGAACCTGCGAGATATTTAGTCATCAATGCCATAAAGGAAGCGATCAGCAAATTAGAAATTAAATTCTTGGGTACGAGATAAAGCCGGCGGAACGAAAAAGCTATGACGTACAATGCATCTCCATCGTACTATACGGGATTTAGACTCACAAGAGTATTCACCCACGGTTTGACGGGTCTTGTTTATAAACTTGCAGGGTGTCAAGCCAGCGTCATCACAAGAAAAAAACAGGTGCGGTAACTGGTTCAGTCGTCGATGTTCTGACACCGCGGCAGGTAGCAACGGGTTAAATCAAAAGATAGATAGATAGATAGATAGATAGATAGATAGATAGATAGATAATGCTCAGACTGAAATAGATATGTACATAGATATATATGAACAAACCGAGATAGATAAATAGATAGATAGATAGATAGATAGATACATAGATAGATAGATAATGTATAGAATGAAATAGATAGATAGATAGATAATGTACAGACTGATAAAATAGATAGATAGATAGATAGATAGATAGATAGATAGATAGATAGATAATGTACAGAATGAAATCGATAGACGGATAAATAGATGGATAGATAATGTACAGACAGAAAAAATAGATAATGCTCAGACTGAAATAGATATAAACATAGATACATATGAACAAACCGAGATAGATAGATAGATAGATAGATAGATAGATAAAGTACAGAATGAAATCGATAGATAGATACATAGAAAGGTAGATAATGTACAGACTAAAATATCCTCAGGCCTCGTGAATTTAAACGCCCCACGAGGCTGGCATCCCGTTCCCACCCCCTCACCGTGGAAACTGTTAGATGTAGACGTCTCTTCTACTCCAATAGCTTCATGTCTCGCACATCTCGCCTATGGAACTCCCTTCCCTATTACTGTTTCCCTGACAAATACAATCTCCAACGGTTTAAGTGTAGCGTCAATCGACATCTCCAGTTGCCTTGATCTATCCACTTCCCTTCTCCACATCCTTTCATTTTTCATTCCTATCTGCTCTCGCTCCGGATCTTCTGTGGCTCCCTTGCCTTGATCGACCCACTGTCTCTCTCTTTCACCACACGCCCTCCCTTGCCCCTCCTGTCTGCTCTTCCTCCAACCCTTCTTTAACCTCTTGCGTGATAGTGGTCTCCGGCCTTGCTTGGGGTGATACGATTAAAAAAACTATATATATATATATATATATATATATATATATATAGAGAGAGAGAGAGAGAGAGAGAGATAATGCACAGAATGAAATAGATAGATAGATACATACATATGACCAACCATAGATAGATAGATAGATAGATAGATAGATAGATAGATAGATAGATAGATAGATAAAGCATGTTATTATTAATTCGTTAAATATTTCATTCTTGTCTAGTCCCTCTCTTCTGGTAATCTGTGTTGGTTATTTATTCAGTACATCTGCATCGAAATGGACATCTCCATATCGTCCTGTTTTCATTTCAGCCTTGTTAACCTCTTCCGGCAGTAACGTCTCGCCTTGAGTGTCCGTCGGTACAGAACATAAGGGCGTACTGTATCAGGTGTACATATCGCAAGCCATACCATCATCCTCCCATAGCGAAGCCATTTGACAAAATTTTCTATTACGCAGAATATTATTCTGCCGTTGGAGGAGAGTAGGTGTTTCGGAATGGAGTTGGGTGATTGCGTGTTTTGACTCCTAAAGATATCTGCTCACTTTTACTCTTCTCGTCACACTCTCTCGCCAAAGACATTTGCAGGAACCACTGGACAGTAATATGAGGATAACATACAAGGGAGGAAACAATAATAACTAATACAACAATATTTGTCTATATTTCTGACCTGAGATATTTTAACTATTTACACTATTTACATAGTTCAGACTATTGTCTCCATATGTGTCATGATATTCACGGCGTTTCGGCCGTTATACTCTTCAGCCTTCTTCAGGTGATATACAATGGAATTTCGAACCGAACCCTTTAATTAGACCTCAGGGGTAGATTGTTCCAGTTCTACGTGCCAGGCCTCTTCTGTATGTCTCAGATTTCAGTTAATTCCTTTTAAAAAGAAGGCCGGGGGTTCACCGGTCGAAAATACGTGAATATGTCAATAAGGATGAAGACAACAGCCCGAACAATGTATATAATGTAATTAATTACAATACCTCATATGTGAAATACAAACAGATCCTGAAGAAGGTCGGAGGGTACTAACGGTCGAAACGTCGTGAATATGTCAGTAAGGATGAAGATAACAGTCCGAAAAATATAAATAATGTAAATAAATATAACAATAAAAACAACAATGACAACAACAACGGCACTAATAATAAATCTACAATTCGTCCATGCATTGAATAGTGTTGCCATATATCGTATGATGCCCCTGCTATTTATCTGAAGATCCTCGACAAAATCCAAATAAGGATTTGCAATATAGTCAAACCTGATTTGGCATCTCGACTCCAGTCACTTTCTCACAGACGTGATGTTGCTTCCTGCTACAACTATTTCCATGGCATCTGCTCTGACGAGCTATTTTCACTGGTGTCCCGACTGCATGAATTAAAACCTGCTACTAGTTTGACATCTCGATCGCACCCTTTCACCGTCGAAACAGTTAAATTGTAACGCCCACCTCTACTCTAGGAGCTTCTTCTCTCACACTTCCCGACAGTGGAACTTCCTTCATCTTACTTGCTTCCCTGATAACTTCAATCTTCAAATATTGAAATGCAACGTCAATCGACATCTTTCGATACCTTGATACGCGTTCTTCTTTTTATCCTTTCCTTAATCCCCTTACATATACCCAGTCTTTTTTTACTTTCACTCTATGTAACCCCCTGCGTAATAGTGGCTCTCCTGCCTTGCTTAGGGTGAAATGCTTAAAAAATAATATTAATAATAGAAACTTTTGTGCCCGTGAAAAATTCGCTTGCCTCTTGTTTGAAGTTTGTTCGTTTTCTTTCTTTCTTTCTTTCTTTCTTTCTTTCTTTCTTTCTTTCTTTCCCCGTGATCAATCAGCGTCCCTGATATATCTTTACCGTCTTTCCTCACGATGAAATGGAACAGTTAATTATTTATGAGGTAATGGCGGGTAATTTCTTTCTTTCACTGAAACCAAGTAGTGTCTCTAGTATGTCGTTTAAGGTTGTCCACACGTTCAAAATGAGAATTTCATTATTTTTATGGATTCGCAGAGCGGGCGCGTAACGTATGTACCTGCTGACGAAGGAACTGAAGTGGGAGGGGGACAAACATATCAATAATAATAATAATAATAATAATAATAATAAAGAAACTGAAAAAATAGAAAAACAACAGGACCTAGCTCGGGGGCTGAAGAACGCATGGAGCATAAATATAGAATTAATTCCTGTAGTAATTGGTTCGCTTGGAACACCCCCTATAGAACTGAAAAAGGGAAAGTTTAAACTGATACCAGGAATTTAGATAACCCAAATTCATTTTAAGACATTTTTATAAACAGAGCATTTACTTGAATATTTGTATCTATAACAAAGAACGTATAAACAAAAATATCTTAAAATAATTGTCGGACTTTGTCCATTTCATAATGTGTGACGTCATTTGTTTACATTTGGACACGCATCGAGCAGATATGAATGTACGTGAGAAAATCATGGAAAATTGTAATGCTCATCTGTGGCGAAATGCTCCTCTGTGGCGAAATCGGTAAAAGCACGTCAGGCTAAATGACGGTTCCGTATAGGATACAGGTTCGATTCCTGTCGGAGGACGCATATTTTCTATGAAAATTTCTCGGACATTCAGCCCGGTAAATGTTGTTAATACTGTTTATTATAAACAGAGCATTTACTTAAATATTTGTATCTATTAGCAATGTATGTATCAACATAAAAATGTCTTAAAATAATTGTCGGGCTTTGTCTATTTCATAATACATATGTATGCAAACCAGTATTTAAATTATTTTAGTTTGGAATTAATTAATACGTTATATATTTTGAATAACATGAGTTTATGCATTTAAACGTTTTCTTTTAAGTTTAAGCATTTTTGTAATCATGTATCTTAGCTTGGGATAGTCATATTTCTTTCAGTAATGAAGAAAACTCCTAGGCACAGACTTCTATTTTAATAAGATTCAGTAGCTGTACTCTCGAGAATTTTCTTTCTAAGTCACTTACTTTCTCTTTTAATAAATCTGGCTTTCTGTAGACCCAATTTGTGGTTGAATTGATTTCTATGTTATACTAATGTATTCGGTATATTGTTATGTATAAGGTCTCTTTTGTGTTCTGTAGATGATCTGGGATTGCAAAGGAAATATTTGTCGCAGACTATTTCCATAACGCAGAGAATAAATCACTAAGTTCAGTTTCGAATATCGGGGGCAG
This sequence comes from Acanthosepion esculentum, assembly GCA_964036315.1. NCBI lineage: Eukaryota > Metazoa > Mollusca > Cephalopoda > Sepiida > Sepiidae > Acanthosepion > Acanthosepion esculentum. The sequence continues at coordinate 22,637,826 of OZ038511.1, read as the reverse complement.
AAAGAAATGCCGAAAACTCGATTCGCAGGTACTATCTCACAAATCACAATGCACGCAACCAGTCAGAAAAATAACTCCCTCACCTAAGAACGCGGTAGCCAAAATAATTATATTTATTGTATTTAAAAAATACAAATTGCTGCACAAGGCCAAAATAGGGAGGGGTTGAGCCTGGTCATCACTAACTATCTTATACCTAGCTAATTTGATTCACGACCCATTCATACATTACAGTTACCACATTCACCATAAGAACTCGTCCGTCACCAATCAATCCTCCATACACCATAATACCACATTCTCTCAAAGGAGACCTACAAAACGTGCCCCCATGCGATAAAAATCTAAGGATATAAAATTTGTACTTAAAAGTTTATGGATGAATAAAATGAGAGGGGAGGAAGATGAACCCAATAACAAAGTAAAATATTAACAAACTAAACATAACTGATGTTAGTAGGGCCCGTCCGACCCTCAAAAAAGAGAGGCCGCTATATTCTGCCCATCGAATAAAATCAAGAGGCTCTCTCGCTAAGGGAGTGGAAAAGGAGAAAATATATATACGGACATGGGAAATATAAAAGCTGACCCAGACGAGATGACAAGGTGGCCAATACAAACTGGGGAGGTTGGGAATCTCGACTTGGATCATAATTAAAGAGGCAGCCGGAAACAGGCCAGGAACCACACTTACTCACATTAACTAGGTACACAAAAGCTTGTCTCACCTAACCAAGGGGAAGGCACCACAGGAAACCACTCCGATGTGACGTAGGTTGACCTAGAACATCAAGGCTAGCCCCGTTCAAACGAACCAAGCTCGCCTCTTTCACCCACCTTTCGCTATAGACTGTCGAATGCAATCGTTTTCTATCAGTTCTAATCTTTATCTTGAGCTGATGCTCAAAGAATCGGACTATATCCTGATGAGAAAGACAGTTGCCTCGCAAAACTTCATCCTGTCGCGTTGTCCAAATCACCATTCGAGCCGTGGCCAGCAGCTTCAGAAACACAATTCGTTTCACCCCAGAATACGGAGGCGACACATTGTCACACGCGTATGCGCGATCAATGAGCACGAGCTTTTCGGGAGCGAGACGAGCCGTCAACTCGCCGACATGGTCCCATGAGAGGTGGACACAGGGACAATGGTAGAAGCTGTGCAAAGCACATTCTTCTAAACCAAGGCCACAGCGTTCACAGTCTGGCAAATCCGCCAAGCCCGCAATGAAGACCTTGTCATTGAGAGGCAGCCGATTTCGAGCCAATCGGCAGATAAGCGAAAACTCAGAGTTACTGAGATAATCCGCCGCGGGCGCCCAAGACCAGAAAGAGCGAAACTCTTCCTCCGACAAGTCTAGCCGCTGACGTAGGGAATCCTTCGCGACCCCCTCCGCTAAGTGACGATAGAAGACATTCCTAGGTTGAGAAAGGTCACTGGACCGAGGAACAGTCAACAAGGCCGACCGACACTCGCGAAGGAAATCTGATTGATCCCGGGGTTTACGATGGCACTCAATCCGTGAGATGGGGGGACTGATAGTAAGGAAAGGGAACGCATCCCTAACAATCCCTGCTATAATCGAATCTCCTGTCAATGCGCGGCGTAGGAAAGCCAGCCTTGAGGCAAATTTGTGGCTCACCAAGTGTGGCATTCCCAGCACCCCATGACACGGAAGTTGTGCACAGAATCCTCTGTCAAACTGATTCCAACGTACACTCCTTAAAATGGAGGATAGAGAGCACTCGAGCGGCTTCCTATGGTTTTTACAGAGAGGACGTACGGGCAATCGATAAAGGACAATCAGGAAAACGTAAGTGGCACACGCCTCCACCCTGCTCTTCGCGGACAACCTCCGTCGACGCCAAGTCTGACCGGCCGCGTCGACCTTTGTTCGTACTTCAGACCAATTTTTCTCCAGCTGGAGGTCGGGTCCAAACCACACTACAAGAATGCGGACAGGACCGTCCGTCCAACCGAAGGGCATGGAAGATCGACTCCCTTCCATGCACCTAACCGCAAGCCGGACGACTTGTCGCGGTTAATCTTGGCCTCTGTCAACTTTTCGTACCGATCAAGCGCCTTCAGTACCACTTCATTGTCGCTGCGGGATGACACGAATGCAGATACGTCATCGGTGTACTCGAAAAGCCTGGCTCGCGTCCCTCCAGGAATGACGATACCACGTAGGGCCAGACTGCACGCCCTGTCCCTCAGCCGGCGAAGGAGAGGCTCCAACGCCAAAGCATAAAGTAGGAGCGACAGTGGACAACCCTGACGAACCAACCTAGACAGCGCAAAAGCGCCCGACAGCTTCCCGTTCGCCTGTACCACAGCACTCGGGGAGCGATACAGGAGGCTAATCCAGTGTCAGAAGTAGGTTTTGAATCCGGCGGCCTGCAGGACAGCAGCAAGTTAGCGATGGTCAAATCTATCAAATGCCTTGGACTGATCCAAATTGATCAGCGCGGCCTCATCGTCGTCTTTTACACCCTCTATGATCGTGCATATCAGATGACTGCAAACGCTCCTGCAGGATCTTGTCCAAAATCTTTAACTGTGTTTAGCAGAGTTATAGGCGTATAATCATCTAATTTTCCCCCAACACCCTTGCCCATTTTCAAAAGCATGATCACCTCCCTGTTGAGCCGGTTGGGGATGGACCCATCCGTAACTAGTTGTTGAACACCACAGTCTAAATCGGGACAAAGATGTGCGACAGCCTCAAGTAAAATTCATAGGGCAAACCATCCAGACCGGGCAACTTGCCTCTGCCGACCTTCTTCAATGCTGCGCAGACTTCGCCGCCGGTGATCTCTCCCTCGCAGCTAGCCGCTTCAGTTGGCGAAAGCCGAGGAAAGTCAGACAAATAGCTACGAAACTTCTCATCACGGAGACCAGGCTCCTTGGTAAAGCGGCTCTCGAAATGCCGCCGAAACGCCTCGTACATATCGTCAGTGGCCCGAAGAGTTTGCCTCTCCGGGGTCTTGACTTCACGAATATAACGATGAGAACCTCGACGGATCTCTTCCTTGCGCAAGTCTGCGCCCATGTTCACAGTTTCGGAAGATATCTTGCTTAACCTATGTCTAATTACCTGGCCCATGTAGCGCTCGCTAGTCAAACGCTCCAGGGCCTCCCTAGCTAAGGCTATCTCTAGGGGATGTCAGTTATCAGTTATCTCCTCAAGGACACATGGCACAGTGGATAAAGGCGTTGGTTAGATCCAGTGACAGGACAAGAGTGTGAGTTCAATACCTGGTTGAGACAGTGGAGAACGTTCAGAGGGAAATTAACAGGAGATAACTGACAACTGACATCCATTAAACACGGCACGTGGAACTAGAACAGTCTACCCCAGTGAGCGAAATAAAGGGTTCAGTTCGATATTCCAACAACCTGAAGAAGGCCGGAGCTTACAACGTTGTAATAAATATGGCGACAAAGATGAGAACAGTAGTCCGAATAATGTAAATAGTGGAGAAAATTTAATAAAGAAAATATGTCTTTCGTAAGGATTCGAAGGAGAAACCATTGTCTGAAACTCAATTACCGGTTATCGACTCAAAACCTCTGTATAAAGAAATGGCGGATTGAAACATAAAATTCATTAATTTCTTTAGAAATATACATACATATATCGATATAATTAATGCGAATGTCAGTGTGTCACTGTGTCACACTTTTTCAAATTACTCCTAGAGGACATAGACAAACATCAGACCGAATCCTTGGGCAATCCTGAAATTTTGGATTCCAAAGTTTTCATTACTGCAATTGTTTTCGGATTCCGCCATCTTGGCTCCTACTGATAAAAACCTCATCTTGAAACATTATTTACATTATTCGGACTATTGTCCTCGTCTTTGTCGCCATATTTATTGCAACGCCCGAAAAGTTGTGATAAATATGGCGACAAAGATGAGGACAATAGTCCGAATAATGTAAATATTGTATATAATACCTCATCTCAGAAATATAGACAGATACTGAAAGGCCGAAACGTTGTAATAAATATGGGAACAAAGATGAGGACAATAGTCCGAATAATATAAATAGTGTACATAATACCTCATCTAAGAAATATAGACACATACTGTAGGGCTGAAACGTTGTGATAAATATGGCAACAAAGATGGGGATAATAGTCCGAATAATATAAATAGTGTACATAATACCTCATCTCAGAAATATAGACAGATACTGAAAGGCCGAAATGTTGTAATAAATATGGCGACAAAGATGAAGATAATAATCCGAATAATGTAAATAATGTAAATAATACCTCATCTCAGAAATATAGACAGATACTGAAGGGCCGAAACGTTGTAATAAATATGGCGACAAAGGTGTGGACAATAGTCCGAATAATGTAAATAATGTACATAATATCTCATCTCAGAAATATAGACAGGTATTAATGTTTCTGTTGCTAAATATTCCACACCCTGTAACCCCTTGTTTCTTAGTGGCTTTACTATTTTGCATGGGGTCATACTGATTAAAGAAAAAGTAAAAATAAAACATCGAACAAAACGTTAATAAGGAAACTCCCGTTACTGATAGAAAGAGCGACAACATTTAGCAGACGTGAGAAACCCACTTTCATGTTAAAAATAAAATTGTATTTAGAGAACGATTCCATTAATTTCTACTGAAAGTAAGCCTAATCTCAATATATTCATTAATTTTCGTCGTCATAAACATCGTAGAGAGCCTGGCATATGGAGTTTAGGAAGATGGCCGACCTAAATATCGTCCTGGGTAAGACGTTAAACTAGGTCCAGCAGCAAGGCCTCTGATCAGGAGGTTTTGAGGAGCGTGGAACCACCTCTTAAATGTTAGTGTTCCCAGGTCCACCCTGACCCTGGGTGGTAGCACCTTTTAGGGTCCCAGCTATGGCCAAATAGTTAACTATTACCAGCCATACTTTTTTGAAATAAAAATATTACCAGCAATACAATTTTGAAGGAAATATATTACCAGAAACATAATTTTGACAAAACAAAATATTACCAGCAAAAAAAAAAAAAAAAAAAATTTCGGCATTAAATAATTCATTGAGGTTGATATTCCGTAAAACAAAATAAAACAAACCAAACCGACCTAAATAACCACGTGTGTGATATTTCATTGATTTATTCGATCGGTCATTCTGAATGCTAACCGCCCCACAGCTAACAAGACGGCTTACGGCCGTATCACTTTGAGTCGCCGATCTATCTTTCTTTTTATGTGCCATGTCCTTTCAGGACGTAGGCGATTATGGCTCTCAACCTCCCTCTATCCCTTGGAGCTCTCAGCAAGCTCCTTCCCTCTGCTTCCTTCCCCAAACCACGTTCTCTCATCCACTTGCTTAAGCCCTCCAGGTATGCCATGCGTTGTTTTCCCTTGTCTCTCTTTCACTCTATTCGACCCGTGTGTATCAGATTCTCCAGGCCGTCCTTCCTCATTATGTATCCAAGAAACTTCAGCTGCCTCTTACTGATAATAAGTATAATCCTCCTTCTTGTTTGCATCCTTCTAAGACCTCATTGCTGCTCTCACGTTCGGTCAATATTATCCTTAACATCCTTCTGTAGAACCATATCACTGTCGTCTCGAGTCTCTTCCTCTTTGACGAAATCGTCCAAAATTCGTTGCCGTAAAGTAGGACAGATGTCACGTAAAAGTTCTGTATTTTTTTTTTTTTACCAAAGAAATCCTCCTGTCTCGCAATACTCTGCCCAGCTTTTGCAACGTGTCCTTGACCATCCCAATACGTCTACGGATCTCAGTGTCGCACTTACCGTCCTCTGTCAAGACGCTTCCCAGATATTTAAACTTCCGCATCTGCTTGATTCGAGTGTTCCCGACCTGCAAATCGTATTTCGGTCTCGTCCTCTGGCTGATTACCGTAAGAGAATAGTCGTACACATCACTCTTTACAAAGTCTCGACTAAGAACCACGTGCTCGTCCGATCACCGAAGTTAACGTCAAGCCTGGTCGGTACCTCGGAGTACCAGGTGCGGTTAGCTTGAATGTGCGGTTGGATTAATGGGTAAGGGATTATAAATGGAAGTCGGAGACCTAAGTCCCAACTAATTCCAGTCGTGATCGTTATATTAATATAAGAGCAAATGGTAATGATACACCTCTTCCCCTCTCAGCTATGGGTTAAATAGTAGGATTTAAATAACATTAAACGGATTGACAACCCGTAAAAAATAAATCGAATAATCAATAAATCAATTAATCAATCACATCCATGATCTCTCAGTGTCGGGGTTTATTTCCGTAATGCCCTCACTGAATGAAGATTTATCAAGGCCGCACAACCGATTCTTTTGTGATAGAAAACAACGCCTAGACATTATATTATGTATATGAATGAGATATTTTCTTCCTTTAACCGTAGCCTGTTACTCAAATATTTTAAAGGTTTTTTTTTTTATTCGGGTAAAAATCAGTTTACCAAAGATAGATACTGGAAAGGTGGTTTGGTTTAGTTTGGTTTGGTTTGTTTTGCGGTATATCAACACCTCAATGGGTTATTTAATACCGACAAGATTTTTATTTCTGGTAATATTTTTTATTCAAAAAATATTGCTGGTAACCATCTTTTTCTTCAAAAATGTATTGCTGGTATTAAAGTCATTTTTTACACTGTCATAGTGTTTTGGCCCCAGCTTGGGGGTTAACTATTTTCCCATAGTTAGGACCCTAATAGGTGCTACCACCTCGGGTCAACATGGACCTGAGAAGACCAGCAATTAAGAGGCGGTTCCACGTCCCTCAAAACCTCCTGATCACAGAGGCCTTGCTGTTGGACGTAGTTTATCGTCTTACCCACGACGCCTCATTTGGGGAGTGTCTTACCCCTCTGCAGAGGGACAGTCGGCATATTCTGAAGCCACAGGCGTTGGAAAGGTGGAATCACTGAGAAACGTTAATGAAGGTCAAAGCAAAAATAAAAAAGCAAACAAAGAAAACTAATAAATAAAAATAAAAAAAAAACTCTGTTTCAAAAGGACGGTTTCCTCTTGACGAAGCTATTACCGTATTCGGTATTTTATACTGTTTTTAGAGGTGTTTTGTGAGAGTTGACAACAAAGATGTTAAACAATATTTATTCAATTGCTTTTTCTGATTATGAATAAATAATGCGAGAACAATAACAATTGTTAACTATAAAATTAATTATTTACAAGATTATAATGTTATACTTGAATTATGTTCACAATAAGAATAATATGCTCTCGATAAACTCGCTTGAGCACTGTTGATAGAAAGGGTAATTCTGAGCAGCAGCTATCTTCGCTAACGCAACGCTCTTCATTAAAATGAATTGAGCACTATGGCTGTCTGGCGTTTGTTTTCATTCATAAAATTAATACGCTAGAATTTCCCTTTCCCTCTGCCGTGCGCTGATCGCTCAGGGGTAGAAACTCCGACTGGTGCAATCGGATGTCTAGCCTTACTGATGAGATGTGATACAGCGAAACAGGCCTATATGTGGATGACATTATTTACAAGGTTATAAAGTTTTGAAGGACATATAAAGAATCATTATTTTCTGTCATAAAGAAATAATAATGATTTCTTGGTTCATAGAATTATAAAAATATCTGTCAAATTCGACACAAGAAAATTTAAATATACATAAAACGAATGACGATTGTAATTACACTATTTGAAATACGTTTTCCCGACATTTCTGTATAAATTCCCTAAAACAGTCTGTGAGTGTCTCTTCTTCTGAAACAAACAATGTTTTCATTTTATATTTTAGGCGCGATCATGAACAATCAATATTTTGACTGTATGTCCCTTGTATATAATTATAAAATGTCTGAATATTTCACCGGGTATTTGAATGATAGCATAGTATGACAGACAAAAATCTGAAATTATATGAATTCCAGGTGAAATAAAATGAATAAACAAAAAGAAAATTGTTTTAATTTAACGATGAGGGTTTAATTTGGGATTTCGAAAATGTAATTGTCCAATTTAAGATGAACGGATAATGATAGCGAACTGAACACCCTTTAGAAAATTAAAACAAGATGTAATCTGAGATAATTATGGGTAATTACAGCGATAAAAATGTATAATTTCAGCTTCATATGATATGGTTTTATTAAAATTCTAAAATAAGAACCTTTCAGAAAAATAAGCATTACCGAAGGCGTATACAATAATTGTGATATAAAAAATCAACCTTTTGACATACCGTGTTCATTTTTATTTTTTCGCTTTTGCTAGTATTAATATAAAGTTTACCTAAATCTATCTATCTATCTATCTATCTATCTATAGAGTGTATCAAAAATACTTTTAATAAACTTTATGGTCGGGTTCCTCACACCCCTAAAAAGGACAAAATCAAAGTCCATATAAACATGTGCCCGCAAATCCATCCTTTATTAGTTAAGTTTAAAGTTTACGGTAGACTTTGTTAAATATAAAACACAAGATACCACCAAAAAATATTTTAGAAACTTTGTCGATGTGTTCCTCACACCAAAAAAAGGACTAAAGTCCTTTTAAACATATGTCTAAAAAGCTATCGTCGTACCTCAACACAGCAACAAATGTTCAAAATGTCCTCTACTTGCTTCTATACACACATGCACCCGTCGGATCATTGACTGGCGGACCCTTTCTAATACGCCCACACAACGCCGAATGGTTCCACAGGACCCCATGACACATTGACGAAGTGCCTATGCATTATTTTAGGGGCCCCGATAGATAAATATCAAAAGAATTGAGTTCGGGGGAACTTGCAGGCCATGGAACCGGTCTGTCCCTATATATCTTTCATATCGACTTTTGTCTTTGTTTTGGTGTTAGTTTGTAAAAGTATTTTGATACATCTGCATATATATATATATATATATATATATATATATATATATATATATACACATATATATATGTGTGTGTGTGTGTGTGTGTGTGTGTGTGTGTGTGTGTGTGTGTGTGTAAAAGGCTCAAACACTAATATTCCATGGTTATAATTTGTTACATTGGAATGGTAATCACAATCCAATTCATCAGATCTACAAATTAAAAAGTTTTCTTTTTGAACTTGTAGGTCTGATGAATTGAATCGTGATCAAGATTCCAATGTAATTAATTATAGCCAGGGCATATTAGTGTTTGAGCCTTTTTTATTATATTCTTGCTCTGTCTTCTACATAGAGCGTTACCTGTATTTTAGCCTATTGGAAAAGGGAAATTTAACATATATACGAATGTATACAAACGCCAGCAGCCAGAGGGCTCAATTCATTACTGAAGAGCAATGCGCTAATAGCAGCAGTTGCAGCTAATGTTTTGAAATTAGCCTTTAGCCAGAATTATATATATATATATATATATATATATATATATATATATATATATATATATATATATATATATATATATATATATATATATATAAAATAGAATGTGTGACACAATCAATAATTGCTTGAATAAACTGTTAATTTCATGTGTCGTTTGCATTAGAAATGTAGACATGACAAGGGTTTCTGTACGTCCTATTTACTCTCTGAATCATGTTATTCCTTTTCTGTCCATTAACTAATTTTTGCCTTCATGGAAGCCAGCGACCAATAGAGTTTTTGCCCCGGACGTTTCTTTGACCGACGTCCATTTAGTGAGGATGAAGCGTCAGTTTTCCCGGCGGATGTCTCACTAAAATAGACTTGAGATTGAACACTTAGACGAATACGTACGACCGATCTCAGTGAAAAGAATGAAAGAAAGAAACGGAAGGTCAAAGATAAAAAAAAGAAGAGAAAGAGGAAATGAAGCGATAGGCATTTAGAAGAAAGAAAGAAAGAAAGAAAGAAAGAAAGAAAGAAAGAAAGAAAGAAAGAAAATAAAGAAAGAACATAAAAAAGAAAATTGGAAGAGCATCTGAAAGAAAGAAAAGGAAAAAAGGAAAGACCGCGAGGGGAAAGAAAGAAAGAAAGAAAGAAAGAAAGAAAGAAAGAAAGAAAGAAAGAAAGAAAGAAAAAGAAAGAAAGAAAGAAAGAAAGGGAAAAAAAAGGAAAAACCGCGAGGGGAAAGAAAGAAAAGGAAAAAAGGAAAGACCGCGAGGGGAAAGAAAGAAAGAAAGAAAGAAAGAAAGAAAGAAAGAAAGAAAGAAAGAAAGAAAGAAAGAAAGAAAGAAAAAAAAGAAAGAAAGAAAGAAAGAAAGGGGAAAAAAAAAGGAAAAACCGCGAGGGGAAAGAAAGAAAAGGAAAAAAGGAAAGACCGCGAGGGGAAAGAAAGAAAGAAAGAAAGAAAGAAAGAAAGAAAGAAAGAAAGAAAAAGAAAAGGGGATGTCTTAAAAAGAAAGAAAGAAGACGTAAAAATGTTGAAAATAAACAAAAATAGGAATTGAAATCTAAGAGTATAAAAATGAATGAAAATATTTAAGGTAAAAAGAAAAAAAGAAAGAAAAATATATTAAAAAAGGCGGAAGAAGTAATTTGAAGAAAAAGAAAAAGATATACAGAGAGAGAAAGAAAATATGACGAAACGAAAAAAATATTTAAAAGAAAATAAAAAAAGAAAGAAGAACGTGTATCTTAAAAAGAAAGAGAAAAAGATGGAAATATATTGAGAAGAATAGACATACGAGAAGAAAAAAAGTCTAAAAAGGAATGAAAATATTTTACAGCAAGAAAACAAATAAAAGGAGAGAAAAGAAAGAAAGAGAATTATTTTAAAAAGAAAATAAAAAGAGGAGAGAAAGGAGAAAGAAAAGACAATTAAAAAGTGGAAATATGTCAAAAAGAAAGAAAATATTTAATGAAAAAGAAAGAAAGAAAAAGGAAGTTTAGAATGAAAGAAAGTATAAATATGTTAAAAAGGATAAGTGATTAAATATGTTGAGAAGAAATAAAAATACGAAGAAAGGCAGAGAGAAAAGGAACGAAAATACGAGAAGGAAAAGAATGAAACAATACAAAGATCCAAAGAAAACAAACCAAAGAAAGCAAAAGACAGAAATAGAAAGAAATATGTCAAAAGGAAAAAAAAAAGGAAATGAGACGAAAGAAAGAAAATGAAAATATTATAAAAAGGAAAAAGAGATAGAATATATATATATATATATATATATATATATATATATATATATATATATATATATATATATATAGCTCTGGCTGACACCAAATTAGTTGTGTTTCAATCCTGGCTTGAGGCATTCGGAAGTCTAGTCACACTGAGGAGCTGTGATACAGCGAAACAGTACTGTCTGTGAATGACATAATTTAGCTCTTGAAAATACATTTCAATTGAGCACTGTTGAGTGATAAGCTAATTCTATAAACAACAGCCACCTGCACTAATGCAAAGCTCTTCAGTAAAATGAATGCAGCACTTTGGCTGATAGGCATTTGTTTACATTTGTAAAAACAATACGCTAGATTTAGTTGTGTAACTCTACCGAATGAAGATAGCTCTGGCTGACACAAAATTAGTTGTGTTTCAATACTGGCTTGAGGCATTCGGAAGTCTAGTCGCACTGAGGAGCTGTGATAGAGCGAAACAGTACTGTCTGTGAATGACATATATATATATATATATATATATATATATATATATATATATATGTATATATATATATATATATATATATATATATATATAAAAGTAAACATAGAAGTCAACACTTAGAGGCGGCAGTCTGTTTCATGCTTGATGCAATCGTCAGGCCACGACTCGTGCCCTGAGGAATGCATCAAGCATGAAACAGCCTGTCGCCGCTAAGTGTGGACTTCAATGTTCACTTTTATATTTACACACGCTCTATCTCTGATACTGAGCAATTTATCCCATAAATATAGCACATCTTAAGACTATATTTGTTTATATATATATAAAAATGTATATATATATATATATATATATATATATATATATATGTGCGTGTGTGTGTGTGTGCGTGCGTGTGTGTGTGTGTGTGTGTGTGTGTGTGTGTGTGTGTGTGTGTGTGTGGAAAAATTGCTTGTGACGCGTTTCTTCGTTCAGGTCTTCATCGAACAAAATTTGTTATGTTGGTACGACTACAAATGAACACAAACGAAGAATTTTAGAATTTTTTTTTCATATATCTAGCCTAATACTAGCACGAAGTCAAAAGTCATCGTGGCTGAGGGCTTGAGCGTGCTGGCCATGTTCAAATTAATGATCACGCTAGATAACACATTCTTTCCCATAAACTGTAACTAAGGTCTGCTCAGAAAATTATAGTATAAACCACGGGTGGGCTCTGTCGGTGTTGAATAATCACAATTGCGCCTGGGCAAGCGTCTGCAATAGGGTTTAACTAGCTGCCCTAGTAGACCCGATTCCTCGAATATATATACTTACACTGGCTAACATAAGTCTTAAACCGATGTTAAAAGTTTTATTCGTTTCAGAATATGTTTCTAATAAAACAATATCAATTAGTTTTATTGTGCACGCTTCATGCAGAATTTAATTCACTTTCGAATGATGTAAAAATTGTATATTTTTCTACAACTTGAACAATTTTAATGCATGGATATTATTATATTTAAAGGAAAACGTTATAGTAAAAATGAGCAAAAAAAAATATTTATCAGGTAAACATTAAAAGCCAATTTGTTAGTGTTCCGTACGAGGAAAGTTTGAGGTTTGCATATTTCATGTTCACGGGCGAATTTCAAAGATAGATACTGAATTACTTATATGCTGATTCATAGTTGTCTGTATTTACCTGTCAGTTCATTTGCATCAGTCTTTGTATCTTCTATACTCGCGAAAATAAGACTAAGACCGATGTTTGAAGTTTTATTCATTTCAAAATATGTTTCTAATAAAACAATATAAATTAGTTTTATTGTGCACGATTTATGAAGAATTTATTTTCTCTTTCGAATGATGTAAAAATTGTATATTTTTCGACAACTTGAATAATTTTTATGCTGGATTAATTTATATTATCAAAATTTGCTGGCAAAATATGTTTAACGTCGAATGGGTATTTTTTTGTTAAGGTAGGCTGACTTGATTCTTGAGAGATAGAGAGATATGAACAAAGATAGATAGATAGATAGATAGATAGATAGATAGATAGATAGATAGATAGATAGATATGAACAGAGATAGATAGATAGATAGATAGATAGATAGATAGATAGATAGATAGATAGATAGATAGATATGAACAGAGATAGATAGATATGAACAGACATAGATAGATAGATAAATATATATATATATAGATAGATAGATAGATAGATAGATAGATAGATAGATATGAACAGTGATAGATAGATAGATAGATAGATAGATAGATAGATAGATAGATAGATAGATAGATAGCCTGATGAAAATAAGTCTAAGTTTTATTCATTTCAGAATATGTTTCTAATAAAACAATATGAATTAGATTTATTATGTACGCTTTATACAGAATTTCTTTCGCTTTCGAATGATGTAAAAAATAGTGTATTTTTCTACACCTTGAAAATTTTAATTCTGGATTAATTTAAATTGTCTAAATTTATCGGCAAAATAAGTGTAAGACGGTATGGGTATTATGCAAATTATTTGCTAAATGGGTGGTCACATGACTGGTCATTAATGCATTACATCGTGTAATAACTGAGCATCGTTATATAATTAATTCGCTATGGGAAAGCGTCGTAATCTTAGCCCAGTGACTAGATCAAAAATAATGTTACTTCATCAACAAAATGTTTCCTTTATGTACATAAGCAAGTAATTAAATTGCTGCAAAATGGTTTGTGTTCAGGCTTGGAAGCTTTACCAGGATACTGGACAATATAAGGATAGGCAAAGATCGAGAACGCCAAGAAAAAACTAACAATGCAACTGGATAGATGAATTCATAGGCTTTCCGAAGTTAACCGAATGCTGACGGCGCGGACATTTTAAGCCAATTTGGATTATTCGGGTGCATTGCTAGAAAAAAGCCAATTATTTCGGAGAGGAAACGACTCAAGAGGCTGAATTTCGCCAAAAGTCACATTTAGTAGACGGCCGAGTAGAGTAGAGTTCTTTGGAGTGACGAGTCACGCATTTGCATCTTTGGATCGGATGGAAAAACCACAGTTAGACGCCGGCCAACCGAGGAATTCCATTCTAAATGTGTCAAAATGACGACACAAGCGGGAGGTGTGGCTGTAATGGTGTGGGGTACGTTCAGTAGCTTTGGTATTGGTCCAGTTGTTAAAGTTGATGGAAAACTCAACATTGTAGGCCATATGCAGCTAGGTAAGGAACATGTTCTGCCACATTTGACTGACCAAATGCCACATAGAGTTATTTATCAACAAGATAATAGCCCCATTCACAAAGCCAAAAAAGTAATGGAAATTTTTGATCAAGATAATATGGATGTCATTGATTTGCTTCCACAGAGTCCGGATCTTAATCCGATTGAAAATTTATAGAATTATACAGGGTGACCCCAAAAATCGGGAATTTTTGAACTGCGTGTTGCCAGACATGAGCAATTGGCAACACTGCGAGACAGTGACTTTGAGCAAGTAAACATTTCGCCATTTTACTAACGAGATGGAAATTCACAGTATCCCAGCTGAGATGTTGCAGCAGTCAATGTGGAATCTCAACAGCAGATTTCAAGAATGCATTCGTACAGGAGGACGCCATCTACAGGACGTATTTTAAAAAAAATGAAAATCCCATCATTGTTTCTTAAATGGCCTGTTTTAAGATTTCAGTTACTATGAATTAAATATTTTTCTTCCATCACTCTTGGTTTTATTGGATTAAAAAGTTCCCGTTTTTTTCGGGTCACCCTATATTTCCGAAAGAGTTCCCGCTAAAAAACCGACAAATTTCGCCCAATTATATGATTATATTAAGCAAATATGGCAGAACATTCCAAATGATTTCTGTGCTCACTTATCAAGCTCGATGACTAGACAATGTGAAGCTGTAATTAATAATAAAGATTATAGCACTAAATATTGATAAATATTTTATATTCTTTTTTTGCTCATTTTTACTATAACTTTTTGCTTTAAATATAATAATATCCATGCATTAAAATTTTTCGAGTTGTAGAAAAATATACAATTTTTACATCATTCGAAAGAGAATTAAATTGTGCATGAAGCGTGCACAATAAAACTAATTGATATTGTTTTATTAGAAACATATTCTGAAATGAATAAAACTTAGACTTATTTTCGTCAGGCTATCTATCTACCTATCTATCTATCACTGTTCATATCTATCTATCTATCTATCTATGTCTGTTCATATCTATCTATCTATCTATCTCTGTTCATATCTATCTATCTACCTATCTCTGTTCATATCTATCTATCTATCTATCTATCACTGTTCATATCTATCTATCTATCCATTTATCTATCTATCTATCTCTGTTCATATCTATCTATCTATCTATCTATCTATCTATCTATCTATCTATCTATCTATATATATATATATATATATATATATATATATATGTTCATATCTCTCTATCTCTCAAGAATCAAGTCAGCCTTCCTTAACAAAAAAATACACATTCGACGTTAAAAATATTTTGCAAGCAAATTTTGATAATATAAATTAATCCAGCATAAAAATTATTGAAGTTGTCGAAAAATATACAATTTTTACATCATTCGAAAGAGAAAATAAATTCTTCATAAATCGTGCACAATAAAACTAATTTATATTGTTTTATTAGAAACATATTTTGAAATGAATAAAACTTCAAACATTGGTCTTAGTCTTATTTTCGCGAGTATAGAAGATACAAAGACTGATGCAAATGAACTGACAGGTAAATACAGACAACTATATATCAGCATATAAGTAATTCAGTATCTATCTTCGAAATTCGCCCGCGAACATGAAATATGCAAACCTCTTGGATGTCAGTTATCAGTTACATCCTGTTAATGCCCCTCTGCAAGTTCTCCACTGCCTTAAGCGAGTATTGACCTTGCGCCATGCGTTCTTGAGAACACATCGCATAGTGGATAAAAGCGCTGGTTAGATCCAGTGACATGACCAAAAGAGTATGAGTTCAATACCCAGTTAAGGCAGTGGAGAACTTGGAGAGGGAATTAACAGGAGATAACTGACATCCATTAAAACATGGCACGTGGAACTAGAACAGTCTATCCCAGTGAGCTAAATAAAGGGTTCAGTTCGACGTTCCAACTTCCTGAAGAAGGCTGGAGTGTACAACGGCCGAAACGTTGTAATAAATATGGCGACAAAGATGATGACAATTGTCCGAATAATGTAAATAGTTTACATAAAACCACATCTCAAAAATGCACACACACACATACACACACACACACCCATATATATATATATATATATATATATATATATATATATATATATATATATATATATAGAGAGAGAGAGAGAGAGAGAGAGAGAGAGAGAGAGAGAGACATAAAGGGGAATAAATATAACACACAAGTTATTAATTTTATATAGTGTATTGTTAGAAAATTATTTTTATTTAAGTTTCTTCTTTCGATTTGCAAATTATTTGTAAAGTTTTACTTGTTAGATATTCAATTTGTAATATCAGAAATGCCAAAATTTCTTTGGCACATCGCAAATTCCACTGTACTTCCAAACCGTGATCTAATTGCTAATGTAGTTACCACTTTCACGACTGAAAAAAGCTTTTCTTGATCAATTATAACAGGCATGAAAGAAAGTCTTTTCGTTATGAAAATCACAAAATATCAGAGTATAATTATAAAAGAGATATGCACAAAATAAATTTAAAAGATGAATTAACAAATTACTTATCTTCATCATATATAAGAATGATGCTGGTTGGCGCAAATGATAAAACAGTATTTAATATCCAGTGCTTAAGAAACTCGTCTTTGGAGGGCATTCATTAGGCAGTATCTGTCCCGTGAGGGAAGGCTAGGGTTAATCCACAGTCTTTCCGCTATCACAAACGGAAAACGCCAAGGGAGCTGTGAAACTTCTGTCCCTTGTCACATGCAGATGTAAGACTTCCCGCATTAAACACGGCCTGGCACCATCTTCCGCTCGAACGGGCGTACGAATAAACACCAAACTGAATTTATTTGATGCCATAGATAATATTTTCACCAATTCATAGACAGACAACGCTAAACATATTGAAATTTCAAACTTTCAAGCTGACAGGCACAACAATTTTGAATCGTATACGCTCTATAACGTATATTTAAATCAATTATTTACAATAGAAATTCGTTGATTGTCAGGAAGAAATATATTCTCAGTTAATTATTAATACTAATTTTATTGTCAGATAAAATCGGCCGATGAAATTTATTATTAAATCGACGAGATTTTATCGATTTGTATTCCTCTCTCGCAGCGTTATCGAATATCTCAAGACCAAAATTTGTCTGGCTTCTAAAGCCTGTTCAGTTAGAGTGACCAGACACTTGCGTAGAAAAGACCCGTGAAAAAAAAAAAACTATTTAGATTCATATCCGTTATGAAGATGGCAAATGTCGGAGGAGGGGTAGACTATTTTCCAAGTTAGAGTTATCATTCCAGAGGTCGGAAATGTACTTCCCTTTAGGTGGACAGGGGTTTTGCCGTAAGCAAGGATAAGCGGTGATGGCAGGAAACAGAGAAATCAATTCACCGTGTCCAAATGTTCGTTCCTTTTGACAGCGAAGATGACCATTAGATTTAGATGCCGATTTGAGGAAAGGAAAACATATTAGATTGTGAAATGTTACTTATCTCACTTTTCTGAGACTTTTTCTAACATATATTCAATCTTGATTGATTTTTCATCTTTCGTCATCATTTGAGAGCCTTTAAACCTTTTAATAAGAAAATCAACGAACGAATATATTTTTTCGAGTTTATCTTTACCTTCCAAAAATGACGTAAATATGACCATGCTTTCTTTCTCGGTTAGTTCGTATGTTAGTTACCATATACGTTACGACGTGCCATTACCTCAGATAAATAATGGACCGCCCGGTTTTGATTGCGAGGAAAGGCAGGGGAAAACAGATTTATATGAGAGGTTGTTTACACACATAATGATGTTCACTCTGTACAAGGCTCAGGATCCACTCGATGTAGAGTGTTACAAAGTAATAGGCACAGCCATAAGCAAGGTGATAATACTACCAAGACTCAAGGCTCTATCGGATGTGAACAAGCAAAAATAATCTTTAGAAGGAGCCGGAAACCCATTCTTAAACAACTTTAAAAAAGGCTGGTTTTAGTGAGAAAAAGAAACATCATGAATAATAATAATAATAATAATAATAATAATAATAATAATAATAATGAAGAAGATGGAGGAGAATAATAATAATAAGAAGAAGATGAAGAAGATAAAGATGAAAAAGACGGAGAAAAGAATAAGAAGATGAATTATGATAATAATGAAGAAGAAAAAGAAGAAAAAGAGTAAGAAGAATAGTATGAGGAAGAAGAAAATAAAGATGAAGAAGATGGAGAATGAGCAGGAAAAGAAGAAGAAGAAAAGAAGAAGAAGAATATAAAGAAGAAGAAGAAGAATATAAAGAATATGAAAAAGAAGGAGAAGAAGAATATAAAGAAGAAGAATATGAAGAAGAAGTGTATGAAAAAGGAGAAGAAGAATATGAAAAAGAAGGAGAAAATAATATAAAGAAGAGGAAAATGAAGAAGAAAAAGAAGAAGAATATAAAGAAAAAGAATATAAAAAGAAAGAGAAGAAGAAGATTATAAAGTAGAAGAAGAAGAATATAAAGAAGAACAAGTAGATGAAGAAGAAGAGGAATATGAAAAAGAAGAAGAATACAAAGAAGAAGAAAAAGAAGAATAAAAGAAGAACTATATGAAGAAGAAAAGGAATAATAAAAAGAAGAAGAAGAAGAAGAAGAAGAAGAAGAAGAAGAAGAAGAAGAAGAAGAAGAAGAAGATAAAGGTGAAGAAGAAGATGAGAAAGACGTTAGAGAAGAGACGTTGCTAAAATAGCGTTTCGCGATTAAGTGAAAATATATATTTTGATGTGTTCTTGTTTAAATTTAGATCAAGCTGTACGGGTAAACACAGATTCCTTTCCCAAGTCTGGTCTATTCCTGATTATACAATCAGTAAAAGTCATACGGGGATTCATAATTAGTATCCAGTCTTCACAACAAAAAATATGTAGATGACAATGTTGATAGCAGAAATATAATGGAACTCTACAAGAAATCTACAGAAAATTTTAAGGAAACCCAGAAAAATAGAATCAAAATCGATTGTAAGAAGACAGAAAACATGAGAAAGAGCCCAACATATACATTCCAAATTGGAGGTACCAACATGAAAAAGATTAAATATCTAGAAAGTTTTCTAACAGAGGATGAAATGTGCAATACTGAAATCCGAATGTGCATCGGAAAATGTCTTTCAAAAACTAAGCAAAGAACTGGAAAATTTTCTTTAGAAACAAAAAAAGAGTACTAAATATTCATGAAATATTAGTCCTACTATATGGCATTGAATGCTGGTCAATCTTCTCACAGATGAAGAAGAGACTCGAAGCAACACAAACGAGGAAAAACAAACTTAAAGCAACACAAATGAGGAAGAAGAGACTTGAAGCAGCACAAATGAGGGAGAAAAAACATAAAACAGAACAAACAAGGAAGAAAAGACTTAAAGCAGCACAAACGAGGAAGAATAGATTTGAAACAACACAAACGGGGAGGAACAAACTTGAAACAACACAAACAAGGAAGAAGAGACTTGAAGCAACACAAATGAGGAAGAAGAGATTTGAAGCAACACAAACGGGGAGGAACAAACTTGAAACAACACAAACAAGGAAGAAGAGACTTGAAGTAACACAAATGACGAAGAAGAGAGTTGAAGCAACAGAAATGAGGGAGAAGAGACTTGAAGCAACACAAAGGAGGAAGAAGATACTTGAAGCAGCACAAATGAGGAAGAAGAGACTTGAAGCAGCACAAATGAGGGAGAAGAAACTTGAAGCAACACAAATGAGGAAGAAGAGACTTGAAGCAACACAAAGGAGGAAGAAAAGACTTGAAGCAAAACAAACGAGGAAGAAGAAACTTAAAACAGAACAAACGAGGAAGAAAAGACTTAAAGCAGCACAAATGAGGAATAAGAGACTTGAAGCAACACAAACGAGGAAGAAGTGATTTGAAGCAACACAAACGAGGAAGAACAAACTTAAAGCAACACAAATGAGTAAGAAGATACTTGAAGCAACCCAAAGGAGGAAGAAAAGACTTGAAGCAAAACAAATGAGTAAGAAACTTAAAACAGAACAAACGAGGAAGAAAAGACTTAAACAACACAAACGAGGAAGAAGAGACTTGAAGCAACACAAATGAGGAAGAAGAGATTTGAAACAACACAAACGAGGAAGAATAGACTTGAAACAACACAAATGAGAAAGAAGAGATTTGAAGCAACACAAACGGGGAAGAACCAACTTGAAACAACACAAATGACGAAGAATAGACTTGAAGCCGCAGAAAGATGCAACAACGAAGTTTTAGAAAAACAACAGAAACAAAGTGGAATTTATACCTATAATCAGGAAGCAGAGCTGAAATTTCTAGGGTATAGAATGAGGGAAGAGGTTTTGGAAAATTAGATACTTACAGAACAGATTTATAGCAAGAGAGACAGAGGAAAACTTCGCATAGCCTCCCTGGCGAGTAAATGGATGGTGGAACAAGATTTAAGAGAGTTAACCAAAAGACGACATTTATTAAGATCTAAAAAGGACAGGAAATTGTGGAGAGCCATCATACGCAACGTTCTGAAGATATCACATTAGAGCACGATTTTTTCTGCGTCTATCGATTTTCAAATATAAATTGCTTACATTGTAACAAGGTGAAAATGTATCCAACTATTAGAAAGGAAAATCAGGAAAAAAGTAATGATGTTGAATAGTTAGAAAAAAAAATTATTCAATTTGGTGATTTCTGTAAATATATCTTTGAGTTAGTAACATAATATTGAAGATGTTTGTACAAGATCTCTACGAATTATAAACTGTTGTCATCAAGAGAGAAAACCTCTTAAAATATAAGATAATATGTGTGAGTTTAAGCGTATGCAAACATTAAAATATGCTTAATCTAAGAGAACGCCGAAATTTGGATGAAGCAAATATCAAAGGAAGGAGATAGCCAGCTAAATAAATAGACAGATAGGGACAGTGTAAAAATGATGGATATGACGTGTGTATACTTATCAATTATTGCCGACAACATTCGTAAATAAATTTAATCAAAATCTGTTGGCTTTCTTTCTTTCTTTCTCTCTCCGTGTTCATATCTATCTATCTATCTATCTATCTATCTATCTATCTATCTATCTATCTATCTATCTGAGTTAGTCTATTATGTATTTCAGACTGTTCATATCGATCTATCTCACTCTGTTACGATCTATCTATGCATCTAGCTTTCTCAAGCTCTTCCTCAATCTATCTATCTATCTATCTATCTATCTATCTATCTATCTATCTATCTATCTATCTATCTATCTATCTATCTATCTGAATCTCTTCCTTTCAGTCTGTTCATATCTATCTATCTGAATCTCTTTCCTTCAGTTTGTTCATATCTATCTATCTATCTATCTGAATCTCTTCCTTTCAGTCTGTTCATATCTATCTATCTATCTATCTATATATATATATATATATATATATATATATATATATATATATATATATATCCTTCTATCTGTCTCACTCTGTTACTATCTATCTATGCATCTATCTTTCTCAAGCTCTTCGTCTATGTATCTATCTATCTATCTATCTATCTATCGATCTATCTGTCTATCTCAAACTGTTACTATCTATCAATGCATCTATCTTTCTCAAGCTCTTCGACTATCTATCTATCTATCTATCTATCTACTGCTTATTCATTTATATTTTCTCAATGTTAAAGTTAAACACATAAATAATTTGGCAGCGTGTAACTTCAAAGATTCAAAACATTCCTCTGCCCGCTACGCTCCTCCTATTTTCCTTTTAAGCACCATTGACGTGGCTTCAAACACGAACAGCAACAGACTTGTCAAAATGGAAATTGGATCTAAAATACTTTGAATGGAGGACGTGAGCTGGCTGCCTAATACGTTATAACGCTTCTTTCAGCTATTCCCCCAGTAAAAATGCGGAAGTACTAAGCAGAATTGTCAAAAAAGTGACAAAGATTACATAAATATCAGCCCGTTTTTGGGGATCCAAAAGTAATATTAACAATAACAATAATAGCAGTAATTATTGAATTTTCGAAGAGGAAGAAGAAAATGAAGACGATAAAGGAACAAACTTGCTGTTTGAAAAAGAAGAAGAAAATGAAGGATGAGGATGAAGAAGAGAAGAATGAGGAAGTAAAGGAGGAGGAGAAATGTAGAAGCTGAAGAAGAATGAAGAGAAGGAGGGGAAGGGTGATGCATGTCGAGGAGGAGAAAGAAAATGTAGATAAAAAAGGAAGAATAAGGAGGAAGTAGGAGGAAGTAGAAGAATGAGGAGGTGGAAGTAGGAGGAAGTAGAATAATGAGGAGGAGGAAGTAGGAGGACGTAGAAGAATGAAGAGCAGGAGGGGAAGGGAGATGCATGGTGAGGAGGAGAAAGAAAATGAAGATAAAAAATAGAAGAATGAGGAGGAAGTAGGAGGAAGTAGAAGTATGAGGAGGTGGAAGAAGAAGAATGAAGATCAGGAGGGGAAGAAAAAGAAGGATGAGGATAAAGAAGAAGAAGAAGAAGAAGAAGAAGAAGAAGAAGAAGAAGAAGAAGAAGAAGAAGAAGAAGAAGAAGAAGAAGATAGAAGAATGAGTAGGACGAAGAGGAAAATGAAAAAAACAAAAAAGAAAGTTGTAGATTAAAGGGTGAATGAGGAAAGGGAGGAAGAAAGATAGAAAAAGAAAGAAAAGAAAAGTTAAAAATAGGAATATAAGAAAAAAACAGCGAAGAAAGGAAAAAATTCAAATTCTAAAATTTTGACAGAAGAAAAAAAATAATGCCATGAAATTAGGAAAAGAGTTTATATTTGATCGCTTGGAAATTGAGAAAATTTTTAGTTTAAAATTTGAAATCAATTTGTGTTTAAATCGATTTTTCGTTTATCGCGGTTTTTCACTAAATGCAGTGACGTAGTAATACAAATTAGGTATCGTTTAGCTCGTCATGATGTAAATAACCTATATACCGAATTTGAACTAAATCGGAGGAAAAAAGTTGAATTTATAGATTTCTGACCGGCTTCATCAATTATTGATTTTTTTTTTAAATATCGATTTTTTACGCTAAGTACCTATCTCTTACATTGTAAAATGTATGTGCCAAGTCGGGTCAAAATTGGTTGGATGGATCTCGAGTGAAAAAGTTTCAGACAGACACACACACAAACATCCTCTGTTTTATATATAAATATATAGGTCAAATGCCGGGTCCTTTTTTGGCATCATTGCCTTTTTTTTCCTATTTCTCTCCCTAAGAAATGTTTTTAGCTAAAAGTTAATTAAATAACGATTAGTTCCATATGCAAAACCTTTTACGAAAATGTAAAAATTATTCTTGGGCAACGTCCATTTTATCATTTGTTTTAATACCATGTCTCCTCAAGACGCTAGTGATGATGGCTCTAAAGACATTATTCTTTATCTCTGATATTCTTGGGAAAGCTAGAATATTTTCTCCTTGCCTTCTCCACGGTTTGGAATTCAAAGTTTTTCTTTTCTCAGACAAGTTGCCACCGAACTCTAGCTAACCGTCACTACGCTGCTATTCAAAGTTTAGTTTCGGAGAGAAAGAGGCATTTACACCCTTCCAAAGAGCTTTTATGAAAAATGACTTTTCAAAAACTCACATGAAAGGATATTAATATTGTTGTGGGGCAGACCCCTTTTACACAAGATGGACTCGTCTAAAGTATACTTATACTGACAGAGTTGGAGATACGTTGAGACGAGGTTGAGATACGTAGAGTCCAGAGATAGAGAGAGAGAGAGAGAGAGAGAGAGAGAGAGAGAGAGAGAGAGATAATTACGGTTTCACTTACAGAGACTTGTACATATACTTTCTACTAACCCGCATTCCTGGACTACTAATCTTCATTCCAAGTTTGTATTCTTACGTTCAACACACTTATTTTCCTATTTCAATTACTGGCGTTGTTTATTTATTTGTGCAGGATTCCATTCCCGGAATCCACAACAAATATATAGCAATTACACATTTTGCTCTTTCTTTTCGATTTTCAGCTTATTACCTCTTAATATTCAATCAGCAAACCTGTTTCTATATGTCTTCCTTTTGTCTTTATGGTTCCCCACTTCTATTGATATACCAAGTATAGCATCAAAATTGTCCATATGAGAGGAGGGGTTTACCGGCATAATATCCTACAAAATGTTTAATATGTAAAAACCACTAAGCTGAGTTTATCTTTTCCAGGTTTTCAGATAAGACGTTTATGCATTTCGACATCATTTGTTGTAAGAATCACTGAAAACCATTTGAGTTATTCAGCTGAAAAGACAACAGGTTAAAATCATTTTGTGCCAGACTCACTGTCTTCCCAACCGAGCAATGTTGAGAGGAAAAAGATCATTCAGGCCTTCATTAATGGTACCAATATTTAGCCTCTGGCTTCCATCTTCAAAGTTCATTCAACAACCATCAAGAGAACGGTGAATAAGTTTAAAATTATAGAACATTAGAGAGGAAAACTGGATCAGGAGGGCACAGCATCAAGAAGGATCATCATTTCAACTTAGAGCTTAAGAGATCAATTAGAAATTATTATTTTATTTCCATTGATTTCTGATGTGTATCCATTTCTTTCCGGGTCCCGCCCAGATACCTAAGGTTAGAAATGGCATCATTACATTTTTCACTGACAATATATATATATATATATATATATATATATATATTACATAGATAAAGGCCTTCGTAAGGTGTGGTCTATACTCGTGAGAACACTTTTTTGTATTTCTTTGAGGCATAGGTTTCCAGGAATCTCTTCAATTAGTCTACTGGAATTTTTTCCAACCAATGAGAGGGCTCCAACTACAACAGGGATTGTTGATATTCCCATGTGCCACATTTTTGAGATTTCGATTTCAAGGTTCTTGTATGTTAATAGCTTTTCGAAGATCTTCAAAGCTACATTGCAGTCTGCAGGGACTGCCATATCAATAAGGAGGCTCTTTTTTTGTTTGTGGTGTCTAATACCAATGTCTGGGCGGTTGGCTTTGATTGTTCTGTCAGTGTGTATTGTATAGCCCCATAGAATTGTAACATGTCCTATCTCCGTAACCGGGTCCGGGTGGTGTTCATACCAATTTCTTACAGTTTCCTTTCCGTAGAAGTTGCAGATTTTCCAGTGCAGATATTTCCTTCACAATATCGTGCCGGATTTTATATTCAGTGGGTGCCAATATAGTGCAACCTGATACAAGAGGATCAATTGTTTCTGGATATTTATCACAGAATCTGCATTTTGGGCTAACATAATTTTTCAGTATATGTGCTTGATAATTACTAGTGAGCCAGCATTGGTCGCGGGCAGTAAAATTAAAAACTTGTGTTTCAGCTTTTAAGCCTGCACTATACAGCCGCTCATGGGTGCGGGGTTTATCTACATCAGCTTGTTTGGTATGGGAAGAGTATTGACCGTGAAGCGGTTTATCTGGCCATCGTTTTTGTATCTGGTCGGTTACATTTGCCTTTGCTTTCTGTTTTTTTTTTAAGTATTTTGCTGCTGCAGTCAGTGTATTGTGTTTTACTTTTATTTCTTCCCCCATTTGAAACTCAATTTTGAACTTGTTGGCTTCCTTTATTACGGAATAAGGTCGCTTCATGTTTTGCTGAATAAAGTCGCTTACTATTTTCATGTTTTGCTGAATAAAGTCGCTTACTATTTTCATGTTTTGCTGAATAAAGTCGCTTACTATTTTCATGTTTTGCTGAATAAAGTCGCTTACTATTTTCATATTTTTCTAAATAAAATCTCTTACTATTTTCATGTTTTGCTGAATAAAGTTGCTTACTATTTTCATGTTTTGCTGAATAAAGTCGCTTAATATTTTCACGTTTTGCTGAATAAAGTCGCTTACTATTTTCATGTTTTGCTGAATAAAATCGCTTATATTTTCATGTTTTGCTGAATAAAGTCGCTTACTATTTTCATGTTTATTATTATTATTATTATTATTATTATTATTATTGGATATCGATGGTCATAACTTTCTACAACTTGTTTTATTTACTACGTGTCCTTTATTTCTGTAAGCCATTTGCATAAGTTAGTCATGGAGGTTACTCGGTGTTTTCCCCCTGCTTCTCTGCCCTATAAGCGTTATATTCGCAAAGCCTTCTTTCTTCTTTATGTTTCCCAGAGATTTTCACTATCGCTTTTTGAAGGTAAGCAGTTTGTCATATTCGAATTAAATCTTCTCCTAAAACAATAAAAAGAGTAAAATGAACGAAATAAAGGGAAACGGTGAGGAAGAAGAATTGAAGAAAGAAAAATAGAAAGAATATATGATAGCAGGGGAAGAAAGAAAAGAAGAAAAAAGGAAGGAAGGAAGGAAGAAAGAAAGAAAGAAAGGGAGGAAGGAAGGAAGGAAGGAAGGAAGGAAGGAAGGAAAGGAGAAAGAAAGAAATAAAATGAAGCACGACAACGAAAGAAACAAAGAAAAGAAGGAAGGAGGAAAGAAAGAGAGAAAAGAAAAAGAGAGAAATTGAAAAAGACAATGAAGAAAGAAAGAAAGAAAGAAAGAAAGAAGGAAAGAAAGAAAGAAGGAAAGAAAGAAAGAAAGAAAGAAAGAAAAAAGGACGCAAAATATAAAGAAAGAAAGGAAAGGAAGTATGGCACAAAGAAAAATAAAAAAATAAAAGGAAACAAAAGAGAAAGAAAAAAGGAAATAAAGCAAGACGAAGGAAGGAAGGAAGGAAGCGGGAAAGAAAGAAAAGAAAAAAGAAAGAATTATAGACAATGAAGCAAGATAGAAAGCAAGCAAACAATAAAAAAAGAAAGAAAGAAAGAAAGAATGAAAGAAAGAAAGAAAGAATGAAAGAAGGAAAGAAAGAAAGAAGGAAAGAAAGAAGGAAAGAAAGAAAGAAAAAAAGGACGCAAAATATAAAGAAAGAAAGGAAAGGAAGTATGGCACAAAGAAAAATAAAAAAATAAAAGGAAACAAAAGAGAAAGAAAAAAGGAAATAAAGCAAGACGAAGGCAGGAAGGAAGGAAGCGGGAAAGAAAGAAAAGAAAAAAGAAAGAATTATAGACAATGAAGTAAGATAGAAAGCAAGCAAACAATAAAGAAAGAAAGAAAGAATGAAAGAAGGAAAGAAAGAAAGAAGGAAAGAAAGAAAGAAAGAAAGAAAGAAAGAAAGAAAGGTGAGCAAGGAAACTAAACTAAAGGGAGAAAGAAAATAGAAGGAAAAGTAAAACATGAAGGAGAAACAAAGTTAAATAAAATGTCGTCATTTTCTTTTTCGATAGTTTTCGAGATAATGCGAAAAATAGAAGTAAAAAAGGAAATCCCAGAAAAATGCAGACACTTCGGACCCAGGATCGAAACCAGGATGTAAGCACAAAAACGGTACCCCCACCAACAAAAAAGGCAATAAAGAGCAAAGAACAATGAAAAATATTCAAGAAATATGAAACGGGGGTGCAAAGAAAACGAAAACACGGTAATAGCAGGCAAATATGCACAGAATTTTTTTTAAAAAAATATTCTGTTGGCAGATAGACTACTTTAGAACAAAAAAAAGAAATTCACAAATTATATCGAACATGTTAAATCCACTACGAAAGAAAAGGAATTAAATAAAAGGTGAAAATATCTGGGAGGAAAAACATAGAAATACAATCGCACTTCGAAAAAGGTTTTTTTTTTTTTAAAAAAAAGAAAAAGAAAAAGAATGATAAATTACGACTCCAAACAGGAAATTTGAAATCTAAATATATTAAGACTAAATAAAGAATTGCTTAGAACCGGACAGAAAGGCTCCACGGCACTTCTTAAAAAAGTAACAAATATATCCAAATAAAATAAAGGAAAACTGACAACATTTAATATCAACATACAGTATTGACGCTGAATTCGTAATTTTAAGTGGTTTTAAAACAACGAAAGCAAAAAACCGGAAGTTCTAGACCTGCGCATGCGTATCTAAGTATTCGTTATGGGGTTCTGTGTATGTAACTTGGGCTTTCTGTTTATAATATGCTTTTAGGATATGGAAAATATTTACTTTTTGGAAGGAAACGATAAAGGAAGATGAATATGTCACTCTTCTGCTCAGAGACCATGGATTAAACATGAATTCGACGTCACAGATGATTCATGCTCAGCAACAATCTCTTGTAAGGATTTTTTGGGGCGGGGAGGTTCTAAAATTACGATGACAATTGTAAGTCGGCAATTGAACTGCCAATTCTCACTTGGCAGAGTTTTAAAACAATAATGCAGCTTTGTAGTTAATTAATTAATTTCCATTCTCCAAAACCCTTCTCTAGCGCTATTTCCATGGCAAATGTTCCACTAGTTCAAACCTTTACAGCTATGACTCACCATGCCGGACACACGGGGTTGAATCATCCTTATTCCCTTCGTATTTTCATTCGTAGGAAAATTCCAGCTTCTTTTCGAGAATCGCTAAATTTGTGGAACAGATTCCCGAGGGGATATTTCCCTGATCTCTACAATCTTATCATCTTAAAGTTTAGCTTAAAAAATTGTTCGGATGAGCACTTCGCTATGCTGCCTAGAGGTTTTGAATTTAAACGCAGTACTAAACTAGTGACGAGGTCTGGCCAATTTACAGTTGAGGAATTCTATGCTGGAAGTTTCTTTTCTCGCAATGAAGAAGCTAGTTAAAAATAAATTAACAAACTTTTTATTGAATTGGTTGGCAATATTAATGGCAAGGATGTTTGATGAGCATCAGAAATGGCATTGATAGTTGTTTGGAGATTGGTGAGTTTTGGTCGAAAGTTCCAGGTCCAGTTTGATTCTCTGCGTTGGTAGAACTTAATTTGCGTGGCTAAAACCATCTTCAACCATATACGAACTTGGGAATGAATGCAAGTAAAAATGACTCAACCGGTGCAATGACGTTGGAATATTTAGTAGCCGTATAATAATATAAATAACGTTAGTAATACTTTACTGCATATCTGAAGCCCATATAAATATAAGTAAATATTATAAATGTAAGTAAATTATTTCCTTCATGTATACGGAAGTAAAATATTACTTAACGTTATTTACATTATTCACACTGTTATCCTCATCTACATTACCATATTCACAACGTTTCAGCCGTTGTACTCTCCGGCCTTCATTAGGTGATTGGATCACTGAGATAAGGTATTAAAAAATTACTTGCATTATTTACATTATTCAGACTGTTATCCTCGGCCTCTATATCTCTGAGATGATGTATTATGATTATTTGCATTATTTACATTATTCAGACTGTTATCCTCATCTCCATTGCCATATTCACAACGTTTCAGCCATTGAACGTTCCGGCCTTCTTCAGGTGATTGGAATTTCGAACCGAACAATTTATTTCGGCCTGCAGTGTAAATTGTTCTAGATCCACGTGCCATGCCTCTTCCAGATATCTCAGCTATTTCCCTTTAAGTCCACTTTCAAGTTTCAGTTCACCATTCCTGTAGTTGATATTGAACTCACAACTCTTTGGATCTAACCAACGCCTTTATCCGCTGAGCATGTGTCCTTCAGGACATGATTTTTGGGGGACTTATAAACCTAATGTCTCAGCAACAAATTTTTAACAGTGCTCATAATACATAACCGCAGAGATATAGGCAGATACTGAAGTAAAATATGTCTGAGAAAAAAAGAACTTCCATGAAGCTATAACATACCTGAGGGTAATCTTAAAGATGACATTTTATTAGTAATTAATGTTGTCTATCAACCTTTAATTTAAAAACAGATGAATAGGAAAATAACACCGATATTCATCTTATTAAGAAGGAGAAAACATAATATGACACAAGTCCAAGTGTACAAATATATTCATAACTGATTTTGACCCTATTTACGTTATTCGGACTATTGTCCTCATCTTTGTCGCCATATTTATTACAACATTTAGGCCCTTCAGTATCTGTCTATATTTCTGTGATGAGGTATTATGTACATTATTTACATTATTCGAACTATTGTACAACATCTTTGTTGCCGTATTTATTACAAAGTTTCGGCCCTTCAGTAGCTGTCTATATTTCTGAGATGAGGTATTACGTACACTATTTACATTATTCGGTCTATAGTCCTCATCTTTGTTGCCGTATTTATTACAAAGTTTCGGCCCTTCAGTATCTGTCTATATTTCTGAGATGAGGGATTATGTAAACTATTTACATTATTCGAACTATTGACCTCATCTTTGTTGCCGTATTTATTACAAAGTTTCGGCCCTTCAGTATCTGTCTATATTTCTGAGATGAGGTATTATGTACACTATTTACATTATTCGGACTATTGTCCTCATCTTTGTCGCCATATTTATTACAACGTTTTGGCCCTTCAGTATCTGTCTATATTTCTGAGATGAGGTATTATGTACATTATTTACATTATTCGAACTATTGACCTCATCTTTGTTGCCGTATTTATTATAAAGTTTCGGCCCTTCAGTATCTGTCTATATTTCTGAGATGAGGTATTATGTACACTATTTACATTATTCGGACTATTGTCCTCATCTTTGTTGCCGTATTTATTACAACGTTTCGGCCCTTCCGTATCTGTCTATATTTCTGAGATGAGGTATTACGTACACTGTTTACATTATTCGGACTATTTTCCTCATCTTTGTTGCCGTATTTATTTCAACGTTTCGGCCCTTCAGTATCTCTCTATATTTCTGAGATGAGGGATTATGTACACTATTTACATTATTTGGACTATTGTCCTCAACTTTGTCGCCATATTTATTACAACGTTTTGGCCCTTCAGTATCTGTCTATATTTCTGAGATGAGGTATTCCGTACACTATTTACATTATTCGGACTATAGTCCTCATCTTTGTTGCCGTATTTATTACAACATTTCGGCCCTTCAGTATCTGTCTATATTTCTGAGATGAGGGATTATGTACACTATTTACATTATTCGGACTATTATCCTCATCTTTGTCGCCATATTTATTACAACATTTCGGCCCTTCAGTATCTGTCTATATTTCTGTGATGAGGTATTATGTACATTATTTACATTATTCGAACTATTGTCCTCATCTTTGTTGCCGTATTTATTACAAAGTTACGGCCCTTCAGTATCTGTCTATATTTCTGAGATGAGTTATTACGTACACTATTTACGTTATTCGGACTATTGTCCTCATCTTTATCGTCATATTTATTACAACGTTTCGGCCGTTGTACGCTCCGGCCTTCTTCATGTTGTTGGAATGTCGAACTGAACCCTTTATTGCGCTCACTGGGGTAGACTGTTCTAGTTCCACGTGCCATGTGTAATGGATGTCAGTCGTAAATTTTCTACACTGCCTTAACCGATAGTTAGATCCAGTGACAGGACCCAAGGATTTTTGAGTTTAATTCCCGGTTACAATGTTTACTATAAAACATTGAAAATAAATGTTAAACCTGATTTCTGTTCTTTTATTTTAACTAAAATGTAACCCCTCATATCCGGACTTTGTAACCAATACCTCATATCCGGAAAGTCTCCTTAGTCCGGTTGTCAGGGATTATACTGTATTTTTCTAATTATATCTTTTAAAAATATATATTCAAACGAGTAACTTCATATACTCTCTATTTATTTTCTTTTTTACTTCCAAATCATATAAAGATGGCCGATTACAGCTTCCCGTTCTCGTGCGTTGTTTAAAGCAGTTAATCCCTCTTTCAGGCTTCTACTCAGTCACATTTATATTTTTTCAACATCCTCTTCACCTACCTGTGGTTTACGCTGCATCTATACTTAGAGAACCTTACTTAAAATTTCTAAGAGAGAGAGAGAGAGAGAGGGAGAGAGAGAGAGAGAGAGAGAGAGAGAGAGAGAGAAAACGTATATTCTGTCATGATCAGTAATTTGAACAATGCCAGTACGTTTAAAGCCTCGGTCACGCTGACTTCATGCGAGTGCAACAGGCGACGGCTTCTGAATAGCTTCAGGAACTTTCTAACGATTCCCCCCCCCCCGATTCACTTTGTCCATTGTTCTTTTTTAAATAATTTACTTTATTAACCTCGATTTAGGTCTGTTGAACGAGGTCCTATACCGGTTAGCTAACCCGTTTTCAGTTTAACTTTTTCTTATCATCATGAGTGGTAATGATAAAACTAATTTTTGTCTGTTTATGGCAGTGATAAAATTTTGCATTACTAAACATATCTTCATATATATATACATATATATATATATATATATATATATATATATATATATATATATATATATATATATATATATTAAGCTTATCACCGCAAGCAAGGCTGGAGGCCACTAGCACGCAAGGGGTTACAGAAGGTTTGGAGGAAGAGCAGATAGGAGTGGTAAAGGAGAGGATGTGGAGAAGATAGTGGATCGATCAAGGCAAGGGGGTTACAGAAGATTTGGAGCGAGAGCAGATGGGAATGAAAGGTGAAAGGACGTGGAGAAGGGAAGTGGATAGATCATATATATATATATATATATATATATATATATATATATATATATATATATATATTAATGCATGTTTCATTAAATAGTATAAACAAGTTTTGTCTATTTATTTTAAATAAGTTCCTTTTATATTGTCTGATAACGTTAATAACATTATCATTGAAAGACGAAAGGAAATCACCATATTGATTGTTTAAATCCAATCTAAGCTTTCGGCTTACATAAGCCATTATCAAAGATGACAATTACATTTCAATATATCAAACAATACACGGACGAAACAATAATGATAGTCTGTTTTTATTGCATGAAATATTTCAAAGTAGACAATATGAAAGGAACTTACTTAAAATAAATAGGCACAACTTGTCTATATTATTTAATGAAACATGCACATATATATATATATGTATGTGTGTGTGTGTGTGTGTGTCTGTGTGTGTGTGTGTGACTATTCTGAAAGGGGTCTATGAAAAACGTCTTTCTATAGAATTCGTGTTTGAGTTATGAATTTTAAATGCTTTTATGTTAAAAGTGAAACGAGATAGGAATCAGATGCATTTCGTCACTTTTCTCAAAGAAAAAAAAAGAAGGTATCTGTTCATGACATGGAAATGTAGGTATAGCTGAGAGTTCTTGCCCTGACTGATTCGCCAGATTCTGAAATGAAAATTTGGTTCATATTCAGTGCTACTTGAGTTCGCCCTGTTTCCACTTCACGTCTGAGTCTGTACTAACCGAACGAAATAGGGAATGAATTCATGAAAACAGCATCACCAAATACACGCGACATTTTAACCCTGCGTCCTGGGTAAGATGATAAACTACATCCAAGAGCAAGGCCTCTGATCAGGAGGTTTTCAGGAGCGTGGAACCACCTCTTAATTGCTAATGTTCCCAGGTCAACCCTGACCCGGGGTGGTAGCATCTGTTAGGGCCCCAGCTATGGTCAAATAGTGATACCCAAACTGGGGTCAAAACACTATGAATGTGTAAAAATAAGTTTTAATACATACCAGAAATATTTTGTAAAAAACATAAAACATATTACCAGCAATACATTTTTAGAAAAAAAAGATATTACCAACTATAGTTTATTCCGAAGAAAATATTACCAGCAATAAAAATCTTCTCGACATTAAATAACCCATTGAGGTTGATATGCCGTAAAACAAACCAAACCAAATCAATATATACTGAGATAGATAGATAGATAGATAGATAGATAGATAAAAATATTGCCAGCATTAAAAATCTTTTCGACATTAAATAACCCATTGAGGTTGATATGCCGTAAAACAAACCAAACCAAATCAATATATACTGAGATAGATAGATAGATAGATAGATAGATAGATAGATAGATAGATAAAAATATTGCCAGCATTAAAAATCTTCTCGACATTAAATAACCCATTGAGGTTGATATGCCGTAAAACAAACCAAACCAAATCAATATATACTGAGATAGATAGATAGATAGATAGATAGATAGATAGATAGATAGATAGATAGATAAAAATATTGCCAGCATTAAAAATCTTTTCGACATTAAATAACCCATTGAGGTTGATATGCCGTAAAACAAACCAAACCAAATCAATATATACTGAGATAGATAGATAGATAGATAGATAGATAGATAGATAGATAGATAGATAGATAGATAAAAATATTGCCAGCATTAAAAATCTTTTCGACATTAAATAACCCATTGAGGTTGATATGCCGTAAAACAAACCAAACCAAATCAATATATACTGAGATAGATAGATAGATAGATAGATAGATAGATAGATAGATAGATAGATAGATAGATAAAAATATTGCCAGCATTAAAAATCTTTTCGACATTAAATAACCCATTGAGGTTGATATGCCGTAAAACAAACCAAACCAAATCAATATATACTGAGATAGATAGATAGATAGATAGATAGATAGATAGATAAAAATATTGCCAGCATTAAAAATCTTTTCGACATTAAATAACCCATTGAGGTTGATATGCCGTAAAACAAACCAAACCAAATCAATATATACTGAGATAGATAGATAGATAGATAGATAGATAGATAGATAGATAGATAGATAGATAGATAAAAATATTGCCAGCATTAAAAATCTTTTCGACATTAAATAACCCATTGAGGTTGATATGCCGTAAAACAAACCAAACCAAATCAATATATACTGAGATAGATAGATAGATAGATAGATAGATAGATAAAAATATTGCCAGCATTAAAAATCTTTTCGACATTAAATAACCCATTGAGGTTGATATGCCGTAAAACAAACCAAACCAAATCAATATATACTGAGATAGATAGATAGATAGATAGATAGATAGATAGATAGATAGATAGATAGATAGATAAAAATATTGCCAGCATTAAAAATCTTTTCGACATTAAATAACCCATTGAGGTTGATATGCCGTAAAACAAACCAAACCAAATCAATATATACTGAGATAGATAGATAGATAGATAGATAGATAGATAAAAATATTGCCAGCATTAAAAATCTTTTCGACATTAAATAACCCATTGAGGTTGATATGCCGTAAAACAAACCAAACCAAATCAATATATACTGAGATAGATAGATAGATAGATAGATAGATGAAAATATTACCAGCATTAAAAATCTTTTCGACATTAAATAACCCATTGAGGTTGATATGCCGTAAAACAAACCAAACCAAATCAATATATACTGAGATAGATAGATAGATAGATAGATAGATAGATAGATAGATAGATAAAAATATTGCCAGCATTAAAAATCTTTTCGACATTAAATAACCCATTGAGGTTGATATGCCGTAAAACAAACCAAACCAAATCAATATATACTGAGATAGATAGATAGATAGATAGATAGATAGATAGATAGATAGATAGATAAAAATATTGCCAGCATTAAAAATCTTCTCGACATTAAATAACCCATTGAGGTTGATATGCCGTAAAACAAACCAAACCAAATCAATATATACTGAGATAGATAGATTGATAGATAGATAGATAGATAGATAGATAGATAGATAGATAGATAGATAGATAGATAGATAGATTACCAGCATTAAAAATCTTTTCGGCATTAAATAACCCATTGAGTTTGATATGCCGTAAAACAAAATAAACCAAACCAAACATTTTAACCCACTAGATCAGTGTTTCGCATCCTATTTTCATCCAGTTCCCGCTTTGGGCACAATCATTTTGTCAACGTCTCCCCCAGTCATATTATACCGAATTCATCTTTCATAGCAAGATAACTCTTGAGTATTAGTGCAAAAATAATTTATTTTATTTAAAGTATTGTCATTTCTATTATAAATGCCAATGATTAAAATGCTACAAAAAACTTTTTACATTGCTTGGGCTATCATCCTCAAATTTATTGCCATATCTATCTCAACGTTTCGGCCGTTATGCACCCCGGGCTTCTTCAGGTGGTTGAAATGTCGAACTGAACCCTTTATTTCGCTCCCTGGGGTTGACTGTTCTAGTTCCACGTGCCATGTCTAATGAATGTCAGTTATCAATTATCTCCTGTTAATTCAACTCTCCAAGTTCTCCACCGCCTTAACCAGGTATTGAACACACACTTTTTGGGTCCTGCCACTCGATCTAACTAACGCCTTTATCCACTGTGCCATGTGTCCTTGATGTGACAACAACGATGAGGATGATCGTCCGAGCAATGTAAATAGTGTACATAATACCTCACCTCAGAAATATAGACAGAAACAAACTTTTATTTGATAGCTTATCTCAATGTTTTCAATGCGATGGTTGACTTCGCTGCTGACTGGCGAAGGATCTTAGGCTAGGTCCTATGCCACTTAGAAGTAATTGCAGATCTTCTCAGTTTGTTATTTGCAGGCAGTTTCTTTGTTTTGTAAAAAGCTGCGGAACTGCTCTGAAACCCCATCCAGCCATATAGGAAATTTGAAAAGCAAGAAGAAATTTCTTATACCTTCTCACAGATTTAGATAACTATCAGAAATGTCCTTTTGTCCTCAATGTTGTATAATTTTAGAAAATTCGAAAAAAATGGATAATTGCCCACCACTCCATTGAATATGTTCACCGCCCCCCCCCCCACCACCACCAAATGAACTAAAAAATTCCCAGTACCCACTTTCAAAATAACAGA
>OZ038511.1:22550962-22595962 GCA_964036315.1 Acanthosepion esculentum | reverse complement strand
GAAATCTAAACGAAAAAGGTTAAGAAAAGAAAACATTTTCTTTCTATTCTTCTTTTCCATCAATATATTTTAGCCTATCTTCCCATGAATTCTAACATGATGACATCTATCTATCTATCTATCTATCTATCTATCTATCTATCTATCTATCTATCTATCTATCTGTTTCGGTATATTATCATCTACCTATCTATTTATCTCTATTGTTATGTCATTATACATATATTTGTCGATGTCATTTCAGATTTATCTAGCTATAGTTATTTAGCTAGCTAGCTCTTTCGGTATATTAATATGTATGTATGTATCTATCTATCTACCTTTGGCATTTCAGATCTATCTATCTATCTATATATCTATATATCTATCTATCGTTGGCATTTCAGATCTATCTATCTATCTCTCTATCTATCTCTCTATCTCTCTATCTATCTCTGATTTCATATCTATATATCTATGTGATTTCATATATATCCATCTATCTATCTATTTATCGATCTATCTTTGGCATTTAATATCTATCTATCTATCTATCTACGTGATTTCATATCTATATATCTATTTATGTATCTATGTGATTTCATATCTATCTATCTATCTATCTGTCTATCTATCTATCTATCTATCTACGTGATTTCATATCTATATATCTATTTATCTATCTATGTGATTTCATATCTATCTATCTATCTATCTATCTATCTATCTATCTATCTATATATCTCTCTATCTGTATTAATCCATTTATCTCAGTTTCAATCAGTTTTTATATCGATCTCAAAATGTTCGTATCCCCCTCTGTTTCTCTTCAGACTGCAGTTTTTATATTTAAACCAACAGTTTCCATAAAAATTTAACTGAATCTGTGTTTTGTCTTCTAAATTAAGAGTTTAAAATTTTACAAAAACTTTTTCAAAGCGGATTCGGGTTATTGTTGTTTATGTGATTTCTACAATGAATTCAGACTGATTCCATCTCTCTCTCTACATATATATATATATATATATATATATATATATATATATATATATATATATATATATATATATATATATATATAGTCTTCCACATGTGTAGACATCATTTTTTGAAACCTAAAAGAATGGCTTATTCTCGAAAACCAACAGCTTAGTATCGCTTTGTAATTCTCGGCATTGAATTGAATCATTTATGATTGGCACTATTTTACAAGTTCTTTTCATGCATCGAAAAGTCAATTTCAACGCTTCAATGAAACTATGCAAAATTATCAGACAAGGACGTATTAAACATAAATGAGTTATTTTCGTGATTAATATTCCGGATGGCATTTCTTTTACAATATTGAGACAATTGGAACTGTCTCTTTTAAACAAATTCTTTATGCGCACACACAAACACACACACACACACACACACACACAAATACACACAGTGAGAGAGAGAGAGAGAGGGAGAGAGAGGGAGGGAGGGAGAAACATACACAAACACACAAACACACACACACATATATATAGGTATTAATGTAGATAAATTAAATTACTAGATATTAGCAAGCGTATATATATATATATAT
Organism: Acanthosepion esculentum; assembly: GCA_964036315.1. NCBI lineage: Eukaryota > Metazoa > Mollusca > Cephalopoda > Sepiida > Sepiidae > Acanthosepion > Acanthosepion esculentum. The sequence goes on along the minus strand of OZ038511.1, from coordinate 22,594,407 downwards.
ATTTATGCCACGGGTTTCGATCCTGGCAACCGGACGTGTAGCCACACTGATGAGCTGTGATACAGCGAAACAGTGTGTCTGTGGATGACAATAATATATATATATATATATATATATATATATATATATATATATATATTCTATATATATATATATATATATATATATATATATATATATACAGGGGTTGGACAAAATAATTGAAACACTTATTAAATTCAAAGAAAATTTATACAATATTGGTCCTCCTTTAGCCTCACATACAGTTTTAATACGTCTAGGAATGGAATCATACAGCTTCCTGATTTCATCCAGAAGAATTTTCAGCCATTCTTCCATTAACACCTGCTCTAACTCTTTAAGACACGACGGTGGAGGATAGCGGCTCTTAAATTGTCGCTCCAAAATCCACCACAAATGTCTAATAATATTGATATCTGGAGATTGGTGAGGCCATTCCATATGTCCGTGCTCACTTTCATGCTCTTCATACCAATTCTTAACCACTCAAGCGGTATGTATTGGAGCATTAACGTCTTGGGAGATGTAGTCACCATCAGGGAATAAAGTCTGAGCCATTCGATGAACATGATCACCCAAAATGTTCAGGTAATCTTTGCTGTTGATTCTACCACGCAGTGCAACTATTGGACCGAGACATTTCCATCATATAGCGGCCCAAACTATCACTGATCCACCACCATGCTTCACTGTTGGAAGAAGGCAGTCAGGGTTGTAATCTTCTTTGGGCTGCTTCCACAATTAAAATTGCCCTGAAGTTGGGAAAAGAGAAAAACTGGACTTGTCTGAGAATATGACTTGCTTTCATTCGTCTGTAGACCAGGCATTGTGATCTCTGCACCACTTCAACCTCTTCTGAATGGAGAGAAGAGGTTTCCTTACAGCGGCTCTTCCATGATATCCAGCCTTATGGAGCTCACGACGAACAGTTTTAGTAGAAACTGGACCATTCAGATGATTATTCAACTCAGCAGTCACTTTGGTCGCAGTAGTCCGATGATTTTTCGCCCCATTGCGTTTCAATGCACGTCGGTCCCTGTCAGTAAGTTTTCAAGTCCGGCCCTAATTGCTATGCTTGCTAGAGTTTTTACCCTGTTTCTTGAATTGCGTCATAGTTCTTGATATGGTAGGTCTTGAAAAACCAAACAGTTTAGCAACCTTAGTGATCGAGGCTCCTGTTATGCGAGCTCCAACAATTTCCCCTTTTTCGAACTCGGAGAGGTCACGCATTTAGCTTAAATTTTACTAAATTCTAAAAATAAATAAGCCAAAGACACTAAATTTGATAAATAAACGTATTTACAATAGATATAACCTGCAATAACGAAGCTTTAGTTAAAGTTCTTAATATAATAGGTCTTTGAAATATAGTAGTGGAATTTGCACCTGTTCCAATTATTTTGTCCAACCCCTGTATATTTGCCCTATATATATATATATATATATATATATATATATATATATATATATATATATATATATATATATTGAGGCGTGCGTTGTTGTAGACTACTTTATACTATTTTATTTATGTTAGGTTTTTGGTTTGTATTGTGAAAATTCGTGAAGCCTTCGCAATTAAAAACCAAAAACCCAAATGAATAAAACAGGATTTAATACAGGTAGAAACATCTTGAATACATGTAAGAAATAATCTTCCAAATAATAAATACTAGCCCCCCTCCTAAATCGATAATGAACTAATCCAACAACACGGCTTGGATGGCCCAAAATAGTATCTACAAAAAATAAAAAGCAACCTAAATGATGGTTGACGACAACCGAAAACACAGCAATACAACAAGGACTACTGTCTTTTTTCAACTTAGACCCAAAGGCAACATACCAAAGACTGGGGTCTTTTTACAACAACTTAAGCCCACTGGCAACATACCAAAGAGTGGGGTATTTTTACAACAACTTAAGCCCAAAGGCAACGTACCAAAGACTGGGGTATTTTTACAACAACTTAAGCCCAAAGGCAACATAGCAAAAGAGTGGGGTCTTTTTACAACAACGTAAACCAAAAGGCAAATAACAAATACTCGGGTTTGTTTTCAATAACTTAAGCCAAAAGGCAACGCAACAATGGCTGTGGTCTTTTTTCAGAAATTTAGACCCAAAGCCAAATAACAAAGACCCGGGTCTTTTTTAAATAACTTAAGCCCAAAGGCAACACACCAAAGACGGGTTTTTTTTCAACAGCTTAGACCCAAATACAAAGAAACTTGCGAAAAAGCAAGAAGAAATCAAAAGAAAGATAATTAAGTGAAAAAGTTACGTCATGTTCATCAACACGTACCTGAATAATAACATGACTATATATATATATATGTATAAATATATATACATATATATATATATATATATATATATATATATATATATATATATATATATATATATATATATATATATATATTGTGTGTGTGTGATTAAATAAATTACAAACATTATTCTGCTTATTTTTAGAATAACACTTTCATATTCCTGAATATTTCCCTGTATTACGCAGAAAGAAATAACCTGTAACATTTGCGCCTCTGATGAAGATCTCAGAAAGAGATGGAAAGTTCTTGGGAAATAAAAGTGATTTTCACTATTACAGTGCATTTCTCGCATCATTTGATTGTAATACACAGAAAAATATTCGGGAATATGAAAGGATTATGCTAAAAATGAGCAGACAAAATGTTTGTAATTTATTTAATCTAACATGCCTAGAAGAGAATTTGCTGTCTAACACACCACACATAATGCTCTCCACAATTTCCTCTCCTTTGTAGTTCCGGGTTGTCTTTTTGTCATCTCTACTAAACCTTGTTCCGCCATCTAATATTACTCAAGGTTCGCTTGGTATGTTATGCCCTGTGTTCTTCACCCCATCTTGGCTTCAATCTGTCCTGAGAGTATCAGATTTTCCAAGCCCTCGTTCCTCTGTCCCTCTTGCCTTCAATCTGTCTTGTGAGTATCAGATTTTCCAAGCCCTCTTTCCTCTGTCCCGCTTGCCTTCAATCTGTCCTGAGAGTATCAGATTTTCCAAGCCCTCTTTCCTCTGTCCCTCTTGCCTTCAATCTGTCCTGTGAGTATCAGATTTTCCAAGCCATCTTTCCTCTGTCTCTCTTGACTTCAATCCGTCCTGTGAGTATCAGCTTTTCCAAGCCCTCTTTCCTCTGTCCCTCTTGCCTTCAATCTGTGTTGTGAGTATCAGATTTTCCAAGCCCACTTTCCTCTGTCCCTCTTGTCTTCAATCTGTCCTGTGATTATCAGATTTTCCAAGCCCTCTTTCATCTGTCCGTCTTGCCTTCAATCTGTCCTGCGAGTATCAGATTTTCCAAGCCCTCTTTCCTCTGTCCGTCTTGCCTTCAATCTGTCCTGTGTGTATCAGATTTTCCAAGCCCTCTTTCCTCTGTCCCTCTTGCATTCAATCTGCCCTGCGAGTATCAGATTTTCCAAGCCCTCATTCCTCTGTTCCTCTTGCCTTCAATCTGTCCTGTGAGTATCAGATTTTCCAAGCACTCTTTTCTCTGTCCCTCTTGCCTACAACCTGTCCTGTGAGTATCAGCTTTTCCAAGACATCTTTCCTCTGCCCCTCTTGCCTTCAATCTGTCCTGTGAGTATCAGATTCTCCAAGCCCTCTTTTCTCTGTCCCTCTTGCCTTCAATCTGCCCTGTGAGTATCAGATTTTCCAAGCCCTCTTTCCTCTGTCCCTCTTGCCTTCAATCTGTCCGGGGAGTATCAAATTTCCCTAACTCACTTTCCTTATTAAGTTTTCTTGAAATCTCAACTGTTTCTTTCTGATAATTAAATGTAAACGTCCTTTTATTGTTTCCATTTTATGTAAAACTTCAACGTGCTCACACGTTCGGACCGTGGTCTTCTCAGCATCCTCCTCATACCTTATACAAGTAAATTACAATAAGCGCACCTTTTGGAGTAATCACTTCTGATAACGAGATTTGTGCGTATTTCTTTCAGACATTTAAAGAGCTCTCGAATAATTATGCATACGAGTTCATTTGAGTGCAAATTTTTAAAAAAGCGGCATTGAAGAGGATCATGTTTCATTAATAGAAGGAAAAATATATTTGCGACATTAAGGAGAAGAAAAAAATGGCGCAATATACTTGTTTCATCTTCAAAGCTTTCACGGTTTCGTTTCCTTTGTTCAAGCGCTTTCAGCCGGTAGGTAGCGTTTCTATTATTTCACGGTCAGTTCGCAATTCATCGATCTAACCGAATCAATTTTATTACAATTGAATTGATTACGCCTATCCTCCACCTCCTAGAATCGATCTATATATCCATATTCTCTCTCTCTCTCTCTCTCTCTCTATATATATATATATATATATATATATATATATATATATATATATATATATATATATATATATATATATATCAAATATGTGGTCCAGTTCAATTTATATTACAATGAATCATTCATACAAAGAGTAGCTTAGTAAAGTTAATGATATAAAATGGCGAAATCTCTTGCATTGACCTATGAACTACTCGAGGAATGTTATGATCCTTGCTTTTAACAACTACAAGCTGTATACGGTCTTTTTTAATCTATTAGTACTTTCAACTGTACATACAGTCATCCTAAGACATGGAAATTATTTTGTTTTTAGTAAATCTAGGTAGTATCAGAGACTTTACTAATCTACTCTTTGTATGAATAATTCATTGTAATATAAATTGAACTGCACCACATATTTGATTTAAAAGAACTGATCCGACGTACAAATCTTCGTGATAACAGCTGAGACATTACTCTATTCATTGAACTATTTAGTTCATACCACATTGACGGATTAACTCCTACAAGAAAAAATGCTCAAATTACCATATTAGTAAAAAACGCAACCTCTTAAATTTTCAAAAAAATTCAACCATAGCATTGTGACTGCACGATCCATAAGTTTTTAGCGGCTAATAATAACACATTTCTAAAAAAAAAAACATATTTCGATTCGCATTTAATCTTTCGCCTCCGCTACTTTCTGGATTTACTAAAAACAAAATAATTTCCATGTCTGAGGATGACTGAATGCACAGTTGAAAGTACAAGTAGATTAAAAAAATAACCTTATACGGCTTGTAATTATTAAAAACAAGGATCATAACATTCATCGAGTGGTTCGTAGGTTAATGCAACTTAAAATTTTGTTTGCTAAGAGATTTCACCATTTTATATCACTAACTTTACTAATCTAATAATTTTGTATGAATGATTCGTTGTACACACACACACACACACACACACACACATATATATATATATATATATAGTCAAACCTACTTAGGCAGATCGTCAGGGTCGACCCTGACGATCTGCCTAAGTGAAACCTTGGTAGGTGTGTCTGGCTCATTAGGTTTGACTAGGTTTGCTCTACGCTTGTATTGAGCTCTTTAGTTAGTTGTTTACTCGTATCGGGGTTTTTTCTTTGGGCCTTGAACCTGTATCTGTGCGATTATTTTCGACAGACTTTCATGTTCCTGGCTCTTTCTTTTTTTAAAACCTTCTTTTCCTTCGTGATTGATTTGGCTGTTGTTAAATCAAGAGTTCGAAGGTTTTTCGACACGAGTATAGTTACCTATATTTATATATATATATATATATATATATATATATATATATATATATATCTAATATCATCATCATCTGCAGAAGCAGCAGCAGTCCCTACATTGCTTCAATCAGTGGAGGGTACCCAAGAGAAGAAAAAAGATAAAACCGTTCCGGAATGATCTGTTGCCGGTGGCTCTCAGACGTTCGGGCATAGTCACGGTTTGATGTTTTTTCTGGCCTGCCGTCACGACTTCCGTTCGCCTTCATCAGTACCTTGCACGATGGTCTTGCAGAGGCAGCTATGCCGCGTGACATGGCCAAACCATACCATCTTCAACTGTTTAATGGAAGGGGGGATTCCTGTTGGCCCCTTAAGTTGCATTATGTTGTTATAAGTTGGCGTTTATTTCTTATTTTCTGTTATATGTTTGGTGCATTTTGTTTTGTGTTTTTTTTTAATTCCCATATCTCCTTTGAGAGAGTTGTACTGTTTGCATTTGTTTTCTTAAATACTATTTTATGTGAGCAAACAACAAGAAAAATGCCCACATAAATAACTGTAAAGCGTGCCCACCCTGCCAAGAAAATCCACACAAATAAAATATGAAGAGAACACCATAAACACCAATCTGTTGCTGCCGATAATACTTGAGGTAGACCAGTTTCGATACATGATTAACGAGGCAAATTTTTATCCACCAATAGGTTGCCATTTCTTTCTGAGGTAGACCAGTTGCCATCCAAGGCTATAGAACCCGGTCTTCCCTGCTATTTACTCATAGCTGGGGAAGAGGAAAATAATTCATACCTTTCCCAAGGGTATTAGCACGTAAGTGAATTTCAGTCAGTTATGTGCCATGCGTGATACATGCTTAGGCGATCATGTACCTTTCGATACAGGACTGACAAGGCATATTTTTATCCCTCAGTAGATTGCCATTTCATTCTGTGGTAGACTAGTTGCCATCCAAGTCTATAGAACCCTGATCTGTGGTCATTTATGTTCCATGCGTGGTACACGTTTAAGCAATCATATATCATTTGATACATAACTGACGAGGCAGATTTTTTCCCGCAGTAGGTTGCCATTTCTTTCTGCGGTAGGCCAGTTGCTATTCAAGGCTATAGAACCCGAATTGTCCTGCTATTTAATTTACCCATAGCTCGTTGGAGAAATAGAGGATTAATACCTTTCCCAAAGGTATTAGCACGTAAGTGAATGGATTCGACTGGAATTCGAACTCGGCTCTCGGATAAATCAATCCAAGCCACTATCCATTTACCAACATAAAAACATAATAAGCTAGGAGCAGTCAAATTCAAGGAATCCTAGAAACATATATGTATATATAGAAATAAAAGAAGGTTCTTGTCAACAACAAATAAGAACAAGCAAAGATTTCTTTGGTTTGTTTTACGGCATATCCACCTCAATGGGTTATTTAATGCCGTAATTTTTTTTTTATTGCAGGTAATAATTTTTTTACAACAAATTTCTTGTATAAAACCTGTTTTTACACTTGCATATTGTTTTTACCACAGTTTCGGGGTTAACTATTTGCCCATACCTGGGACCCTAACAAGCGGTACCACCCCGGATCTGGGTGGACCTGGGAACACCAGCAATTAAGAGGTGGTTTCACGCTCCTCAAAACCTCCTGATCAGAGGCCTTGCTGTTCGACGTAGTTTATCGTCTTACCCAGGACGCGGATATAGTTTATCGTCTTACCCAGGATGCGAATGTAGATTATCGTCTTACCCAGGACGCGGACGTACATTATCTTCTTAGACAAGACTCGGGTGTAGTTTATTCTCATACCCAGGACGCGGACGTAGTTTATCGTCTTACCCAGGACGCGGACGTAGTATATCGTCTTACCCAGGACGCGGATGTAGTTTACCGTCTTTCCCAGGACGCGGATGTAGTTTATCGTCTTAGCCAAGACTCGGATATAGTTTATTGTCATACCCAGGACGCGGGCGTAGTTTATCGTCTCACCCAGGACTCGAACGTAGTTTATCGTCTTACCCAGGACGGGAACAAGGAAAGAGTAATGGTCTATGGTTTGAAGATCACTTGAAGTGTGAAACTAATCGTCAACTTGCAGTATTGATTTCTAATTTCACACTACGTGCAAGAGCTTATGTGTTATGTGTGGGTTCTTGTTTTATCTATGCGTGTGATGTCATGAATAGAGACGAGGTCGAATTCCAATTGAGTTCATTACGTTCACTCGGGAAAAATATGAATCTGTCTCTTTTCTATCCAAGTTGTAGTTTCAACAGTTAAGCTCACTGGCCGTGGTTGGCAACCAGTCTAGAAGGAATACTTTCAATATAAGTTTTTCAAGGATCTTGTAACGGTAATCTGTTACACGATCCTTGCAAAACCCTTATTCAACAAATGAAATGAGGAATGAAGGGAATTATCTCAGAGGACCTGACATTTTAAAACTATAATTCTTGCCAATTAAAAAATATTTGGACTAAAGATTCATTTCAGATAATAAAAAAACAACTACTTTTAACTTAATCTCTTTCATAGATCTATCTATCTATCTATCTATCTATCTATCTATCTATCTATCTATCAAATTCTCTTCATATCAATCACTATCTTTTTTCAGTCTGTCTGTCTGTCTGTCTGTCTATCTATCTATCTATCTATCTATCTATCTATCTATCTATCTATCACAATTTGCTACCTATCTATCTAGCTAGCTAGTTAGATAGCTAGCTATTACAGGCTCTTCGTTATCTATCATTCTCACTAAATTCAAATCTATCTCATTTTGTTTGTCACATGCTGTTTGTCTTATTCTATCTATCTATATATCTATCTATCTATCTATCACAATATTTTGCTATCTATCTAGCTAGCTAGCTATTACATGCTCTTCACTGTGGATCATTCTCACTATACTGAAATGTATTTATCATCTTCACTATATTCAAATCTATCTATCTATCTATCTATCTATCTATCTATCTATCTCAGTCTATTCTTATCTATCTATCTATCTATCTATCTATCTATCTATCTATCTATCTGTTGTGGAGTTATTTCCACAATATAACTTGTAGTCGGACTAAATGTGTCCTAATTGGGGTAAACGTACAGAAACGTTAGGAACTTGTAAATAAGTGTTACGCAGAGTAATCGAGTTGTGGCCGCTAATAACTACTCTTCCATCGACTACCTACTGACTACCTACTGACTCTTACTTATAATAGGTGGGAGAGTCTATTCTCTAGACCAGGTGTCTTTCACTATAACACTATCTATCTATCCAGCTGATTGTCTCCTCCTGAAATGAGTGATATAAAGGTATAACTAAACGGAATACACAGTGTCCCCTAATTATTGTTTTCAGTCTTTTTCATCATCCTCGCTAGTTTTGGCATTAATTATGTCAGACTCTTCATTTTTGACGCTGTGCCACACATGCTGGTGGAAAGAACCACAATTTTATGCACAAGCATCTTCCTTTCTCATTTGCGCATATCGAGAAAATGATTTTTGTTCCTTTGTTTCTTTCTATGCAGCAATCGGGCGTCGGTTTGTAAACTCAAGTCATCAATCCGAAATAATCCTTGTAATACGCTATACAACATTCAGAAATTCTTTTAATTTATGTCCACGCTCGGAAGAATATCTTTGATTTGCTTATGAATATTGGCATCGAAAAAGGGAGAAGTGAAAATATATCCATAGAGCCGCTTTTTTTTCGACAAAGCTTTTCAAGGTCTTACCTAATAATAATAATAATAATATATATATATATATATATATATATATATATATATATATATGCTGAAAATTATTGCTGAATAATACACATATATATATATATATATATATATATATATATATATATATATATATATATATATATCTGCTGAAAATTTTTCGGCCGACCAAGAAACCAATCCTCAAAATTTCTGATGTTTGGTGATTAATTCAGGCTTTAGGCAATGTGTCATCCGCGAAATTTTCAATATCACGCCATCTATGCATTTGCGCATGCGTCTCCTTCAGTGTGTGTACGTGTGTGTTTGTCTGCTCTTATATGAGATGGTTTGTGTGATTATGGCTATATATGTGTGTACACATACCCGGAAGTTTTCGCTTGTATGTTTTTTTTGTTTGTTTTTTTTTTGCCGATGGATATATACGTTTTATCGTGTGTGGGAGTGTGCCTATTCCCGTGTAGCCTGTTTAGAGTCTGCGTGTGCGTGTTGTATTAGATACTACCCACTATTTTGAGGAAATTAAGGCGCGAGAGATTTGATAAAAATACGGCCCTTCATTTCCTGCTCGGATGATTTCCAAAGATTATGAAGATTCCATGTGTGAATTGGGATACAACTTGGTAAATTAACGCAGGAAAACAAGGAATCAATCTGTTCAAATTCCCGGAAATTTTGTTGTGTCAACTGTATATTGTTAAAGGTCACTTTCAAAATCGCATTCTCAGCCTCTCTCTCATCCTTTATATATATATATATATATATATATATATATATATATATATATATATATATATATATATATATATATATATATATATATGTATATATATATGTGTGTTTATATATATTATGTGTATATATATATATATGTCTGTGTGTGTTTGTATATATATATATGTATATATGTATATATATATATATGTGTGCGATTATATATGTATATATATATATGTATGTATATATATATATATGTGTGTTTATATATATATATGTCTGTGTGTGTTTATATATAAATGTATGTATATATATATGTGATTATATATGTATATCTATATATATGTATGTGTATATATATATATATGTGTGTGTGTGTCTATATATATATATATATAAATATGTATGTATGTATATATATATATGCGTTTATATATATGTATATATATAGGTCAGTGTGTGTTTATATATATATATGTATGTATATATGTATGTATATATTTATATGTGTGTTTAGAGATATATATGTATATATATATATATATATGTCTGTGTGTGTTTATATTTATAAATATGTATGTATGTATATATATATATGTATGTCATTATATATGAATATATATATATGTATGTATATATATATATATTCGTTTGTTTGTGTGCGTGTGTGTACAAATTCAGATATAATTAAAAACAGACAATATATATATAATGACAAACTGAAAACTTTTCTCTACATTGACCTTCAGAAATTTCCTCAGGGATCTAAACGCTTCAGTAAAAAAAAATCCTTTTGCCTTTATATACAGGTTGCGATGTCTAAATGATTGCCATTTATATTTTTAATTTTGCGCATGCGCGTTGTTTGATTTTTATTCTGTGAACTGCGCAATATAGAAAGTTCAATTGCGCAGCGTCTTTGAGCAAAAGAGAACTATGACACTAGTCACTTCCCCAAAAATTGGAGAACGGTATGCGATACTGCTTGTCATTCAGCCGGAAATTCCAATACGAACATTTAACAGTGTTTTAGTGTAAATCTCAGAACAGTGCAGACTATTTGGAAAGAGTACAATAAGTCTAATAGTGATTACGAAGGAGCGGCAGCTCGGAAAACTCACTCTGATCGGCCTGATAAGAAAAATGTTAGAGTTTTTGGGTACCCTTATATGCTAGTGAGCCAACCAATCTTTTTTGTATGAAAGATTTAGTGTAATATGAATTAAACAGCACCACATAATTGATTTAAAAGAACTGATCCGATGTGCTAACTTTCGGGAAAACAACTTAGTTCATGATATACTCCTACAACAACAACAAACATTCTCAAATTGGCATATTAATAAAAACGCTCTCACTTAAATATTACAAAATTCCGCTTTAGCGTTGCGACTACACACTCCGCAAATTATAATTGTTTTCAATAACATATTTCAACAGAAGATATTTCGATTTGTATTATATTTATTCGTTTCGGATACTACCTGAATTTGACCGAAAACAAAATAGTTTCCATGTCTGATGATGACCGGATAGCCTGTCGAAAGTGCTTCCATATTTGAGGAAGACCAAATACAGTTAGTAATTTTAAAACACAAGGGTCATAACATTCATCGAGTGGGTAGTGCTTTAATGCATTTTTAAAATTTAGTTTGAGAAGTGAATTCGACATTTCATCTCATTAATATTACTAATTTACTTTTTCTATGAATGATTCATTATAATATATATATATATATATATATATATATATATATATATATATATATATATATATATATATATGTCCAAGTAATTCAACACCATCACTTGATAATACACCAGAAATATTGAAACAAAATGGCTATTTTTGTAGTGATGTTAAAACCTGTTTATGTTTTAATTTTTAAATAAATAATTTTCGATCCTAGCTAGAAGTAACCAGACGTCTAGCCACACTGATGAGCTGTGATACAGCGAAACTGTCTGTCTGTGGATACAATATACATATATATATATATATATATATATATATATATATATATATATATATATATATATATATATATATATATGCAGAAATACAGTCTTAATGTGTGCTATATTTATGGGGTAAAGTGCTCAATATCAGAGAAAGAGCGTGTGTAAATATAAAAGTGGACATGGAAGTCAGCACTTAGATGCGACAGTCTGTTTCATGCTAGTGCAATCATCAGGCGATATATATATATATATATATATATATATATATATATATATATATTATGTGGTACATGATCAATTTATATAACAAAAATCATTCATACGAATTACAAATAATTATTTGTTATTCGTATGAATGATTTATGTTATATATATATATATTAATTTGAGTTTTTTTTATTCCGTCTGTGTGTTTTGTAGTTATCCAACATTTCTCTCCAGTATTCTTGGTTGCTCAGTGAGCGAAAGTCGATAACAGAAGGCGAATAATGGACACCTGATACATGTTAGTGTTTTATTATGAAGTGATTTGAGAGGCGATAGGAGTAAAAAAAACAAACAGAAAAGGGTCAGTCGACAAGCACATATTTAAAAAAAAATCAAAGTGTTATTTTTGAATGCAACAAAAGCAAATACAAAAGAAAATCCAAGAAAAAACTTAGACCATCAGAAATATTCAATCCAATAAACCATGAGGACCCCTGGTTGCATACATATATACAGACACACAGACCTAGAAAGTGGTATCAGAATATTACCGGATTATAGATGCTTTGATTTCATCGTTCTGCCGAAATACGCGGAAATCACACTCAGCCTTTGGAGTCATTATACCAATAATATCCTCGTGCTGATGTTCGAAGTATTGGGATTACGGTAGGCTAAATTCAGTGACGGTCGATATATAATTAACTATTAAGTTTTAGTATCTGTCTATATTTCTGAGATGAGGTATTATGTACATTATTTACATTGTTGTCTTCATCTTTGTCGCCATATTTATTACATTTCGGCCGTTGTACGTTCCGGCCTTCTTTAGGTGGTTCGAATGTCGAACTGAACCCTTTATTTCGCTCACTGGGGTAGACTGTTCTACTTCCACGTGCCATGTTTAATGGATGTCAGTTATTTCCCCTCTTCAAGTTCTCCACTGCCTTAGTGTGAGTTCAATGCTCTTAAGCGGGTACTGAACTCACATTCTTTGGGTCCTGTCACTGGATCTAACTAACGCCTTTATCCACTGTGCCATATATCCTTGAGGACATCTGTTTAAGACTTTCTGGGTATTATAAACCTAATGTCTTCAGCAACCGTTTTTACCAGTGCTCATATTGCAGTCTTTGCTTTTAGCGTATATGTTTTTACCAGAGCTCATATTGCAATTTTTGTTGTTATTATCGCTATTCTCTGGCACTCCTTATTACTGGTTCCTATATTGTATTCATTTTCTACGCTTGGTTGGCTCAGGATTTTTTTTTGCCTGGCATATGTGCTGATTCCTTAAGTTGACGTATTTTCCAATTGTGTTCTTTATCTATGATCTCAACCTGATCCCACAGAGGGCGGTGATCTCCCTTTTCTCTCCATATGTGATCAGTCATGCCTGATTTTCCACTTCCCCTCGTGTTACAGCTTTCTTTTGTTCTTGAGCCTTACCTTAAGGGGGAGGCTCGTCTCCCCTTTATATTTCTTTCCGCAGTTGCACGGGATAGCGTACACACAGTCTTTAGTCATGTTCTCATCTATAGGGCAGGGTCTTACTCGGGACCCAAAAAGTGTGAGTTCAATACCCGGGTAAAGCAGTGGAGAACTTGGAGACGGGTATTGACAGGAGATAACTGACATCCATTAGACATGGCACGTGGAACTAGAACAGTCTACCACATTGAGCGAAATAAACGGTTCAGTTCGACATCCCAACCACCTGAAGAAGGCCGGAACGTACAACGGCCGAAACGTTGAAATAAATATGGCGACAGAGATGTCTGATTAATGTAAATAGTGTATTAAGTCTTAAGATACTATAATTTCTGTTGCCTCATATCAAAGAAAACAAATAATGTTCAACGGTGTGCCAAGATCCAGGTATAGTTGGGTTAGTGATATTCACTTAATTTACCTACGCCTATGAACCCATATCTTCTTCCCCATCTATGGGTTAATTAGTAAGACTTGTATCCCTAAATCATGATCTAATAACAACTTAGAATTTTAAAATATTTTCTGGCTTTAATAATCTGCAAATGTTTGATTAGCCGTGGAAAACGAAACACAATAAAAAAAAACAAATTAGCAAATAACAGAAACTAACTGTCTATATCTCTGAGATGAGGTATTATGATTACTTGCATTATTTACATTACTCGGACTGTTATCCTCATTTTTATTTCCATATTCACAATGTTTCGGCCTCTATATCTCTGAGATGAGGCATTATGATTACTTGCATTATCTACATTTTTCGGACTGTTGTCCTCATCTTCATTGCCATATTCACAACGTTTCGGCCTCTATATCTCTGAGATGAGGTATTATGATTACTTGCATCATTTACATTACTGGGACTGTTATCCTCAAGGACACATGGCTTAGTGGATAAAGACGTAGAATAGATACAGTGACTCGACCCCAAGAGTTGTGCATTCAGTACCAGGCTACAGCAGTAGAGTGTTGAGTTAAATGGAAATAACTGCGACATCCAGAAGAGGCATGGCATGTGGATCTAGAACAATGTGCCTCGGTGGACGAAATAAAGGGTTCGGTTCGAAATTCAAAACACCTGAAGAAGGCCGGAGCGTACAATGGCCGAGTAATGTACATAATGCAAGTAACAGAAACTACATCGGTTGTGCCTGCCATCAGTCGTAACAAGTAAAATGGATAGCACATGAAATAATGAAGATGTTGACATTCCACACGACTTCAAATAAAATGTTAGGACGGAAACCGCCATCAATACTGGAAAAAGGAATAACAGCTACTGGAACAATATCCATTACACATCCCGCGCATCCAAGCCTACAACACCTGTTTTTCTAAGCAATTGTTTTAAGAGAAAGATTTTATAAGTTGCAGCCGGAAGCCGTACTGGCTGTTAGATCAATGAATGTCATATGTTTCCTTAGAGGGAAACGGCTAATATGACCATTACAATTTGCACGTATGGGAATATAACGAACCCAAATGAAATTGGAACTCAGCGCTTTGATAATTTATGCTGAGGCCGTTATCCGTTGGACCACCATCACACCCAATCTTACAGCATCTGGTATTTCCAGGTGGTCACCCATCTAGTTACTGAACAAGGCTCTATGTTGCTTAAAATCGGCGATCGGGCAAGAACCGGTGTTTCAGCGTGATATGGCCGTAAGCCTACAAAGATCTCTGTGTCAGCTGCGAGGATCGAACTCACTGCATTGCATCATTGATTCTTGAGATCAGTTTGATGGGAAGAATGGACGCCCGTTCAAGCCATGTAATACATATATCACTTCATTGAATTAGTGGTAAATAAAACAACTGGCTTTTCTTTCTTTCATTCGTTTATACGCCATGCTCACACGAGTCTGGTCTTTCATTCGGAGCACTGTGAAGAACCAATAGATGCGCCGGAGAAACCCAATCGGGCTAAAATCATGGCTTGTTTAATTTTGCGCAGAGCGCCTCCATGCTGCCTTTGTGCTGTCAAAAAGGAACTTTTGCCTCGTCGATTGTGCAGTTGAAGAAGCCGAGCGAAAAATCGCATTATTCGTAGCCACTGAAACAAAGCGTGCAGTTTTTGCGTCAACAAAGGCGCGTGCAAGACAGAAAGAGGGTTGTTGGTATTTATCGAACAATTCGCAGAACTGACTACCGAATATCTACGCAAGTTTGGTTAAAGACTAACGATGGTTCGTTATTTATAATTGTTTTGTTAAGGTTTTTCTTCAGTTCTTTTTTTTTTCTGAATTTTAAGTATAAGTAGTTCTCGGGGAAAATACGTTTGTCTGGAGAAGTAAAATGGCATTCTAAACCGAATCTTTTATATACATATATATATTGGCTCCTGAAAAATTAATTTCGGTTGAGCTCTTTGGCTTGAGGTGTGAGTTTGTAAACAGTGACTATTTAAGCTAATATTGCACGACTCTCCGGCAGAATTCAGTCACTGTCAGTCACTGTGTGTTTATCTAAATCTAAAAATAAACACGCTAAAAATTCACATTCATCCCTGCCGCCAGACGACGGCTTAGTGGTAGAAGTTCCGACTGACGCAAATTCGGTCGGGTTTCGATCCTAGCTAGAGGTGACCGGACGTCTACCCACGCTAATGAACAGCGAAACAGTCTCTCTGTGGATGACAAAATGTATATATATATATATATATTCTTACTATAAATTATTTAAATATGATTGACTGTTAATCTTGTTAATATATATCTTTTGTAAGTATAATTTGTTATTTTTTAAGTGAGAACTTAACTTTTTTATATATAATTATTTTTTTTATATGTGAATCCCTCTTTTCATCCATCATTCGGTTTCAATTCATTCTTCTTAGAACCCCGAATTAGGGTCTTAAAGTTAATATCCGGTTTGAATTTGTAGAGCTTCTTCCATTTAAGACAAACTTGCGTCCTCCTGTTACGACCGACACAGGCATTTCGTCTGACAGAGGCGTCGATATGGGTAGGTTCTGTATCTATTCTTCGACTGCTGTCAAACTTAAATTTTAAATCTCTAATTCCGACGCGAACACAGTCCATCTACCGGGGTTGAATAAGACTGACGTACAAGTATGAGGTAAGTTTGGATTTTGTTTTGTAACTTATATACTATATTATAATAAATGCATTGAGGTATTTTTGTGTATCAGTGTTAATATTTGATGTTATTAGGATCCACTTGGATTATAAATACCAACGGATTTATTACCTGTAATATATATATATATATATATATATATATATATATATATATATATATATATATATATATATATATATATTTGTGTATTTAGGCAGCAATCCTTCTTTCATGCCCATTTCATTAAAAACGACTGACAAGGTGCTTTTATTTAGTTTTTTATATATTAGATCGCACGAGAAATTATATAAAAAAACTAAATAAAAGCACCTTGTCAGTCGTTTTTAATGAAATATGCACATATATATATATATATATATATATATATATATATATATATATATATATATATATATATATATAAGACATTTTTATGTTTAACATTCTTTTTATAGACACAAGTATTTAAGTAAATGTTCTGTTTATAATAAACAGTATTAAATAACATTTACCGGCCTGAATGTCCGAGAAATTTTTATAGAAAATATTCGTCCTCCGACAGGATTCGAACCTGTATCCTATACGGAACCGTCATATAGCCTGACGTGCCTTAACCGATTTAATGTCTTTAAATAATTGTCGGACGTTCTCCATTTCATAATACTTACTTATATATATATATATATATATATATATATATATATATATATATATATATATATATATATATATATATATATATATATATATATATATATATATATATATATATATATATATATATATATATATATATATATATATATATATATATAAAGGCTTTATTTCCATGTTTTTCCTTCTTCCAAATGTGTTAAAAAATGTCCAAATGTTCTATATATCAGGACCTTTCGGGCTATTCTAATCGTTATTAACACGGATTTTTTGTTGTTTATTTTTATCTCAATATATAGATGCTTATATATGTCTGTTTATACTGCTGAGACTATTTTTGATATTTTGCAAACACTGTCAGCACGTTGTGACCGTGTTCATAGTCGATCGAGTTGATGACGTTTGATTTTTTTTTTACTAATGCTGCCATTAATTTAACCGTTAATTTAGTTGTGGACGAGGCGTTTATGGTACCATGTTCAACAATTATGTTCCGGACAGCGTTTAGTAGGTATCCGGGGGTCAAGCATATAATGGTATGTCTAATATAATTATTCATAAATTTGTATTAATCGAGACCACAGTTCGGTAAGGAGGGTGCAGGTGAAGTCAAAACCCATTACAAGAAGTGGTGGGGAAATCAGTACGACAACCAGACAAGAAAGGGCAGTAAATAAAATGATTGACTTGTTTCTAGCTTTGGCAATAAAATAAATATTATAAATAATAATAATAATAATAATAATAATAATAATAATAATAAGAAGAAGAAGAAGAAGAAGAAGAAGAATAATGATAATAATAATAATAATAATAATAATAATAATGATAATAATGATAATAATAATGATAATAATAATGATAATGATAATAATAATAATGATAATGATAATAATAATAATAATGATAATAATAATAATAATGATAATAATAATAATAATAATGATAAAAATAATAATAATGATAATAATAATGATAATAATAATAATAATGATAATAATAATAATAATAATGATAATAATAATGATAATAATAATAATAATGATAATAATGATAATAATAATAATAATGATAATAATAATAATAATAATGATAATAATAATAATAATAATAGTTATAATAATAATAGTAATAATAATAATAATAATAATAATAATCTTAATAATCAAAGTCAATACAGAAGCTGTAATGAATATTTATATTATGGCATACCTCAAACATTTAAAGAATTTGACTTTCGTAGAAATTTCAGAAATTATAAAAAG
Source organism: Acanthosepion esculentum (assembly GCA_964036315.1). Lineage (NCBI taxonomy): Eukaryota > Metazoa > Mollusca > Cephalopoda > Sepiida > Sepiidae > Acanthosepion > Acanthosepion esculentum. Next base: position 22,575,671 of record OZ038511.1, on the reverse strand, counting down.
AAGTTTACGATCTAAAAATAAACTTGTCCTAGAGGAAAGAACCAAAATTATGTCCATTAAACCGAAACAAGAGTAAACAATGAGGCAATATCTTCTCAGATTAAGGTAAGCTAGCAGATTCTGCGAGTTTGAGAAACTTGGAAATCAAGATTTAACTGCTGAGCAGGCATTGATTCAAATGCAGTTGATTGAATGCATGGTTGATACATTTCATAAATATAAGATAGTGGAATAATTAAAATTGAAAAATTTGTTTCTAACTGCATGTGTGGAATTGATGAAAATGTATTCTACATAATTTCTATTGGGGACAATTTTGAAATGTACAGTATAAAAAAGGAAAGAATTAAGCAAAACCTGTTACTATGAGCATGTAATTAACAGAAAAAGGTACCCGGCTTTTGGAAAAGTTTTGCCATAACAACCGAGAAAAAAAAATCATCTTCAGTCTGCATGAAAAGTTAAAAAGTAAACAGTATAAAAATATCGAAAAAGTGAGAACTGATGACGTTTTTTTCAATGCAATACCCTACGGAAAAGAATTCTTTTGAAAAAAAAAATTAAATTAAATGGTATGACAAGCTATTCAGCTGGAAAGAGAACAGTTTGTATCAGCCCCACTGTGTCTTTTTAACTGAGCAATGTTGAGAAGAAAAAAATCATTTAGGCCTTCAGTAATGGAGGCACGGTGGAGTAATGGATAACGGCTTGGATTGAGGAATCGGAGAGCCGAGTTCGAATTCCAGTCGATTCCATTACATTCACTTACGTGCTAATACCCTTGGGAAAGGTGAGAATCGTCTTCTTCTCCCTCCAACTATTGGTAAAATAGCAGGACAGACTGGGTTCTATAGCCTTGGATGGCAACTGGTCTAGGAGAAGGACAACTCTGAATTCAAAACCTGCGGAGGGTCGTTTGGGGACCTTGTTGCACCAGGTCCCTGTATTCGTCCCTCCAAAAAGTGTGGATGGCCCTGCACAAGGCCTTCACCACTATAATCAAGTCCTGTGTGGCTGTCGGGCTTTCGGTTTCTGGGAGCTGATCTGTCTGACCCTCATACGTCGAGTTCGACGGGAGAAGCATAATAATGGTACCAACATTCATACTCTGACTTCCATCTTCAAAATCCATTCCTGAACTATCAAGAGAACGGTGAATAAGTTTTAAAAAGGGGAAACAGCAAAGAGGAAAACTGAGTCAGCAGGTCATAACAGGAAAAGGGATCATCACTTCAACTTCGTGCTAAAGAGATCAATTAGAAAAGATCCAACTGAATCCATAAGATGTTTGGCACATGAGAGAGGAGTTTTAGCTATGACGATCGAAAGAGCACTGAAAAAGACTCGAAAAATAAATGGTACTTGAAACGTGTGAGGCAAGTTTTTACTCCAAGAAAGAAAATTAGAAGGTTAGAGAGGGTGAAGATCATCGTTAATAAGTTAGATAATCACTCTGGAATAATATATATATATATATTTGAACTTAATTTCAATCCTTCCTGAACTTCAGATCCTTAGCTATGATTAATTAATGATGAACATGACATTTTGGTTTATGATCGATTTCATCTTGATTCTTCTGTTAATCTTGAAGAGTAATAATACATTTTTATTACTCAAAGTTGAGTCCAACGGCGTTATAATACCCTCAGAGAATTCCAGTAAGATATATTTAATCATTTCTCAGATAGAAGGGTTCAGAGCTTAATCTAAGAAACGGGAGAATTTTGCTGTTACATGATTTGGACAGTTTTGCTGTTACACTCGGCATATGCGGTTTTTTTTTCTTTCTAACAGTTGAGACTTAGTGTAACAATAATTTTACGACGTCCACTAACATTTTTGGTCATTTGTAGAAACCAGTGTGTAAAACTTGTTATCGATAGGAATATGTTTGTCACACCTGTTCATTTCTGGTTTAATCATGTTAATTAGATGAATGTCAAGGTTATGTATCACTTTAAATTCATTAGAGTGGACGCTAATTAGTTTGGGTGACTTCATCTACTGCTAATTGGATCGAGAAGGTGGTGTCATTAATTTCTGTACGTGAGTGTTTTTACTTTACAAGTTTGGGTAGAAATTCGGCAATCAGGTTTTCGAGCTTTTCGGGTTGTCACTCATCTTCGGAATCTTTGAATTTGGCCGGCTGTTCGTCTCTTTGCGTACGTCGGTAATGACGAGTAATATCGCGCTAAAGAAACGGACATGAAGCAAATGGGAGAATCTGGAAGAAAGAGACGGGGACAGAAACTTTAGGGAAGGGAAAGTAAAATGGGTGTAGATAAAGGAGAGAGAGTAATGGTAGAGAAGAATGAATTGAAAGAGTGTGAAGACATTGTAATAAAGCTGCTGCTGATGCTGCTGATGATGATGATGATCATCATCATCATCACGCGGGATGATAGTGAAGAAAGGAGATGAAAAGGAAGGAGGAGTGGAAATAAAGAGGAAGAGTAATAGTTGATTTGAGAAGAGAGAAGGTAAGAAAGAAGAGAAGAGGACTACATAAAAGGTGTAAGTAAAAAGATGTAAAAGAATAAGAAATGAATGACTAGAAGAAATTGAAATAAATGAAGAAGAAGAAGAAGAAGAAAAAGAAAAAGAAGAAGAAGATGAAAAAGAAAAGGAGAAGAAGAAGAAGAAGAAAAAGAAAAAGAAGAAGAAGAAGAAGAAGAAGAAGAAGAAGAAGAAGAAGAAGAAGAAGAAGAAGAAGAAGAAGAAGGAGATGAAGAAGAAATTCTGCACCTGAGACAAATAAGAAAATGATAAGAAGAATCAATGGAAGAAAAATTAAACGCAAATGATAAAGAAGAAGAAGAAGAAGAAGAAGAAGAAGAAGAAGAAGAAGAAGAAGAAGAAGAAGAAGAAGAAGAAGAAGAAGAAAAAGAAGAATTTTGAACTTGAGACAAAGAAGAAAACGAAAAGAAGAATCAGTGGAAGAAAAATTAAACGCAAATGGTAAAGAAGAAGAAGAAGAAGAAGAAGAAGAAGAAGAAGAAGAAGAAGAAGAAGAAGAAGAAGAAGAAATTTTGCACATGAGACAAAGAAGAAAACGAAAAGAAGAATCAATGGAAGAAAAATTAAACGTAAACGATGATGAAGAAGAAGAAGAAGAAGAAGACGAAGAAATTTTGCACATGAGACAAAGAAGAAAACGAAAAGAAGAATCAATAGAAGAAAAATTAAACGTACATGATGATGAAGAAAAAGAGAAAAAAGATTCTCATGTAAAATGAAGCATAAAAAGAGAAAGTAAAGAAGAATGAAGATAAAGAAATTTACTGGGTTACTGAGGTAACTAGGAGAAAAATAATTTATAACAGAAGAAGAAGAAGAAGAAGAAGAAGAAGAAGAAGAAGAAGAAGAAGAAGAAGAAGAAGAAGAAAAAATAGCAAGTAGAATACAGAAAAAAATGGACATTAGAAGAAAAGAATACAAAGAAGAAGAAGAATGAAAATAAGAAGAAAAGATAACAAAAACGAAGAAAAATGAATGAAAAGAAGAATAAAAGAGTACAAGGAAAAAGTAAAAGAATGAAAAGAAGAAGAAAAGAATACCTAGAACAAGAAAAATGTAAGAAAAAGAGTGAAATAATACAAAGCAGAAAAGAAGGAAAGGAAGAATTAAAGATTACAAACAAAAAAAGAATTCGAAGAAGAAGAAAAGAATACAAAAACAAAAGGAACGAAAAAAGAATACAAAGACGAAAACATATGAAATTAAGAAGAAAAGTATACAAAGGAGTAAAAGAAAGCAGCTAATACAAAGAAAAATGCGAAGAAGAAAAGAATACAAAAAGCAGACAATAAATGAAAATATGACAGAATAAAAAGAAGGAAAAAGTAAAGGAGAATAAAAGAATACAAAAAAGAAAAAAATGTAGATAAGAAGAAATAACGCAAAGAAGAAAATGAAAAGAAAATGCGAAGAAGAAAAATGAATGAAAAGAAAATTAGAATGCAAAGAAGAAAAAGAAAGAAAAGAATACGAAAATATTACAAAGATGAAGAATGCAAAAAAGAAAAAGAATACAAAGTAGAAAAAGAAGAAGAACAAAAAGTAAAGGAAAAGTATGTCAAAGAAGAATACAAAGAAGAAGGAAAAATCAGGATAAATTTAAGGAAAAATATCTCGAAACAATATTAAAAAAGTATATAAAAGGATTCTACCGGAGACACAGTGAGACCGTAGTATGGAAAAGACGAAAAATGAAACTGGAAATACGACAAAGAGGATTTTGTTGGAAGTAATAAAGTGAGTGAGAAAACCGAAGATTAAATGACGAAAGAAAATAATAATAATAAAAAAAACAGAAAGAAAAGGACATAAAAAATGGCCGTCAAAAGTACAGAAAATTACATAGAAAAACAATCTGTCAAAATATCAAAGTAAAAAAATTAGAAGCGAAAAAAGAGAAAACCAATCCTTGAAAAACAGGTGAGTAAAAAATAAAATAAATATTACGAGGGACTAAAGTGTTGGAAAGATAAAATAAAGAAAAGAAAATATTTACTTTAAAAATAGCTGAATAAAAATTCAACCAGCAGAGAAAAAAAAACGTAACAAGTGATGATCTTAAAAAACAAACTGATTGAAGCCATGATATGATCATATAGAAAATGTGTTATTCAGATCCTATTACTTTGCGCATGCGCACGATTTTTTCACAAGCCGCTATTTTTCTCGGTATTGGACAAAATGGAGGCGTCTGGTAATGTCTTCACAAATTAATAACAAGAAAAATAAAATTAAAATAAACATTTGTTTGTTCTTCGATGACATAGATATCTGTGTGGCATGTACTCTTGAGATTTCAATTTAATCAGTTGACAAATAAGTAATAAATACCAATATAATAAATAAGGAATAAACTGTCTTATCAACAAGACTGTTTCATATATATTTGTGTCTTTGCACAAATACAATCTCCAACGGTTTAAGTGTAGCGTCAATCGACATCTCCAGTTGCCTTGATCTATCCACTTCTCTTCTCCACATCCTTTCATTTTTCATTCCTATCTGCTCTCGCTCCAAATCTTCTGTAACCCCCTTGCCTTGATCGACCCACTGTCTTTCTCTTTCACCACGTCCTCTCCTTTACCACTCCTATCTGCTTTTCCTCCAACCCTTCTTTAACCCCTTGATAGTGGCCTCCAGCCTTGCTTTGGGTGATACGCTTAAAAAAAAAAAATATTAATAAAAATTATTTTATATAATCGTCATGTGTGTATTGGCCTGAAGGCAGGAAAACGATAAAACCTGTTCAGCTAACAATGCATTTTAACGACATACACACACACACACATATAATACTTCAAATGCTATTATATTGAATACTCGTATTTGAAATAGACGATTCATTTTTTTATTCTAAACATTGTATATTACGTCTATCCTCCAGCGTATTCGGAAAATTTAAAATAAAGAAAATGTGCTCTCCGGCAGGAATCGAACTTCCACCGCACCCCCCTTTGTAGGAGAAACCACCATTTGATTCGGTGTATTTTACCGCTTGGCTAGGATAAATGTCACAGTTCAGAAAGGCACTATTTTCCATTTTAAGGAAGGCACACTTCCCCATTAAGAAATGTTTATCGAAAGCCCAAGTTTTTCCACTTCTGATGGACTATGGCAAGTAAAATTTAAGGATTTTATTTTGCATCAAGTACTTATAAACAAAAGTAAAAATTTCGGTAGTTTTTCAGAATTTTTAAACTTAAAAAAATCATCTATATACAGCAGACTAATTGAAAGTCAATGTAACCTACGGGGGAGGATAAGTAATGCAATATAATGTCTAATAAACAAAAGTGAGTAGATCTTTGTCTTAGCATACCTACGGACGATAATGCGTATCTCCCCATTCACATAAATACAGTAGTGCATACTGTATGTTGGTCTACAGTTAGAGATTCGTCTCCAGTAGTGCTGGTCAGACTTTACTACCAAATAAATCCTCTTGTAGAACTATGCACTTTGTGAGGTCATGGTACCAATGTTAGAAAGATTCGTATAATTCGTTTTCCGGAACATCTTTTAGTAATGTAGTCATATCTTTGACCTTTTAGGTCATTTTTCCCTTTTGGAAATAGCCAAATATGACAGGGGTCAAATCTGGCGTATACGATAGATAGCCCATTTTCGTAATGGATTTCTCAGTCGTAAACTGACGCATAATTCTTTGAGAGTTTTCATGATACAAAATCCACTTGGTGTGTCAGAATACCTGACTTTTCCACCGAACAACTCATAACACGTTCATCTTTTACCATTTTTTTTTATTTTTAAATGACAAACTCATTTATTCACCATGCGCATGTTTTACCCTTCCTTGAGCCGTAGAGCCAGTCAAAAAAACACGATAGCTTCATTAGATTTCCACCATAATCCAATTATTTTGGCTGGCATTTCACTACTAAATTTCCCAATTTTACACGATCTTCTCAGTGAACACTTACAGCTGCCTCTACTGCTCGACAAAGAACGATCTATCTGATTGGCATCCCAAGAAAGAAGAAGTCGGAACAGGTTCAGGCATGAAATATTTCATGAGATTACTTACTTTATTACAGTATATAATTAGAATATTGATAGCGTACGGGAAGCTACAAGAACTCACGCAGAAAATAGTGAAGGAAAGCGAGAAGAAAGGACTATTCATCAACTGACACCAAAAGAAACAACTCGACATAAAATCCCAAATTGGAGATTTCAAAACCAATCAATTTAAATATCAGAGAGGGCAGAATATATCACACCGAAATCCGATGGTGCATTGGTATGGCGTAAAAAGCCTTCCAAAACCTAAGCAAAGTATTAAGAAATGTTACGTAATATCAGACATCCTATATGGTTATGAATGCTAGACAATATCCCCCTCACAGATGAAGTAGAGACTTCAAGCAAAATAAATTCTGTTCTACAGAAGGATGCTGAGAATACTATGAACTGAACATGTGAGAAACGATGGAGTTTTAGAGAAAATGGAAACAAAAATACAATTATGAAAGAGACAGCTGAAATTTCTAGGACACATAATGAGGAAAGAAGGATTAGAAAAATTGATACTCACGGGACAAACTGAAGACAAGAGAGAAAGAAGAAAAGAAAGTATAACCTACCTAGAGAATTTTGTATATGGGTGGGAGAACAGAGTTTCGGAGAGATAGCAAAAAACAAAATTAATATGTACTACAAAAGACAGGAAATTTTTGGAGAGCTATGACTGTCATTTTCCTGAAGGAGTGCGCTACATAGAAAAAGTTATAATGTTCTATTTTATAACTAGTTATTATTATAAATCTATTACTGTGTCAAATAAGATCTACAGGAACGACGAATCTTCTATTTTTCATATAGATTGTTATAATAATTCTTTTATATTCTTGGTTAATGATGGTAATCTTTCATAAAACACCCTTTTAAGATCGAGCATTTCCTCGGGATGACATACATGGCAAAACATCCAACTGCCATCTGTATACAAGCGCTCTCTCAAATCACTGCTTAAAAATGGCGTCGGTCGAAAGCAACACGGAAGTTTTTGCGAGGACTGTATTTCTTAAAACATAGTAAACTGGAGCTAACGAATCACATTTAAAGATCTGTATCAAATAAGAGAAAACATCACTTGCGGACATTCAGTAGCAGTGAAATGGGAATCAAGAGAAATAGGATCCTACAGAAGGATTCTCAGAATACCTAGGAATTACAGATGGGAGCAATGACGTAATTTTAGGGAAAATAGAAACAAGAAGGGCACCTATAATTAGCAACAGAAAGAATCAGTGGAAATTTATAGGGAACAGAAGGAAAATAAATGCCACATGAGGAATGTGGGCTTGGAAAATGTGTCACCCAAAAGACATTGTAGATAAAACGGACAAAAGAAACAGCGAATAACTCACTTAACAAGTCTGTGAAAATAGTTTGTAGAACTAGGATTAGGAGTGACAGCAAAAAGATGAATGTTGTTAAGAGCTACAAAAGACAGGGAATTGTAGAGCGCCATGATCGTCAATATTCTGAAGGAGTGCGCTATATAGAAGAAGTTATAATGTTCTATTTTATAAATAGTTATTATTATAAATCTGTTACTGAGTCATATAATATCTATAGTACGAAGGAATTTTCTTTTTTTCATATAGATTGTTATAATAATTCTATTATATTCTTGGTTAAGGATGGTAATCTTTTATTAAACATCCTTTTCAGATCGAGACATTTCTCGGGATGGTATGTATGGGTCCCAGAAATATCTAAACTGCCAACTGTATACAAGCGTTATCTCAGGCCACTAGTTAAAAATGGCATCGAGTATGGAGATCTTTGCGAGGACAATACTTCTTCAAACCTAGTGAATTGGTGCTACCAAATCACAAAGAACTGTACCAAATAACAGAAGCCACATAACCCGATGACTTCCAACACCAGCAACAACTAAAATGGATAGCACACATAGCCGAAGAGAAAATAACGACATGATATAACCAAGATGTTGATGTTCAACACGGCATCAAACAAAAGGTACGGAAGGAAGCCCTCCCACTTCGATATCGGAGTGAGCGAAATTCACTGGGAGGTTTAGTTGCGTTCATTGTACTTATTTAGCAGTTAATAGGATATTGCTTCAAGATTATTCCTAAATAGTGATGAAAATAAAAGAAATGATTATTCAAACGAGATATTTCATTCTTTCTGCGAGACGATCAGCGTGGTTGAACTCGTTGATGTATATATGATTAAACACGATAAATTCTAGACGCATACTCAATGTATCCACTCCATTGAAATCTATACGTTCATTCATTTTGCATTAATGTCGCCCTCGTTTTTATTACAAAATTATTTCTGATATTCTATCTGATGACTTTGGTGTCATATTTCCTCTTCTAATGTTGCCGGTCCCTCTTATCACTCAGTAATTTATCCGAACTGCTGACACTATCTATCTAACAAATGCCAGTCAGCAATTAAACGAACCAAGGAAGAGTTTCTAGGGTTACAAGCATACTGTGACCGCAGGCAAACAAATCCTTGTACATATAGCATCTTTTGAATTATTGGCAAACCGGCTGCAGGACAGAGCAAGGAGGGTACTTTCTATCACACGCACACAAAAGTAAGGAGATCATTTGTCCTATACGTAAAGCATTTAGCAAATACTTTCGAGAAGCGACAAGATCTCCTCCAGTAGAGGGAATATATAAATTCAGATGAGGCCCATAATGAGAGGGATGACAGGGTTTGCTAGATAAGTAAACGTATAAATTCAAAGGTAGCAAATACACTACTCAGAAGACAAAAAAGAAAATAGATTTAAAAAAGATATTCTCGTCTCAAACAATCTTAAATCCAAACAGACATAATTAATTAATAAGGTCTAGAAGAAACCTCAACAGAAATGCAGAAAGCACTAGACGGCCGTTTCGTTCGATATATATATATATATATATATATATATATATATATATATATATATATATATATATATGTGTGTGTGTGTGTGTGTGTGTGTGTGTGTGTTTAGACAGCAATGCTTCTTTCATGCACATTTCACTAAAAACGACTGACAAGGTGCTTTTATTTATTTTTTTATATAATTTCTCGTGCGATCTAATAATGTTTTTTCTTTTCAGATGATAAATTATATAAAAACTGTCCGAATGTTCTTTTTATCCGAGCGCTTTCGGCTATACATTTAGCCATTTTCAAGGATTATATTTCAACTCTTAGAATTAGAAATAGGTTGTTATATGTATGTTTTATAAAATGTTTCATTTTTTTTTGTTTCAAAACACGCTCAAGATATTATGTCCATGTTCAAAGTTAATATTATTAAGTGTTGGTTTGTTTGTTTTTATTATATTTTTTCTACACCTTTCTGACAATAGCTCAATTAGATCTAATTTAAATATTCATGGAGACCTACCGGACACTATTCGGAACATACTTGTCGACAACACTAATATAATAGCATCATCCATATGCAAATAAGGCTAAAAATAATGGAAGCTTTATTAATAAAATATTATTAATTGTTGGTTTGTTTGTTTTTATTAATAAGGCTTCCATTATTCCATTAATGAAACATTTTATAAAACATACATACATATATATATATATATATATATATATATATATATATATATATATGTATATACAAAAAATAGCAATATGAGCAATGGTAAAATGGTCCCTGAGTCATTAGGTTTATAATACCCAGAAATTCAGATGCCCTCATAGACACATGGCACAGTGGATAATCGCGTTAGTCAGATCCAGTGACAAGACCCAAATAGTGTGAGTTTAATACCCGGTTATAAGCAGTGGAGAACTTGGAGAGGTGAATTAACAGGAGATAACTGATAACTGACATTCATTAAACATGGCACGTGGAACTAGAACAGTCTACCCCAGTTTCAACATTCCAACCACCTGAAGAAGGCGGAGCGTACAACGGCCAAAACGTTGTAATAAATATGGCGACAAAGATGAGAACAATAGTCCGAATAAGGTCTATACTTTGTTTACTGTTTAGGATTGGGTTTCCGGTTCCCTCAAAAGTGTTCTTATTCTCTTTTAATACCAGTAGCCACTTGTATCTTAGTGGCATTATCGCCTTGCTTGAGGTGAATTGATTGAAAAAATGGACTTAATTGTTTATTTTTAGTTTTTTAATTCTTTCAATCTAGAAATATTTTCTGTCATTAAATAACAAGCAGTAGGTTGATAAGCCGTAAAACACAACTCAATCAAGCATACTTATACCGACCCAGTGTTTATGTAGGCCGACTTTTTTCGTTTCTCAATCGCTTTCTGGAGACACGGGATTGCATCTGTCAAATAGAGATGTGCGTTTGCATCTACAACACGCAACGCAACGGAATGCATTCTGGGGACGTTCTAGCCAAATTGGTACTGTTATGAAAGATCGGCGATTCGACATCTTGCTGCTTCAAGTGGCCACTTGTGTCTGCTATTCAATTCGACGCTAATGATCACTAGCTAACCACGTTTTCTGTTTTCTCCTTTCCTGTCGTGGCTACATTCGGCCACCTGTCGACGAAAGACATGCATCGATCGGGACAAGTGAAGAGGATCATTAATGATTTCTAGTTAATTTTCTGGAGGTGATGATTGTTGATGAGGTCGAAGTTGAGGTTGTGCTCTAGTGTCGGAATTTAGCAGAGGTGACTTACTGCTTGGAAAATGGCCGAAACCGAGAGACGTCAGCGTGAGGGGAAACGAAAGAGAAAGAGAGAGAGAGAGAGAGAAAGAGAGAGAGAGAGAGAGAGAGGAATAAGTGGAAACAGAATAAGGGAAAATAAATGGTAGTTAAAAATTAAAAATAAAATAACGGAATACAGAATGATAGAGAAAACAAAGAGAAAAAAACAATTAGAAATAAGGAAAGAGTAATTCGGTAAATCAAAGAAACGGTACTTAATTCCAAATGCTGCCTTCCTGAAACTAAGCACAGTCTTAAAAAATAGGAAAATTTCGTTTGAAATCCCAAAAAGTGATAAACTAATAAATCACATCTCTCCCTGATTATGGCAGTAAAGACCTCAGTGAAACAGGTTAGAATATACTCTAGTCCTCAAGAATTTCAGTCATTTTTGTGCCATGTGTGATACACGCTTAGGCGATCATGTATCTTTCGATACATGGCTGACGAAGGAGATTTTTTCCCACAGTGGGTTGCCACTTCTTTCTGCGGTAGGCCAGTTGCCATCTAAGGCTACAGAACCCGGTCTGTCCTGCTATTTACCCATAGCCGGGGAGCGAAGAAGAGGATTCAAACCGTTCCTAAGGTTATTAGCACGAAAGTGAATTTCAGTCAGTTATGTGCCATGTGTGATACACGCTTAGGCGATCATGTATCTTTCGATACATGACTGACGAGGCAGATTTTTCCCGCAGTAGGTAGACCAGTTGCCATCCAAGGCTATAGAACCCGGTCTGTGCTGCTATTTACTCATAGCTGTGAGGAGATTACAAGAATATACATCCTCCTTTTCTTGTGTAAAAAGAGGTATTTTATAATTTATTCAAAGATACAATATATCAAGCAACGACATTCTTCGGCAGAGATTCCATTCTATACTCTTCGATTTTATTACGATTCCTTTCTTTGCAGACTTTGGATTGTTGGTTGATTTTGTTTAGCGGCATCTCAACATGAGTTATTTAATGCCGATATCTAAATAATTTTAACACAATTTTGTGGCTTCAACTGAATATATTTTGAGCGCAAATATTTGACTTCAACTACGGAAAAATGTTGGTAATTTTGCTATAAAATGTATTGTCGGCAAAGTTACTATAAATATGCATTGTTGGCCATTTTGCTTTAAAATTATATTGTTCGTTAATTAACTACAAATATGTATCGTTTGTAATCTTTTCAGTATCTGTCTATATTTCTGAGATGAGGTATTAAGTACACTATTTACATTGTTCGGACTATTGTCCTCATCTTTGTCGCCATATGTATTACAACGTTTCGGCCTTTCAGTATCTGTCTATATTTCTGAGATGAGGTATTATGTACACTATTTACATTATTCGGGCTATTGTCCTCATCTTTGTCGCCATATATATTACAACGTTTCGGCCCTTCAGTATCTGTCTATATTTCTGAGATGAGGTATTATGTACACTATTTACATTATTCGAACTATTGTCCTCATCTTTGTCGCCATATTTATTACAACGTTTCGGCCTTTCAGTATCTGTCTATATTTCTGAGATGAGGTATTATGTACACTATTTACATTATTCGAACTATTGTCCTCATCTTTGTCGCCATATTTATTACAACGTTTCGGCCTTTCAGTATCTGTCTATATTTCTGAGATGAGGTATTATGTACACTATTTACATTATTCGAACTATTGTCCTCATCTTTGTCGCCATATTTATTACAACGTTTCGGCCTTTCAGTATCTGTCTATATTTCTGAGATGAGGTATTATGTACACTATTTACATTATTCGAACTATTGTCCTCATCTTTGTCGCCATATTTATTACAACGTTTCGGCTTTTCAGTATCTGTCTATATTTCTGAGATGAGGTATTATGTACACTATTTACATTATTCGAACTATTGTCCTCATCTTTGTGGCCATATTTATTATAACGTTTCGGCCCTCCAGTGTCTGTCTATATTTCTGAGATGAGGTATCATGTACACTATTTACATTATTCGGTCTATTGTCCTCATCTTTGTCGACATATTTATTATAACGTTTCGGCCGTTGTACGCTCCAGCCTTCTTCAGATGTTTGGAATGTCGAACTGAACCCTTTATTTCGCTCACTGGAGTAGACTGTTCTAGTTCTACGTGCCATGTCTAATGAATGTCAGTTATCAGTTATCTCCTGTTAATTCCCCTCTCCAAGTTCTCCAACGCCTTAACCAGGTATTGAACTTAGACTGTTTGGGTCCTGTCACAGGAACTAATTAACGCCTTTAACCACTGTGTTCTTAAGTACACATGGCGCAGCGAATAAAGGCGTTAGATCCAGTGACAGGGCCCAAAGAGTGTGAGTTCAATACCTGGTTAAAATTGACACAGTGGATAAAGACGTTAGTTAGATCCAGAGAAGAAGAGGATTCATACCTTTCCCGGGGGTATGAAGCACGTAATTCGAACTTGTCTCTCTCCGATTTCTCAATCCGAGCCGCCGGTATCCATTACTCCACCTGCCTTCCAAGTAAGAATTCTAATTCACCCAGAATCGCCTCACTGTAGATGTTGACTATGTCCGGGGTAACCATCACGTCTTTTGTAAAGAATATTAACAAGAGAAATGGAAGGTTTTTTTCTGTTTTTTTTTTTCTTATACTCTTTTTTACTTCTTTGTATATCTATGAGATTATATACTGAATAGCAAGGAACAGAAAATAACCAGCTTTTCGAAACAGAGATTCCATATTTATTCTGTAATAACAGGAACTCTCGAACATACTTAAAAAAAATATTTTGGTGAAAATTACAGGAATACAAACTTCTATTTCTTTTGATTGATTCTGCCAATTTTCGACGCTAACATTAGCAATCCAGATTTTCAATATAATATTCCAGTTGTTTACCGTTTAGAGAGACATGAAAAGGAATAAAAAAATGTTTTTGTAGAGAGCGAAGCGGGAAAGAAGACCAAGAATATGTGATATGGTTAAGGAGCGGTGCGCAAAAGCCTCGAGGATTTGTTATCGGTAGATATGATCTTATCAACTTTAGATACGCAGATGATATGCGTTGATAACAGGCTCAGAAATAAACTTGCAATAGGCCCCGAAACATGGCAGCAAAAGAAAGCCAGAGAAAGGTGTGTTAACATGAGGACTCAATATATGGTCAATAGCAAGAGAAATCATCAGCTGTCAATTAGAAATGCTATAATGAAGCAAGTGCTGGAAATTTATTATCTAGCTTAGTGACGGAAAATGTGACACGTGAACCAGGGAAAAATGCCTTCTACAATGTAAGCAAAGCATTAAGAGATAGGAAAATGAATGTTAGAAACAAAGAAAAGTTTGTCTGTTATCCTCATCTTCATTGCCATATTCACAACGTTTCGCCCTCTATATCTCTGAGATGAGGTATTATGATTACTTGCATTATTTACATTATTCGGATTCTTATCCTCCACTTCATTGCCATATTTACAAGGTTTCAGCCTTCTTCAGGCAACTGGAATCTGGAATCGAACCCATTATTTTGTCCGCCTGGGTAGTTGGCTCTAGTTCCACGGTCCATGCCTCTTCCGGAGGTCTCAGTTCATCGGCCGAAAAGTTGTGAATATGGTAATGAAGATAAGGATAACAGTCCGAATAAAGAAAATAATGTAAGTATATTATAAAGGGGTGCTGAAATTCTCTGAAAAAAATCATTCTTTCCTTATATATATAGCAATATATATATATATATATATATATATATATATATATATATATATATATATATATATATATATATATATATATATATATATTGTCTGTATTTAGGCAGCATTTTGTCATTGGTGTATGTTTCATTAAATAATATAGACAAGTTTTGTCTATTTATTTTATGCAAATTCTCTTCATATCGTCTGATAAGATTAATAACATTATGATTAAACGAAGAAAGAAAATCACAATATTGATACATATTTTTTTAATTCTATCTAAGCTTTCGGCTTACATAAGGCATCATCAAAGATGACAATAACATTACAATATATTAAACAATACACGGACATGGCATCTGTTTTTGTTTGCATGGAAGATTTCCAAGCAACGACAAATTCGTGCATACGAGACGCTGGAAGCTAAAATTGCACCGCGGGTCACTATGTCACACATGATTACGCGAGAGTAAAAACGAGAAGTGTTAAGTATGGGAAGCCGTTGGTATAAGCCAATGGCTTCTGTTATCAATTATAGGCATTTGAGTATATATGTGGAGTTTTCATAGTTTATTTTGCTCAAGTTAGGTTTCAACTGTTTTATGTATATAGCTTCAAGAATTTTTTTTTTATTTTTTGTTTATTGTTTTCATGTTTAAATATAGTTGTTTTTTACACAAGGATTTTCCGGAATTGTGTATGCGGCCAGCAATGATCTCTCTCTCTCTCTCTCTCTCTCTCTCTCTCTCTCTCTCTCTCTATATATATATATATATATATATATATATATATATATATATATATATATGTATATTAAACTCCTTGTGGATCATAGGACCACAAGATATCGTTGCGGTTTCTATAACAACCCAGTTTTAAGTGAGTAGGTTGTTAGCCTACTAGGCTAACCCGCAACCTGGTGGATCAGTTGCATTTCTCCTAAACCTTTTGCCACCCAAGGTTATAGAACCTTGTCTGTCCGGTCTGTCCTGCTATTTTCCCATAGCTGGAAGGGGAGAATTTCAATATCAGTCATTATGTGCCATGACTTATATACGCTTAGGCGATCACGTATCTTTCGATACATGACTGACGAGAGAGATTTTTTCCTGCAGTGGGTTACCATTTCTTTCTGCGGTAGAACCAAGTCTATAGAACCTGGCCTCTCCTGCTAGGAGGAGGAGAAGAGGATTCATGCCCTTCCCAAAGGTATTAGCACGTAAGTGAATGTAATGGATTCGACTAGAATTCGAACACGGCTCTCCGGTTCCTTATGCCGAGCCGCTATCCATTTTTCCACCGTGCCTATTTATGGCAATAAATAGTGAGTAATTTTTTACAAAGGTTGGAAGAGACAGAGATGCAGTTCTACGACGGATGCTGACAGTCTCATGGACATAATGTGTGAGCGACGAGGAAGTTTAAAAAAAATGATAACAAGAAGGATCCTTCCAAACAGAATCAATAAAATGAAATATTCGGGATAGAAAACGAAGAAAGAGGGCTGGGAGAATTTAACATGCAAAGGATATATTGAAAGGAAAAAGTTTGCTTTGGTTTGGTTTGAAAAAAAAAGAGAGAGACAGAGACAAATAGAAAAAAGTACACGGCCCTCGCCACTTTCCAAATCTTTCAGGACGACATCGATATATATGCTTGCATCTCTCCGAAAGTAATACCACCTTTTCCCTTAAGTCGCTGCATATAGATACACACGTCTCAACAATGTGAAGCACACTAAATCGACAACATTTCAAATAGGGTTTGCAAATGGTTGAATGATAAAAAATATATACAAAAAGTTTCGTGTCCGATTTGAAAAAACCCTTTTGGTTTGGTTGATTTTCTTTTACGGTATATCAACCTCGATGGTTTATTTAATCCAGACACGAATTTTGGGTAAGGTTACTATGAACAGAATATGTATTCGTTGTAAGGAATCGGTTTGAACATCAGGTTTCATTGACGTATTTTTTTTACAGACGATTTTTGTTGAGAGTCAGTTCTATTTTTTTTTTTTTAATGTATTGATTATATTTTCACTATAAAAATTATATTTATATCTTCATAGAACTTTGACCCCAGTTTGGGTGTTGAATATTGGCCCGCAACTGGGATCCTAATAGATGTTACCATCCCGGGTCAGGGTTTACCTAGATACACTAACAATTAATTGTTCCACGCTCCTCAAAACGTCCCGATCAGAGGGCTTGTTGCCGGATTAAGTTTATCGTCATCCTCGAAAACAAGATGGGCAGAGAGAAACAGCGAATAACCTAACAAATGAATTTGCTGAACAAGGATTGCGATGAATAGTAAGGAGACAGACATAGAGCTGCAAGGAATAGGAAGTTGTGGAGACATATGATCATCTACATTCAGAAGAGACACGACACATTAAAGAAGAAAAAGAATTGAATGAATGACAACGGAAAAATATGAATACTTTTTTGTGGAGAGTATGGACTGAGGAGAGTAAGGAGCTTTGGTGCACGTGGAAAGAAAACGCCGGAAGATAAGAATTATTGTGATTTGTGGAGAGCTGATGATAAGGGCAAGCAGAAGGTTTTTTTTTTTTTTTTTTTTACTTCCTGCCGTGAGTGATCGCTCTTGATCAATAAGAATATTTTGCATTTGTGAAGAGATTATATAAGATACGCGGATAATTATGTGTTGGTGGTAGGCCGAAAAAGAAGACTAGGTAAGAACCCTAGCCAAAAAAAAAAAATAAAAAATAAAAAATAGCCACCGTGGTAAAGGAAAGCGAGAAGAAAGGCCTACCCGTCAATTTTAAAATTTCTTTTTAAAAGACAGTGTATGGTTGTCAGCAAAAACAAAAATCCCACGAAGCGAATAGCGAATTGATGTAGATGAAATCAAACATGGACAGAAGATTAAATATCCGGGAAGTGTTTTAACAGAGGAAGGAAAACATGACACCAAAATCCGACGTCTCTCTGGAATGGCAAAATCTAAGTGAAGTGCTAAGAAACAGAATATTTCCGTTGGAAACAATAAAATGTGTGCTGAACTACTGGGTGATATCAATCTTCATATATGTCAGTGAATGATGGGCAATTTCCTCGCAGATGATAAGTAGATTGGATGTTGCAGATAGGTGGCTTTACAGAAAAATGCCGAAAATACAGCAACGAAGAATTCTTAAGAAAAAATAAACACCCTCAAAATCAAAAAGACAAAGCTGAAATTTCTAATAATTCAGAAAGACTGTTTGGAGAATTAGACAAACACAAGATATATCGAAGGCAAAAGAGAGAGTAGTAGGGAGAGTTGATCTACCTTGAGCAGGTTGTTTCGATGGATACCGGAATGGGTGGTGAGGACGATGGCAGAAAGTTTGATTTGGCTGGATTTATTTTACGTCATATCAACCTCAATGAGTTATTTAATGCCAACAATATTTTCATTGCTGGTAATATTTTTTATCTATCTATCTATCTATCTATCTATCTATCTATCTATCTATCTATCTATCTATCTTAGTCTCTTCATATCTATCTTTCTATCTATCTATCTCAGTATATATTGGTTTGGTTTGTTTTGTTTTACGGCATATCTACCTCAAATGCCGACAAGATTTTTACTGCTGGTAATATTTTTTAATTATCTATCTATCTATCTATCTAAGTATACAGATTTTCCAAGCATTGCTTAGATGTAGCACAAGGTCTAAAGTAGGAGGCACCAAGTGAGGATCAAACTCACGACTCAATCGTAATTGTTCTAGCGAGACAAGCTTGCTAACCACGATCACTGCCCCGAGGTGCCCTCTATCTATCTCAGTATATATTGGTTTGTTTTGGTTTGTTTTACGGCATACCAACATCAATGGGTTGTTTAATGCCGACAAGATTTTTTATTGCTGATAATATTTTTGTTCAAAGATTTGTTGCTTTTTTTTTTAAATGTATTGCTGGTAATAATTTTTTAACAAATCTTATTGCTGGTATTAAAATCTGTTTTTACACTTTCATAGTCTTTTGACCACAGTTTGGGAATAAACTATTTGCCCATAGCTGGGGCCCTAGCAGGTGCTACCACTCCGGGTCAGAGTGCAACTAACAAAAGCAGGAATTAAGAGGTGGTGTCACGCTTCTCAAAACCTCCAGAGGCCTTGCTGCCGGATGTAGTCTATCGTCTTACGGATCTTACCCAGGATGGCAGAAAGTGAAATGTTACTACAGCTACACTGGTTAGAAAGTTGTGGATAATAAAGTAGGAAGCACCCAGTGAGCTATCTGTAAATAGGAAGACAGAATGGGTTCTATAGTTTTGGATAGCAACTGGTCTACGAGAATGACAACTCTGAATTCAAAACCTGTGCCGGGTTATTTGGAGACCTTGTGGCTCTTTGTGCACCAGTTTTCTGTATTCGGCTCTTCAAAAAGTGTGGTTGGTTCTGCCCAAATCCGTCACTAATATAATCATACCATGTGAAGAGATATTGCACATGGAAAACAAAGAAGAGTTAGATGTTGAAGAACCCGACGATTGGCATTTGTGGAGTGTGACTTGTAGAGTAAGACAAAGAAGATATTTTGATGTGGTGTCAACATGGATGCAAAGAGAACAATAATGTAAAAAGGAATAAAATAAAAAATGAAAGCGTTATGAAAAAAAACTAAGTCCTGAAATGTAAGGGAAAATCAAAATAGAACTTTGGCGACAAAAAAAAAATGAAAACAAAACAAAATTTCGAGGAAAAATATTTACAAAGACGGTATGAAAATGTGGGAAGAAAAAAAAAAAGAAAAGAAAACATTGGCCTTAATGTGAAATATTTAGACTTGAAACATTTCTAGAAGGCGAAAAATTCGTAAAATCTATTTTTATAAAAAATGATAATGCCAATTCCTTAAAAAATATATATTCATGTCTAAAAAGCTCGAAAAATAACAAAATATATTAGAAATCAATAAAAGAATTTAAAAAAACAGTTAGAATTAAAGAAAAAAAGAAAAAAAAGGACATTGAACAAATGTTCGCTGCAAACTCCAACAGACACAACCTCTGGTTACATGTATTTCTTTCTCTTCTTTTCGCTCTCTCTCTCTCTGTCAATATACACACACATGCATACATACATACATACATACATACACACACACACACACATATATATATATATATATATATATATATATATATATATATATATATATATATACATATACAGGTGGCCTGACAAAAACTGTTGCCTCTAAGTGTTGACGTCAATGTTCACTTTTATATTTACACACGCTCTATCTCTAATATTGAGCACTTGATCCCATAAATACAGCACACCTTAAGACGATATGTCTTTATATATATATATATATATATATATATATATATATATATATATATATATATATATATATATATATATATATATATATATATATATATATATATATATATATATATATATATATATATATATATATATATATATATATATATATATATATATGAGGCACGGTGGACTAATGGATAGCGGCTCGGATTGACGAATGGAATTCTAATGGGATTCATTACATTCACTTACGTGCTAATTAGCTTTGAGAAAGGCATGAATCCGCTTCTTCTCCCCAAGCTATCTGTAAATAGGAAGACAGAATGGGTTCTATAGTTTTGGATAGCAACTGCTCTACGAGAATGACAACTCTGAATTCAAAACCTTTGCCGGGTTGTTTGGGGACCTCGTGGCGCTTGGTGCACCAGTTTTCTGTATTCGGCCCTTCAAAAAGTGTAGTTGGTTCTGCCCAAATCCTTCACTACTAAAATCAGATCATATGTGCAGGTGTCTGGCTGTTGGTTGCCAGAAACTAAAGTTGCTTGAACCTCATACTTCGGAAAAACGACGGAAGAGTCCATTATATATGTATACTAGCAGCATGGCCCGGCGTTGCCCGTGCTTGATTAAAAAATCGTACGACTCATACAGCAATCGCTATCACTTGACTTAAATATTTTTGCCCTTCCTTGCCTTTAAAGGAGTGGCCTTTGCCGTGCAGATGTTGCTATATTAAACAACATTTACCGGCCTGAATGTCCGAGAATTTTTCTTCGGAGGACGAATATTTTCTATGAAAATTTCTCGGACATTCAGGCCGGCAAATGTTGTTAATACTGTTTATTATAAACAGAGCATTTACTTAAATATTTGTACCTATAAAAAGAATGTATAAATATAAAAATGTCTTAAAAATAATTGTCGGACTGTGTCCATTTCATAACGTGTGACATCATTTGTTTACATTTGGAGACGCATTGAGCAGATATGAATGCACGTGAGAGAATCATGGAAGATTGTAGTTTAAAGACAGTAAAATGGACCTGGAATCGGTTAAAGGCACGTCAGGCTATATGACGGTTCTGTATAGAATACAGGTTCGATTCCTGTCGGAGGACGGATATTTTCTATGAGAATTTCTCGGATATTCAGGTCGGTAAATGCAATTAATACTGTTTATTATAAACAGAGCATTTACTTAAAAATTTATAAATATAAAAAAATGCATAAACATAAAAATGTCTTAAAAATAATTGTCGAAGTTTGTCCATTTCATATATATATATATATATATATATATATATATATATATATATATATATATATATATATATATATATATATATATATATAATGGAAACATATGGAAAAACAAAAAAATCCGAATATGCAAGTTTACTGTTTTTAATGTTTCAATGCATATTCGGATTTTTTCCATATTTTACCTCATACTGTCGGATCTATATCCACATATTTGCTTTTATATATATATATATATATATATATATATATATATATATATATATATATATATATATATATTTGCCTGACGATTGCATCTAGCATGAAACAGACTGTCGCCTGTGTTGACTTCTATGTTCACTTTTATATTTACACACGCTCTATCTCTGATATTGAGCACTTTATCTATTGAGTCTTGACTCATTGTTGAATCTCGACTAATGCATGGAATAATAATGCAACACAAAATGTACTTAGAACAAGAATGTATTATAACAAGAAAATGTACACAATATTTACATATAGTATTTCTGTATATTTCTGGGAAGACGTTCCTGGAGAATGTGTTGACTAAGTCGCAGGCGGGCAGAGTCTCTAGCTGGATCTCGTGATTTCCCTCCTCGTCTTCCCGGTACCAACCATTATTTATATAGTCGGTAGTCACCTATGCAGATTAGGTGGATCCTACCACAACATTATCCCATAAATATAACACACTTTAAGACTATATTTCTTCAAATATATATATATATATATATATATATATATATATATATATATATATATATATATATATATATATATATATATATATATATATATATATATATATATATATTTCTGTGTGTGTGTGTGTTTGTAAGTGCGTGTGTTGTGTGTATCAAGAGAGGGACAATGCAAGTGAGAACATTTTTTAAAAAATAGAAAAAAAAAAGCAAATTGAGAATTAAAATGGCTGATTTATTAACATTAAATTTTGAACCACCCACAGAAATAATTGGTAAATATCACGTTTGGATGGAGTTTGTCATTATCAACATTTTACTGGCTTTAATTCATGATAGAAACATTGCAGATGGAAAGTACTTAAACCTGTTGATTCACTGCCCCGGCCAACTCTCCAGTGTTGATTAACAGTCAACATATTTTGCTTCAGGACAATAGAGTTGCATATTACTCCCGTCTCTGGAGTTTTTCGATTACAAATTACTAAATGGATGGCTTGCAAGAGCGCGACCACTTATTTGGTCATCTAGCTCCCCAGGTATCACACCTCTAAACTTCGGTTTGCAACAATCGATTCTAAACTATTCTGCATTTAAAGAATCAGATTAATTTAATGTGCAATAAAATTCCATCAGAAAATATTATACTGTTGGATTATTTTTTATAGATTGTCGGAATGTGTTCAATGAAAGCACTTAAATATGGCGTTTATAATCGATTCTTGCCTTGGCCGAAAAATAAATCTACCGCCTCCCCACCGTCAAAGAATCCAGTTTGCCAGAACTTCATCTTAGACCATGCCTTTTTTTTCATTCATCTCTTCTTTGTATTTTCTTGGGTTTAAACTTTTCTTTCAAATTCTCTACTGGTGGAAATACTATTAAATAAGCATTGATCTGCTGGGGTTTTGAAATGATTCCGGATTCCCAACGTTTAGCAAATTGTGCCAAATCTTTTCTGTCTTTTTTGTGATTTGAAACGTTAGTTTAAAAATTCTTTATTTCGAAACCGTAAGCATCCTCTACTTTCTCTCTGTGAGATATATTTCAGTAAAAGTTAAAATATATATAAGATGAAAACAAGATGGAATATATTTGCCCGTCGAAAACAACGCAACTCTTTCGACGTCAGATAAATTTATCACAGAATTAAGTAAAAAAAAGAATACTTATAGATATAGGCATTTTTATTTGATTTCACGATTATTCAATCTAACTCAGATGTTCTCCGCCTTTTGTCTCCCCTTCAAGAAGTGTTTAACGCATATGCAACGAAACTGGTTCTCTCTTGATTATAGAGAATACGGTAGAGATGACTTTTCTTGTAATTCGTTGCATTCTATAGAACCTAATCAAAGGGTCGTGTAACAATCTCATGGCTTCCTTAAATGAAGCAACTGAAAATAAATCACGGGGAACAAAATAATGTTAAATAAAATAAAAATCTTAACAGAAGGACCATCTCAGTCCTTTTTAATGTTCAGTTGGAAATAACTGCTTTTGACCTAATTATAATATTCCGAATATCTATGTCATTTTCACAGTTAATCTCATTAATTAACTTATCTTCCTAATGCAAATCAAAAATACATTACAAGGTCTCCTCGTCATTAACCCATTACCTGCCATGAGCCCCATTTGGGGATCTGTTAAAATTAAACTCACTACATGTTATTCCTTGTATTTACATTGAATTGCTTACATACATTTCATTTGAAGAGATATATTTTACAACACTTAGCCTTTAAAGTTTTTATTATTAGCCGTAAGACACTTTCTGTTGGAATTTTATATTTCACGAGTAGAAAAATAATGACTATTTTGAAAAGTATTTTTTTATTATTTCTAATTAATATTATTTTTTGATGTTTTATACACATATATATTTGATGTTCTAGTTTCTATAAAAACGACAACGGTAACTACTGAAATTAAACATAAGGAATAAATAAACTCCTAAGACACCTATGTGGGCCAAAAATACAAATTAAAAAGATTTGGCAGTTAATGGGTTAATAAAACTTGGTATATGTGTTTAAATATGATGGTTTCATAATAACAATAATCAGGAAATCCATCTTTAATTTCGAAGCAAGGAGTAAGGAAGCTGTCATGTTCCTCTTTTTGATTTAACGGCGTAACAAAACTAGGACCAAAGAAAGTTCGAAACAAAACACAAAAGCCTTTTTTTCTTTTCTTTTTTAAGCGTATCACCCCGAGCAAGGCCGGTGGCCACTATCACGCAAGGGGTTACAGAAGGGTTGGAGGAAGAGCAGATAGGAGTGGTAAAGGAAGGGTTGTGGAGAAAGAGAAGGACGGAGGGCCGATCGAGGTGGGGAGGTTACGGGAGATATAGAGCGAGAGCAGATAGGAATGGAAGATGTCAGGAAGTGGATAGATCAAGGCAACTGGAGATGACGATTGACGCTACACTTAAACTGTTGGAGATTGTATTTGTCAGGGAAACAGTAACGGGGAAGGGAGTTCCATAGGCGAGATGTGCGAGACATGAAGCTATTGGAGTAGAAAAGACGTCTACAC
>OZ038511.1:22518462-22545962 GCA_964036315.1 Acanthosepion esculentum | reverse complement strand
ACACAAAGTGACTTTATCTATTTATCGGACTGATAACATCATTGTTATTAATGAGATACTCAGTGCTTGTGGTAACCGAGCAGACACTGAATTGTGTTCTGTCCTGATCAATGGATTTACTCTCAATGAAGCTTCTTGCTTTAGGGGTCTATTGAGAGTCGAGTTTACCAATAGACCTCAGGTAGAACTTATATATACAATCTATCGTCAAAGATAATGGAAAAATGTTCGTTTTCCTAATTGCTCGATGAAGTACCTTACTCCTATTGCCATTACTTACATTATTCGGACTATCATCCTTATCTTGTTGCCATATTCATCACAACGTTTCGGCCGTTGTACGCTCCGGCCATCTTCGGGTGGTTGGAGTGTGCGTATATATATATATACCCTTAGACTCAGTAAGGTTCTCTTTATTCATTACAACTGACAAACATATTCATATTGATTTTCAAGTAATTTCTCTATCTGTCGATATTTCTGAGATGAGGTATTATGTACACTATTTACATTATTCGGACTATTGTCCTCATCTTTGTCACCATATTAATTACAACGTTTCGGCCTTTCAGTATCTGTCGATATTTCTGAGATGAGGTATTATGTACACTATTTACATTATTCGGACTATTGTCCTCATCTTTGTTGCCATATTTATTACAACGTTTCGGCCTTTCAGTATCTGTCGATATTTCTGAGATGAGGTATTATGTACACTATTTACATTATTCGAACTATTGTCCTCATCTTTGTCGCCATATTTATTACAAAGTTTCGGCCCTTCAGTATCTGTCGATATTTCTGAGATGAGGTATTATGTACACTATTTACATTATTCGGACTATTGTCCTCATCTTTGTCGCCATATTTATTACAATGTTTCGACCCTTCAGTATCTGTCGATATTTCTGAGATGAGGTATTATGTACACTATTTACATTATTCGGACTATTGTCCTCATCTTTGTCGCCATATTTATTACAATGTTTCGACCCTTCAGTATCTGTCGATATTTCTGAGATGAGGTATTATGTACACTATTTACATTATTCGGACTATTGTCCTCATCTTTGTCGCCATATTTATTACAATGTTTCGACCCTTCAGTATCTGTCGATATTTCTGAGATGAGGTATTATGTACACTATTTACATTATTCGGACTATTGTCCTCATCTTTGTCGCCATATTTATTACAACGTTTCGGCCCTTCAGTATCTGTCTATATTTCTGAGATGAGGTATTATGTACACTATTTACATTTTTCGGACTATTGTCCTCATCTTTGTCGCCATATTTATTACAACGTTTCGGCCCTTCAGTATCTGTCTATATTTCTGAGATGAGGTATTATGTACACTATTTACATTTTTCGGACTATTGTCCTCATCTTTGTCGCCATATTTATTACAACGTTTCGGCCTTTCAGTATCTGTCGATATTTCTGAGATGAGGTATTATGTACACTATTTACATTATTCGAACTATTGTCCTCATCTTTGTCGCCATATTTATTACAAAGTTTCGGCCCTTCAGTATCTGTCGATATTTCTGAGATGAGGTATTATGTACACTATTTACATTATTCGGACTATTGTCCTCATCTTTGTCGCCATATTTATTACAACGTTTCGGCCTTTCAGTATCTGTCGATATTTCTGAGATGAGGTATTATGTACACTATTTACATTATTCGGACTATTGTCCTCATCTTTGTCACCATATTAATTACAACGTTTCGGCCTTTCAGTATCTGTCGATATTTCTGAGATGAGGTATTATGTACACTATTTACATTATTCGGACTATTGTCCTCATCTTTGTTGCCATATTTATTACAACGTTTCGGCCTTTCAGTATCTGTCGATATTTCTGAGATGAGGTATTATGTACACTATTTACATTATTCGAACTATTGTCCTCATCTTTGTCGCCATATTTATTACAAAGTTTCGGCCCTTCAGTATCTGTCGATATTTCTGAGATGAGGTATTATGTACACTATTTACATTATTCGGACTATTGTCCTCATCTTTGTCGCCATATTTATTACAATGTTTCGACCCTTCAGTATCTGTCGATATTTCTGAGATGAGGTATTATGTACACTATTTACATTATTCGGACTATTGTCCTCATCTTTGTCGCCATATTTATTACAACGTTTCGGCCCTTCAGTATCTGTCTATATTTCTGAGATGAGGTATTATGTACACTATTTACATTTTTCGGACTATTGTCCTCATCTTTGTCGCCATATTTATTACAACGTTTCGGCCCTTCAGTATCTGTCTATATTTCTGAGATGAGGTATTATGTACACTATTTACATTTTTCGGACTATTGTCCTCATCTTTGTCGCCATATTTATTACAACGTTTCGGCCTTTCAGTATCTGTCGATATTTCTGAGATGAGGTATTATGTACACTATTTACATTATTCGAACTATTGTCCTCATCTTTGTCGCCATATTTATTACAAAGTTTCGGCCCTTCAGTATCTGTCGATATTTCTGAGATGAGGTATTATGTACACTATTTACATTATTCGGACTATTGTCCTCATCTTTGTCGCCATATTTATTACAACGTTTCGGCCTTTCAGTATCTGTCGATATTTCTGAGATGAGGTATTATGTACACTATTTACATTATTCGGACTATTGTCCTCATCTTTGTCACCATATTAATTACAACGTTTCGGCCTTTCAGTATCTGTCGATATTTCTGAGATGAGGTATTATGTACACTATTTACATTATTCGGACTATTGTCCTCATCTTTGTTGCCATATTTATTACAACGTTTCGGCCTTTCAGTATCTGTCGATATTTCTGAGATGAGGTATTATGTACACTATTTACATTATTCGAACTATTGTCCTCATCTTTGTCGCCATATTTATTACAAAGTTTCGGCCCTTCAGTATCTGTCGATATTTCTGAGATGAGGTATTATGTACACTATTTACATTATTCGGACTATTGTCCTCATCTTTGTCGCCATATTTATTACAATGTTTCGACCCTTCAGTATCTGTCGATATTTCTGAGATGAGGTATTATGTACACTATTTACATTATTCGGACTATTGTCCTCATCTTTGTCGCCATATTTATTACAACGTTTCGGCCCTTCAGTATCTGTCTATATTTCTGAGATGAGGTATTATGTACACTATTTACATTTTTCGGACTATTGTCCTCATCTTTGTCGCCATATTTATTACAACGTTTCGGCCCTTCAGTATCTGTCTATATTTCTGAGATGAGGTATTATGTACACTATTTACATTTTTCGGACTATTGTCCTCATCTTTGTCGCCATATTTATTACAACGTTTCGGCCTTTCAGTATCTGTCGATATTTCTGAGATGAGGTATTATGTACACTATTTACATTATTCGAACTATTGTCCTCATCTTTGTCGCCATATTTATTACAAAGTTTCGGCCCTTCAGTATCTGTCGATATTTCTGAGACGAGGTATTATGTACACTATTTACATTATTCGGACTATTGTCCTCATCTTTGTCGCCATATTTATTACAACGTTTCGGCCTTTCAGTATCTGTCGATATTTCTGAGATGAGGTATTATGTACACTATTTACATTATTCGGACTATTGTCCTCATCTTTGTCACCATATTAATTACAACGTTTCGGCCTTTCAGTATCTGTCGATATTTCTGAGATGAGGTATTATGTACACTATTTACATTATTCGGACTATTGTCCTCATCTTTGTTGCCATATTTATTACAACGTTTCGGCCTTTCAGTATCTGTCGATATTTCTGAGATGAGGTATTATGTACACTATTTACATTATTCGAACTATTGTCCTCATCTTTGTCGCCATATTTATTACAAAGTTTCGGCCCTTCAGTATCTGTCGATATTTCTGAGATGAGGTATTATGTACACTATTTACATTATTCGGACTATTGTCCTCATCTTTGTCGCCATATTTATTACAACGTTTCGGCCTTTCAGTATCTGTCGATATTTCTGAGATGAGGTATTATGTACACTATTTACATTATTCGGACTATTGTCCTCATCTTTGTCGCCATATTTATTACAACGTTTCGGCCTTTCAGTATCTGTCGATATTTCTGAGATGAGGTATTATGTACACTATTTACATTATTCGGACTATTGTCCTCATCTTTGTCGCCATATTTATTACAACGTTTCGGCCTTTCAGTATCTGTCGATATTTCTGAGATGAGGTATTATGTACACTATTTACATTATTCGGACTATTGTCCTCATCTTTGTCGCCATATTTATTACAACGTTTCGGCCTTTCAGTATCTGTCGATATTTCTGAGATGAGGTATTATGTACACTATTTACATTATTCGGACTATTGTCCTCATCTTTGTCGCCATATTTATTACAACGTTTCGGCCTTTCAGTATCTGTCGATATTTCTGAGATGAGGTATTATGTACACTATTTACATTATTCGGACTATTGTCCTCATCTTTGTCGCCATATTTATTACAACGTTTCGGCCTTTCAGTATCTGTCGATATTTCTGAGATGAGGTATTATGTACACTATTTACATTATTCGGACTATTGTCCTCATCTTTGTCGCCATATTTATTACAACGTTTCGGCCTTTCAGTATCTGTCGATATTTCTGAGATGAGGTATTATGTACACTATTTACATTATTCGGACTATTGTCCTCATCTTTGTCGCCATATTTATTACAACGTTTCGGCCTTTCAGTATCTGTCGATATTTCTGAGATGAGGTATTATGTACACTATTTACATTATTCGGACTATTGTCCTCATCTTTGTCGCCATATTTATTACAACGTTTCGGCCTTTCAGTATCTGTCGATATTTCTGAGATGAGGTATTATGTACACTATTTACATTATTCGGACTATTGTCCTCATCTTTGTCGCCATATTTATTACAAAGTTTCGGCCCTTCAGTATCTGTCTATATTTCTGAGATGAGGTATTATATACACTATTTACATTATTCGGACTATTGTCGTCATCTTTGTCGCCATATTTATTACAAAGTTTCGGCCTTTCAGTATCTCTCTATATTTCTGAGATGAGGTATTATGTACACCATTTACATTATTCGGACTATTGTCCTCATCTTTGTCGCCATATTTATTACAACGTTTCGGCCTTTCAGTATCTGTCGATATTTCTGAGATGAGGTATTATGTACACTATTTACATTATTCGGACTATTGTCCTCATCTTTGTCGCCATATTTATTACAACGTTTCGGCCTTTCAGTATCTGTCGATATTTCTGAGATGAGGTATTATGTACACTATTTACATTATTCGGACTATTGTCCTCATCTTTGTCGCCATATTTATTACAACGTTTCGGCCTTTCAGTATCTGTCGATATTTCTGAGATGAGGTATTATGTACACTATTTACATTATTCGGACTATTGTCCTCATCTTTGTCGCCATATTTATTACAACGTTTCGGCCTTTCAGTATCTGTCGATATTTCTGAGATGAGGTATTATGTACACTATTTACATTATTCGGACTATTGTCCTCATCTTTGTCGCCATATTTATTACAACGTTTCGGCCTTTCAGTATCTGTCGATATTTCTGAGATGAGGTATTATGTACACTATTTACATTATTCGGACTATTGTCCTCATCTTTGTCGCCATATTTATTACAACGTTTCGGCCTTTCAGTATCTGTCGATATTTCTGAGATGAGGTATTATGTACACTATTTACATTATTCGGACTATTGTCCTCATCTTTGTCGCCATATTTATTACAAAGTTTCGGCCCTTCAGTATCTGTCTATATTTCTGAGATGAGGTATTATATACACTATTTACATTATTCG
This sequence comes from Acanthosepion esculentum, assembly GCA_964036315.1. Lineage (NCBI taxonomy): Eukaryota > Metazoa > Mollusca > Cephalopoda > Sepiida > Sepiidae > Acanthosepion > Acanthosepion esculentum. Next base: position 22,540,094 of record OZ038511.1, on the reverse strand, counting down.
GACTATTGTCGTCATCTTTGTCGCCATATTTATTACAAAGTTTCGGCCTTTCAGTATCTCTCTATATTTCTGAGATGAGGTATTATGTACACCATTTACATTATTCGGACTATTGTCCTCATCTTTGTCGCCATATTTATTACAAAGTTTCGGCCTTTCAGTATCTCTCTATATTTCTGAGATGAGGTATTATGTACACCATTTACATTATTCGGTCTATTGTCCTCATCTTTGTCGCCATATTTATTACAACGTTTCGGCCTTTCAGTATCTGTCTATATTTCTGAGATGAGGTATTATGCACATTATTTACATTATTCGGACTATTGTCCTCATCTTGTCGCCATATTTATTACAAAGTTTCGGCCCCTTCCGTATCTGTCTATATTTCTGAGATGAGGTATTATGTTCACCATTTACATTATTCGGACTATCATCCTCATTTTGTTGCCATATCTATCACAACGTTTCGGCCGTTGTACGCTCCGGCCTTCTTCAGGTAGTTGGAGTGTCGAACTGAAATACAAGTTTATTTTTATTAAATTAGTTTTCCTTCAAAATAAAACATATACACCTTTGTGTAAATTAATTGAAACAACTGATTTAGTTTCCTTTCTTTCAACATACGCTCAGTTTTGAACCCACTCGAGTGGCAGTGTGTAATCGATTTCTAATTTTCCCTCAGATTAGGTCATTCGCAGTGGTGTGCAGTAATATGAATCTATTTTTGGGGTGCATGATGAAATTTGTTTGGCCTTGAAAAATATTGCGTCATCCGTGATTACACTATTGTCTCGACTGTGGATTAGCTGTCCTACGGCCATTGTCTGCGATGAACGTTACTCCACGAAAGCGAATGAAAACTGTAACGCTGCACGAACACAACGGCAAGTATTACCAGTGAGAAAATAAAAGTATTATAGACTGGCACAGAAACACTCCTGATTTAAATCCTTTCGAGAATCTTTGGTCAATCTGCAAAGAACGACTTAAACTACATCCAGGAGGTTTTGAGGAGCGTGGAACAAGAGGGTGACAGAATAATTTTTAACTCGGAATCTTACAGGGGTAACTTGCAGTTCAAGCCTCTCACTCAGTTTCTAATAAAAATTTACAGAATAGTTCCATTTAGGTGTAAATGTACATGCTAAATTCGGAAATAACAAACTCATTTTAATAATATCTACCGTTTTAGTGTTATCGAAAATAAAATTTCGGACTCATTCGCGTCGCAGTGTGTGAAGTTGAACACGGTGGAGGAATGAAAAGCGGAGCAAATTGAGGATTTAAATCCAATCGAGAATCTGTGTCAATCTGCAAAGAACGACTTCGTGGAATGGATATATGAAGTACTAACATGAACACTTGGTCATGATTCATTGGAAAAATAGCCCAAAAAGTAAATAATAACGAAATTATTCGTTTCGTTTCAATTAATTTGCACAAGGTTGTAAATTTACTATTTAACTATTAGTAAAAAACAAAAATAAGCTTTTATTTTCACCGAATGATACTTGGTGTCCACCATAAGAAATTTAGACTAAAAGTAGTCTATGAGAAAAAAAAGAAATATATATATATATATATATATATATATATATATATATATATATATATATATATATATATATATATATATATATATATATATATATATATATATATATATATATATATATATATATTTTTTAGAATTGGACATAGTCCGACAACAGACGCTGCTCTGTGGCCGAAAGGTTAAGGCACATCACGCGAAATGATGGTTCCGTATAGGATACAGGTTCGATTCCTGTCGGAGAGCGAAAATTTTCTATGAAAATTTCTCGGACATTCAGGCCGGTAAATGTTATTTAATACTGTTTATTATAAAACAGAGCATTTGCTTAAATACTTGTATCTATAAAAAGAACGTTAAACATAATATGTATAAATGTCTTTATATGTATATATATATATATATATATATATATATATATATATATATATATATATATATATATATATATATATATATATATATAGATATATATATATATATATATATATATCACTGTCAGACACTGTGTGTTTATCTAAATCTAAAAATAAATACGCTAAAATTCACCATCATCCCTGACGTGCACCGACGCCAATTCAGTCGGGTTTCGATCCTAGCTAGAGGCACACTGATCAGCTGTGATACAGCGAAACAGTCTGTCTGTGGATGACAAAAATATTCGCTCCTGAAAAATTTATTTCGGTGTGAGGGGTGCGTTTGTAAACAGTGACTAAATTGTTTTGCTTGTTTTTTGTTTGATTTTTATTTGACATAAATAAATAAACAAATAAGCCACTTCCGGTAAAAGTAACCGCCAAAATAGACTACCCATAATGCACCACTGACCCTTATATAAATAGCCGAGGAAAATAACAGCACTAGTCGCCTGACGATTGCACTAGCATGAAACAGACTGTCGCCTCTAAGTGCTGACTTCCATGTCCACTTTTATATTTACACACGCTCTATCTCTGATATTGAGCACTTTACCCCATAAATATAGCACACTTTAAGACTATATTTCTGCATATATATATATATATATAGTTTACGAAAAACTAGGTAATCCGTATGAGTAGACCCAAGGAGGATAAAATCCAGAGAGCTCAATGTAAATCAGAGCTAATAATTTAAATAAAAACAGATTACTTTAAGGTTCCATATAATAAATTATTTCACCACAGCCCTTTTAAAGGACAGTGGATCATCAGATTTATTTCCAAATGCTGGAATGAAAAAATGAAAATAAATTTACACATTTATGACGGGCAATAATAAGGAAATTAACGAAGTGGGAGCAGTGTAGGGGGTAGAGAGACAGCATTGAGTTAGATGTAACATTTCTATTGTTTCAAATTTAAATTTTCGCTGAAATCTAGACAGTGACACTTTAAATCTGTTAACGGAAGTTATATCTTGATATGGGAGGGGGATAGAACAAAAAAGCATAAAAAGAAAAAAAGAAAAAAGAGAAAAAAAAAGAGGTTGTGATAAAGTGTCATTGACTTCCATTGGAATAGGCGTTGTTTTTCTCTTTACTTTGAGATTTCGTAAATTTTTTGTTTAAACCGTCTAAGCAATTTAATTATATGTTAAAGTTTTTTTAAAAAACACCTTATTACGACCATTTTGGGGATTTAATGTGAAATAGTCGATTAAAAAATATTTATAGAATTTACATTAAAACACTAAAAACTTTTTCTCAAATATAAGTTTACATCTAGTAGTAATTGATTATTAAGGTGATATCTCTATCAGTTTGAATTTTATTTATGAGTTTGATTAGTGACTATTTTTACATTGGTAATTTCTATTACTTAAAATTTAGTTTTAATTTAATATGGAGTGGCATTTTAACGCAATATTAGAGAGCATGCTCCATCATATATTGTAAACACATCTATATAAATTTCATACACATATGTTCTTTCACATCTGCAGTCACTTATACAGGTACAGGTGTACTGATATACATGGGTAATTTCATATATCTTCTCAGATGTTTCCGTATACTTACACACATATATATATAGGGGTGCAACTAGATATCCCTAAAACAAATCTCTCTAAGAAAGAAATTAGGTAATGACTTTAGGATTCAATCATCAAAAATCTAAATCTTTTATCATTAATAATGACTATTAAAGCGTAATTCATTTAAGAAAACAATATTGTAAGTATTGTAAGTGGGGTAAAATATCAATAACATACTTGTAAGTCTTTTTTCTTTTAAACATCTTTACATACACCCATACATATACATACACATACATATACACACATAGGCACATATTTACCCACACACACACACACATACACATCCCCCACCCACATATATACACACACACACACACCCATATATATATATATATATATATATATATATATATATATATATATATATTAGGTACCTTCATGAGATCGACAGAAAATGAGCATAGCATGATAAAAATTGCCTTAAACTTGACGAAAATAATTTTTATTTGTCTAACTGTTTATGCTATAATAAAGAGGAAAGATCAAAGTATTTTTTGATTATTTTTTTACTTTTTTTTATCATTTCGAGCACATCCAAAAGTGTCATTTAAAATCATGTTTATATTTAAAAAAAAAAAAACCGATCGTCAGACATTTTTTTTAAATTTTATAAACAAAAATTTAATTTTTCCGTTTTAAATTCTGCCAAGAAATAGTTAAACTTTTTTAAAAATTTATTTTTACATAATTTAAAATTTAAATGTTTATTTAACATATTTGGAAAGAAAACATTACTTACTTTACGCGCTGAAAAGTGTACTTAAAAAAAAAAAACACAGCGGGTCGGAACAATAGTGACACATTCGAGGTGTCGATTGATGCTGTCAATAAGTATTGACAGCTTACGCGACCTAATTTCATCGTACGGATGGACGAAAGTGAAATAATTTAGCTTCTTATTGAACCAACTTGCGTAACCAGTTATTAAGGGAAAATTTCAGCGTTTTAATTTTTAATTGTTTCTTAGCTTTCCATCTTTACGTGTACGATGCTTTATGAAAATTTTAAAACTAAGACTGTTGATAGAAAAAAAAATTCATAAGGTGCATACAAATTAATTTAATTATTTTAATTACTTTAATTAGATACCTTTCTTATGAAAGGCTAAGGTGTAAAATATAAACATATACAGTTATTTTATTTTATGGTATTATTTCTATTTCCCTTCATTTTATTAATTTTGATATTTCATATAGAAAAAAAAATAACTGAGAAAATAAAAAAATAAGAAATTTCATAAGATAGGTACATAATACTTTTAGGTACCCTTATCATTTGAAATATTACACAGTTTTTTTTTGTTAATTTTTCTTCAAAGTAATACGAATATTGAAAAGACTTTATTTCACATAATTACATAATCATATACACTTTATTTTATTTATTCATAACCAAGTAAGAAGAGAGGTCTAGAGATGCAATGCAATTCGTACCAGAGATTCGTGAAATATTTCCTCACAAACTCCAACCTAATGATCAGAGTCCTTGCTGCCAGATGTCACAGGATGGGGGTTAGCCATTAAAGAGCAGGTCGTGCATGATATAGTCGGTAGCTATTTCACATTTGTCCAGTTGATAGTCTTCATTATCTTCTTCATAGAAAATGTTGTAATCTGGGTCAGAGAATTCCATGACCCATCCTACAAATATCTTATCAACAGAATCAACTGTCCAGATGTGTTTTATAGTATGGCCAACTATATCACCACGTAAGATTTTGTAAATGTTATCTACAAAATCTTGGGAAAAGTCCGGGAATTCAGCTTTGATGGCAGAATTGGTGTGTTCAAGGTCCTTCAATCTTTTCTGTAGCTGACGCCTTTCCTTTTTTTGATGCTGTCTCTGCTTTTCTTCACTCCTTTTTAGGATCTCAATTCTCTAATACTTCCTTCTTAGATATTCTGATCCTGTGTGGTTCTGTGCTATACTGCATGGCAACATCCAAAAGGATTGTTTAAACTTTAAAAGAAAAGAAAAATATCAAAAATTTCTCCACACGTGTCTAGCACAAACACAGTAAAGGCTGACCGACAGCGGAGGACAACATTTATAGCCAGGCAAGCCACGTGACTTTCTTTTGTTTTCATGACGCTTCCGGTCTTCCGTATATTTGAATTTAAGCTATTTTTGACACAAACAAAAAACATGTTATATTAGATTTTTACCTAAAAGCAACTTTCTGATTGTAACCAGGTTTATTTTATAATCTGTAAATGATATTATCTACTTAATAATACATTGACTAACTGCAACACCATTTTGATCAATTTTAAAATATTTAACAACTTTAAGCAATAAACATAAATTTAACAATAAGAAATAACAAATAATTGTTGTAAAAAATTATTTTTCATCGAAAATGTTTTTTGCTTTCAGGAAATGTTATCCATAGTCATACAAATAAGTAAAAGCAACTAAAAGTTTTTGAAATTAAATAATATCTTTGTTTTATTGAGTTTTGTATGTTACAATTCAGAGCTGATTTTAAGGTAGACGGGTCCGAAATAAAAAAAAAAAGTAAAATGGATTTGCTTTGGTCAAAGCCTTGTGCTTTTAACTAATTAGTCGCTAAATCGGAACACCTTAGAATTTCATGAGTTTTCATGAAATTACTTATGGGGGGGTGTAATAAATAAAATAAAAAAATTACCATGATTTAAAAAAAAAATAAACACATTTATAATAATTTCCATCATTTGTGAATAGTTACTGAAAGTTTCATGAAAATCCGACAATTATTTTTATTTTTACAAGATTTTCAAAATTAACGGCTCCCATTAAAAAAGAAAATTCAAAAAAAAAAACACGCGCTCATGAAGGTACCTAATATATATATATATATCCATATATATACATACATATATGTGTATGCACACATGCCCACATATATACACATATCTCTACACATACATACATATACACATGTACACACACATATACACACATACATACACATATACAAATATATATCCTACCTATATACCTACACGTATGTATACATACATATCAATATTCATATCGGCCAAACACAAATATATTTTCCCAATACACAACTATACACATGTATGCCTATCTTTCTATATGAACAAATATACATATACATGTCAAAAGACGTATCACTGTTTCAGTTCAATTACATATTACGGTATGCATGCAGTTGTGCGTTCATATTCACATGTGAATAATAACATTTCAAGAGCAAAAATAAAGATCAAGTAATATATTTCGTTAGGTTGAGGTTGTTCTTATGTCGGGATTTAAAAATTAGTTCATTATGACTGTTCAGTAATATATCCGGATCTTTATGCTTTATAATGAGGATCTTTTCTCTCAGACACAGATCGCATCTGTTTCTGAGATTTATTGAAGTTCTGGCTCTCGTGACAATCTTCCACTTTATTTGTGGGGTTAAGCCATCCTCCAACAAATGTTTTGACAGTGCCGTTTGGTTCTTCTTACGTTTATCTTTGAAGGACTGGCGGTGAAATAATTTATTATATGGACCCTTAAAGTAATCTGTTTTTATTTAATATATATATATATATATATATATATATATATATATATATATACGTGTGTATATATGCACATATATATGTATATATTCATATTGCCCTCTCTAACTTTCTAACTTTCCGTCCTGGAGTAACAATGTGCCTCACAGGTTTTATTTTCATCTTTCAATCATGTTGTTACATGAGTTGAACAAGTTTTCATCTAACAGCATAATTATCCATCCCACAAAAAAACCCCACTAAACTAATTGAGCGTTTAGCCATTTGGACACCATTTTTCGTAAGATTCAATGAAAAACCCTTTGAGTTATTCAGATAAAAATTGAAATATATATAATAATAATAATATAATGATAATGATGAGAATGATACTAATGAAAATAAAAATAATATATATATATATATATATATATATATATATATATATATATATATATATATAAAAATAGGAAAGAACACTTTAGGTAAATAATCCGAAGTTCTTTAGTATTTTTGTTACAATTTTAAAAAACAGTGCTCAATACAAAAGTAGAGCCTAAATTAATTATAATTTAGGCTCTACTTTTGTATTGAGCACTTTTTTACTTTTAATCATATGAACGCAAAATTCTTTCTTACGAGCCCCAAAAGAGTTAATTTTGCAGATCAAAATTCGAAATTATTCATGCAAAAAATAAAAGTAATTTCGAGTCCAAAATTATTTAAATACTGACGCCATTTTTGATTTCGTTAGTTTTCTTGAAATACATTCTTTTAAGATTTCTAATAATTGATAAAGAAAAATTTCTTATATACGGCGATCGAGTTAATTGTATAGATAAAAATCTTAGTTTATTCATGCAGGAAATGTAATCGATACAATTGCAAAACCACTTAAATATGGTCGTCATTTTTTGATGGGTGTGTCGGGTTAGCTGTCGTTGGATATTGCTGCTTTTAATGATTTGAAAGAAAAATTCTTTATGCGACAAAATAGTGCTAATTTCATGGAAAAAACATCTAAACCACTCGTGCAGAAAATATGGCCAAGACAATTGCAAAAGTACCCATATCTTTTTCACGGATCTCGTAAGCAAGTATGTCATATAAAATTTGATTCATAGAAAAGGAAAAAGTTATTTTTTAGTAGTAATTATTTGGTCGTACATTCTCTTCAGACTACTCTTCATTCTTTACTCCCTTTTCTATTCTAATTTCGTTTACTCTTCCTGACATGATTTTTCTCTCTTTTCTATTCACTACTTTCATTTCTTTACTTTCTTCAATCCCCCTCCCCCTCCTCTTACTTACACCCCGTTTTTACTCTCTTTGCTTCTTTAAAATCTTTACTTCCTGTACACTTCATTCTTACACGCTTTCTTTTCCAACTTTGGACGCTTTCTTTCCTTTGTTTACTCTCTTTACGCTTTGTTCTTTACTCTCTTTCTTTTACTTTCCATACTCTCATTATGCTTCCTTCTTCAGACACTTTACGACCTGCACTTTTATTTCTTTACACTCTTTCGTCTGAAGGAAAACGAAAGAGTGTAAAGAAAGAAAAGTACAGGTAGTAAAGAGCCTGAAGAAGGAAGTAAAAGAAAGAGAGTAAAGAAGAAAGCGTAAAAGAGTAAACAAAAGAAAGAACGTGTCCTTTCTCTCTATTCTTCTTTACTCTCATTTTACTCTCTGTACGTTTGCTCCTTCACTCTTGTTTTTTACACACTATACGTTTGTTCCTTTACTTTGTTTTACTCTCTGTACGTTTGTCCCTTTACTCTTTTTTTACACCCTGTATGTTTGTTCCTTTACTCTTTTTTTACACCCTGTACGTTTGTTCCTTTACTCTCTTTTACTCTCTGTACGTTTGTTACTTTACTCATTTTACTCCCTGGAATTTTGTATATTTACTCTTTTTACTCTCTCTATTTTCGTTTCTGTCGTCTTTTTACTCCCTGGAATTTTGTTTCTTCTCTTTCTTTACTCTCTGCATTTTACTCCTTGCATTTATGTTCCTTTACTCTGTTTTACTCTCTGTACGTTTGTTCTTTTACTCTTTTTACTCTCTGTAATTTGGTTTCGTTACTTATTTTAGTCCCTGGATTTTGTATATTTACTCTTCTTTCTGTCTTTCTTTCTTTCTTTCTTTCTTTCTTTCTTTCTCCGTCTCCTTCGTTTTCGTCTTTGACGTGAAAAGTTTTCGTTTTTAATTTCTTATTCGTCGTCTTTCTTCTAATACCTTCTGTCTTCTATTTCTTCCTTTCTTTCTCCCTTTCCTTCTTTCTTTCTTTCTTTCTGTCTTTCTCCCTTTCTTTCTTTCTTTCTTTCTTTCTTTCTCCGTCTCCTTCGTTTTCGTCTTTGACGTGAAAAGTTTTCGTTTTTAATTTCTTATTCGTCGTCTTTCTTCTAATACCTTCTGTCTTCTATTTCTTTCTTTCTTTCTCCCTTTCTTTCTTTCTTTCTTTCTTTCTTTCTGTCTTTCTTTCTGTCTTTCTCCCTTTCTTTCTTTCTTTCTTTCTTCGTCTTCGTCTTTGACGTGAAAAGTTTTTTTTAATTTCTTATTCTTCGTTTTTCTTCTATTACCTTCTGTCTTTTTCTTTCTTTCTTTTTTTTGATCACTCTTAAATTAAGTATAATCTGGCTATATCGTTTCTTTCTGTATTTTAGCTTTCATTTTCAAATATACTACGATATTTGCACTCTTTCTTTATTTATTTGTTCATTTTTTTCCCGCTTTCTTTTTATTTTTCTATTTCTGTTCTTTCTTTCTTTTTTCTTTCTTTCTTTCTTTCTTTTAAAAATGTATTCTTCCTTCTGTTTCTTTTCCTAACTTCCTCTTTCTTCGCCTAATCTCTTTCTTTTTCTTTTTCCTTCTCTTTATTCTTTCTCTTCGTTTTTTTCTTTTTGCAATTTTCTTCGCTCTTAGCATCTTTCCACCATATCTGCTTTTAGCGATAAGCGGATTAGTGAAGTGAAGAAGCCATGGAATGAAGCGTCAACATTCTGTCTTTATCTTGCGCGAATTGCCAAGATGGGCTTCGACAAAACGGAACACAGACGTCAACCCAACACGCCAACCAATAACAGACGGACAACGAAACCAAATCACTACATATGGGTCATTCTAACCTATGATGGTTGACATTTCTAACTGTGGTAAGCGGTTGTCGGGTGACAGCGAACGCATTCTGGGATAATTGGGGTTTATTCGATAATTATAGTTCCGATGGTCGAGGCTGAAGGGTCATAAGGTAATTTTACGCGTCCATTTCTCTTAAGGAGTCAAGGGTATAAAATAAATATGGCGACTGTTATAATATGGTCGTGATTTTGTTAATAATTTAGTTGAGGCTTTGTGGGCCTCATTACGCTTGTCATAAATCTTCGTGGTATCAGAAAAAAGGAAATGCAGACAGTTATTATTTTCTGAGTGTGTAATGGTAATTTTAAACGTTTCCTGATAAGGAAACATTTGCCATTTATTGATCGAGCAGCTATTACAACTGTCGGTTGAAAGTCATAAAAACTTTCTCTAAATTTTTTTTCTAGGAAAATAGCTTTTTCAAGCTGAGTAGTTGTTGATGCTCTTTCCAGTATTGATGGGAGTTTCCTTCCCAACTTTTTTTTTTTTTTGCAGTGATGTAAAACACAAACATTTTGATTATGTTTTTATTCACTTCCCGAGTAATATTTGATAGATATAATTTGACTGGGCTTGATTAGTATACAGAGAGATACATAAGAAAGCAGATAGATAGATAGATAGATAGATAGATAGATAGATAGATAGATAGATAGATAGATAGATAGATAAGAACAGACATACATGCGGACAGATTGTGATAGATAGATAGATAGATAGATAGATAGATAGATAGATAGATAGATAGATAGATAGATAGATAGATAAGAACAGACATACATGCGGGCAGATTGTGATAGATAGATAGATAGATAGATAGATAGATAGATAGATAGATAGATAGATAGATAGATAGATAAGAACAGACATACATGCGGACAGATTGTGATAGATAGATAGATAGATAGATAGATAGATAGATAGATAGATAGATATGAACAGACATACATGCGGACAGATTGTGATAGATAAATAGATAGAGAGATAGATAGATAGATAGATAGATAGATAGATAGATAGATAGATAGATACAAACAGAAAGAGATAGATACGAACAGATAAATAGACAGATAGATAGATAGATAGATAGATAGATATGAGTAGACATAGATGTAGATTGATAGATAGATACATAGATATGAATAGACATATATGCAAATAGATTGTAATAGATAGATAGATAGATAGATAGATAGATAGATAGATAGATAGATAGATAGATAGATAGATAGATAGATAGATAGATATGAATTAGTTGAGATTAATTGATTCCTGTGATAAAGGGTAATGGCATATTAGCCGTTTTCTTGTAAGGAAGCACTCGACATTCATTGACCGAGCAGTCAGTACTACTGTACTCTCTCTCTCCCACCCTCTCTCTCTCTCTCTCTATATATATATATATATACATATATATATATATATATATATATATATATATATATGTTATCATTCACGATATGTACAACGGAAGAATGCACACTATAGTTTAGTGATCTTGTCAGAGTGGAATTGTGACAGTTTCACGATTCGATGCGATCTTTGCCAAAATGATATTACTCCTGTAGCGGTCTATATATAGCACAGGCTATGTCTATAAGTCAGTAGTTAGTAAGACGAAATCGTCCTTTCCCATTTGTTTGTTACACGTCAATGCTTCCAGTTTATGATCATGTCCTGTTTTGCGTTGATAAATTATTTATTTATGTATTATTTAACCATTTTAATTACTTATTTAATAATTTAATTATTAATTTATGATTATTTGTTATTTATTATTTTTTCTTTCGTGCATTTTTCTTTGCTTTCAGCTTTTCGTATTTGGAATAAAATTTAGCTTATGGGATTTTCTTTAGTATAGCGTAGAAGGAATTTATTTTTGTCTCAGCATTTAGAAAACGTGCTCTGAGCTTTTGTGTAAGCGTTTACAAAAAAATCCTTGATATCTCAGACGAAAAATTTAACCCGTGTAATTATCGTTCTCATTTGTTTTAATGGTTAAATTAGTTAAATAAAATGTCTCTTTATTCTCTCTCTTCGTTAAAAGAAGATAAATTTAAAATTTATTGAAGTTTTGCCGTGAAGTTTTTGGTAGTGAAGCAAACTGTATACTGATTAGTCTACAGATAGATAGATAGATACGTTGAAGTTAACTCAGACAATAAAAACTGAATTTGGTATTTAACAAATAAAATAATTATGTTTTTACAATATAGCAATCAATTTAAAGTTTAAAACCTTTCATCGCTTCGTTTACTTTTTCCGTAATGCTAAATTTGCTGTATTGTATTTAGGGCCTTTTCTTTTAATGCTAATAGTATCAAAAATACACCCTGAGTAGTTTTTTTATTAATCTGATTTCCTTTAAGATGCCTCTACAAACTGCTTCCGTATCCCTGACTCTAAAATACGAAATGATGTTCACACCCATCCTCCTTCAAATCGTCCATTCATTTTTATATTTTTAGTCTGAAGATAAAACAAAAAAAGGAAAATAACGACAAAATTGAAAACTTTAAACAAATTCTAAGAATAAACAAAAAATTAAATTAAATAAAAACACTTTTTTAACAGTTAACTTCCCATTATAATCCGTAACTGTCAACATCCGGATTTTTTATCACCACGTTTTAAAATCTCGGGATTAAGACGAGAACACAGTTTGAAAACTAAGTAAAGACAGACTGTTGGAGAACGCAGAAAAATGGCGACAAACCAACCAATAAAATGAAATGGGCTACTAAGAGCCAAAATATAAAATTTGCGTAAAATCTCTAACAAGAAAAGTCCAACAAAAACAAAATTGAACCTTCCCCGCCAAACTCTGAACTTCTTTCCAAGTTGCTTAATCTTTATTGAAATATTTTTTTATGCTTCATTTTATTACTTAACGTCATGGGCGGGATTTATGTATGAAACATGATAATTCACAGAATACTGGATTTTCCAGGGGAGATAATCGAGGAACGACTTAGCTGGCTGTTGGATATTTATCACCCACTGAAATAAAGAGCCATTTCGTATTAATCCGCGAATCAAAAAACTGAACGTATCGTTTAAAAACAGGTTGCACAGCAAAAGACAGTTGAAGTAATAAAGCCCAAAATGACTCGATCTTGCTCGCTAAAAATTTGCCAACCTAAGTGCAGAAAAAAAAGAAGAATTACTAAAAAAAAAAAGGAAAAAAAAAGGACCTATCAAGACTAAAAATATTTTCCACAAAGGGAGAGAAACGTAATAGATTAACTACGGGGGAGAAGAGATTTGTACTAGAAGCCTACGAACATAGTGAGAGAGAAGAGAGAGGGAGACAGAGAGACAGACAGACAGACACACACACACACACAGATAAACGCAAATATAAGCACATAAACAGTGTGGGCGTAAAAGTCAAAACTGATTGCAGTTTCTCGGCTTAAGTGATCATCAGTTTTGGATAATTCGAATATTATTTCATTTTCTCTCTCTCTCTCTCTCTCTCTCTCTTTCTATACACACCCATATATATATATATATATATATATATATATATATATATATATATATGTATATATAAAGATATATATATATATATATATATATATATATATTTATATATATATATATACATATGTATATGTGTGTGTGCGTGTGCGTCTTTCTACGATCTATCTATCAATTTCAGTCTATACATTATCCATCTATCTATCTCAATATATACATTATCTATCTATCTATCTATCTATCTATCTATCTATCTATCTCAGTCTATACATTATCTATCTATCTATCTATCTATCTACAGAGTGCGATGGATAAATTGTCGTTTAAATTATGCAAAAATGAAAATAACACTGACATCTCATTTTAACAAATATATTTACCAAAATTACACAAAGTATCTTGAAATACTAAAGAGTAGATTTATTCAATAAAATTATTATTGGCTTCAATAACGTCCTCCAGACGACTTCGGAATCTACTGCAACTCTTCTGGATGGTCTCTTTGCTTAACTTGGTGAATATTTTCATAATCTTTGCCTTCAGTTCATCTTTGGTGTTACAAGGAGTTTTGTTGGTCTCCCGATCAACTGCGCCCCACACATAATAATCAAGGGGGTTGCAATCTGGGGAGTTAGGTGGCCAGCTGTAAGGTGTGATGTGGTCGCAGAAACTGTCTGATAGCCATGACTGGATTCTCCAGCTTTTGCGGCATGGTGCAGATTTTTGATGCCAGATATAGGGTCTTCCCGAAGCCAATCCTCTTGACTCAGGGCATCACTACCTCCACAAGGCACTTGATGTAGACCACTGTGTTGAGTCTGAGGCCCTCACCAACAAATTCAGAGGTTCTTTTCTTATCAGAATGAATTTTCCGATTGTAATCACCATTAGACAAATACAATTCTCTCTGAATCCTTTGCACTGTCCTCAGATTGAGCCAAACGAGATTTTTTTCCAAATTTCTGACGGAGTGAATTTCGTCATGGTACTCTTTTTCTCGCAGACGCTGCCCAACTGATCATACCAAAGTGTGTAGTCGACAAAATCAAAAAGAAAATGCGCCTGAGCGAAATTAAAATATAAAATGGCGACAATTTATCAATCGCACCCTATATCTGTATCTTTTTATATTTACGTACTAAATTATACCTACAAGTTGATATCTTTTTTAAGCCTGTTTAGGAAGGTGTCCATGCAGGCGTTTCTTTATTGGGTGTTTCTTCCAGCTGAAGATTGTAGTTTAAAGACAGTAAGATCAACCTTGCTAACCGAACGTTCCTCTGTGGCCTAATTGGTTAAAGGCACGTTAGCCTATATGACGGTTCCGTATAGGTTCGATTCCTGTCGGAGGACGCATATTTTCGATGAAAATTTCTCGGACATTCAGGCCAGTAAATGTTGTTAATACTGTTTATTATAAAACAGAGCATTTACTTAAATATTTGTATCTATAAAAAGAATGTATAAACATAAAAAATGTCTTAAAATAATTGAGGTACTTTGTCCATTTCATAATAATATTATTCTAATTTAGTTTTATGATAATTCTTATTTTATTTTACATTTGTAAGTATTGTTAGGTACATATGATTGCATTTGACATCCTTATATGGTCGCAATCATCGACTGTTAGTGTCAAATTGTGGTAAGTTAGTGGTGAGTAGTCATTTCACAACTGAAATCGACCTATGAAACGGCATTTTTTTAAAGATTTTTTTTGTAGCTGTGCATAATACGCACCGCTAATTTTGCTTATCATTTTTTTAGAAAAAAATGCGTATTATACATGGGGAATTACGGTAAGTCAGTACTTGTGGTTGATACCCTCCTATGGGACACATTGCGCGGCAAAAGATCGATTGGAAGACCTCATTGCACCTACAATGACCAACTTGTAGATGACTCTGGATGCCATCTGGAGAAACTGCCGACAGCGATGTCTGACAGAGGTGGTTTGAGAGAACGAGTAAGGAGAATCTGAGACGAATTCTCGATCTGATGATAATGATTAATATCTATCAATTTCATACTATTTATATCAATCTATTAAATCATAGTAAATGTTCGTGCCCGCTTAGAAAAAAAAGTATATACTCAGTAAAAGTTTTATTAGTTATTGTTTTTAAAATCTGGTTCCAATCGTTCTACAAATTTGTTGATGCCATTTCGAGTTGGAAGAATATTTTGAAATCGTTTTAGTGATTTTTTTGTCATTGAAATAGTTCTTTATAAACCTGAACAAATAACAATCCGAAAGAGAAAACCATCATGGGTAAGACGATAAACTACATCCAGTAGCAAGGCATCTGATCAGGAGGTTTTGAGGAGCGTGGAACCACCTCTTCATTGCTGCTATTCCCAGGCCCACCCTGACCCGGAGTGGTAGAACCTGTTAGGGTTCCAACTATGGGCAAATAGTTAAGTATTACCAGCAATACTTTTTTGAAAAAAAATTATTACCAGCAATACAAATTTGAAGGAAAAATATTACCAGAAACAGATTTTTTCACAAAACAAAATATTATCAGCAATAAATAATTTTGTCGGTATTAAAAAACCCATTGAGGTTGATATGCCGTAAAACAAAATAAACCAAACCAATCTAAACCAAAGAATACATATTCTATTCATACGAATCTATCCTAAAAATGTTTTCGGCATTAAATAACCCATTGAGGTTGATATGCCGTAAAACAAAATAAACCAAACCAATCTAAACCAAAGAATACATATTCTATTCATACGAATCTATCCTAAAAATGTTGTCGGCATTAAATAACCCATTGAGGTTGAAATGCTGTAAAACAAAATAAAGCAATACGAAAGAGACAAGTTAGAAGAATACGGTCGATGCTGAAGCGTTTCCCGCTTCAGATCTTTAAACTTCTGCAGGTTCTGTTTTGTAACTCATGGTCTTGCATTTTCGTTGTGTAAAATGGCATATTTTCAAAATGCAAAAATTCGGCCGATTTTCTGGAATATCCGGATTGAGATTGGTGAGTTGGACTCAATAATTCTTTGAAGTTATTGTTTCACCGACTGAAAGAAGCTCAAACTGAATTATCATTCTGAAATCCCAGCAAGCCGATAGCAAGAAGTTCATTGGACGCAAGCCAGTTCTATTCACGTATTCTGCACATTCAAAAGCTTTTCCAGATCCGTTTGCGTGGAATGTCATCATAAACGATCCATTTTTCATCGATTGTGACAATTCTGTTGAAAAACGTTTTTTTTTCCTGGCGTAACAGCAATGAAATCGCTGTAGAAACACACGATCAAGAATGTTCTGTTCCGTCAGGTAATGTCGGACGAAAGTGTGACGGGTTTAGTAACGAACACACGTTCGTTTCAAATGGCGAAAGGCAGTTGAGATATCAATTTTCAAACTCTTAACAATCTCTTCCATCGAAATCTTAGGTTTATTATCCGCGATGGAAAGCAGAGAATTTTCAGGGACGTCGGATAGTCACCGGAGGCGTGTTCTCAGTCCGTTCTTATCTATCTATCTATCTATCTATCTATCTATCTATCTATCTATCTATCTATCTATCTATCTATCTATCTTAGTCTATTTCTATCTATCTATCTATCTATCTATCTATCTATCTATCTATCTATCTATTTCAGTTTCTATATCTATCTATCTTAGTCTATTTATTATTTTCTTTTTCTCTTTCTTTTTTTCTTTCTTTCTTTCTTTCTATCGATCTATCTTAGTATACTTCTTTCTATCTAACTACCTATCTGTCAATCTATCTATCTATTTCCGTTTCTATATCTATTTCCGTTTCTATATCTATTTCCGTTTCTATATCTATCTTAGTCTATTTCTTTCTTTCATCTTTCTTTCTATCTTTGTCTATTTTTTTCTTTTTATCCAATTTCCTATCTATCTATCTATCTATCTATCTATCTATCTTAGTCTATTTCTTTATTTTTAACTGTCTATCTATGTATCTATATATCTATTTCCGTGTCTATATCTATCTATCTATCTATCTATCTATCTATCTATCTATCTATTTCCGTGTCTATATCTATCTATCTATCTATCTATTTCCGTGTCTATATCTATCTATCTATCTATCTATCTATCTATTTCCGTGTCTATATCTATCTATCTATCTATCTATCTATCTATCTATTTCCGTGTCTATATCTATCTATCTATCTATCTATCTATCTATCTATCTATCTATCTATCTATTTCCGTGTCTATATCTATCTATCTATCTATCTATCTATCTATCTATCTATCTATCTATCTATCTTAGTCGATTTCTTTATTTAGTTTCTCATGAAATAATAAAGCATGTTTCGTTTGGCGAGAAGAAGATTAACACACTCGATGTAAAATAAAGGATGGCACTTTGCTCATTATTTTGTGGTCTTGCTTTAGCGTACGGGTAACCGGATAAAAAATGCACATTTCTAAGATGAAACGAATTCGCTAAAACCCCAGTCCATTCATTCAAAATGTCTCTCATTCTCAGCATTTCAGCTAATCTTTTTAGCCTGAGAAGAACACGAAACATACTCTCAGAAAACACGACGGTATGGTTCACAAAAACAGAGACTAAGGTAACAGAATGACCTTTTCAATCCGCCGATCTTAATCCAATCGAGTATGAAGTAATGATTAGGGGATAATTTTATATAAAATTATGTCCGAAAATAACAGCGTCGAGATGCAGAAACCCGTCGCAGGCTTCAGATAACGTCTATGAATCGGGATCGGTGTCCAAGCAGCGTCAATTAAGACATATTCGACGATGTTCAATTGTGGCAAAATACTGATAAGTACAAAAATAAAAGAATAATAATATTATTCCTATCTTATGCATTATCAGTTCACGTATAAATAATGTTTTATTAAGGCTGGTAAGATCAATCTCATAAAAAAATGGTGAATAAAAATATAGAAAATAGAATAAAGTCGAATAGATGCTTTCTCTATCTGTAAGTTTGTCTGTCTGTCTGTCTCTCTCTCTCTCTCACTCGCTCTCTCTCTATATATATGTATGTGTGTGTGTGTAATGAAACAGTCAGGCACAACGACAGATCAATATATATATATATATATATATATATATATATATACACATATATATATACATATATATATATATATCAGTCAGTCCATACCAATTTAGTTCTCTATCGATCGTTCCTTACCTATTATGTTATCTATCGATATCCCTCTCTCTCTTTCTCTCTGTCTCTTTCTCTCTCTCTCTCTCTCTCTCTCTCTCTCTCTCTCTCTATATATATATATATATATATATATATATATATATATATATATATATATATATATATATCAGGCTGTCCAGTAAATGTAAAATTTATCAAAAGATTTTATTGCAATCAGCTATTGAAGTGAACAACGTCTCTTCCTCTTTCTCTCTCACTGTCTATCTATGATCAACCTTATTCTTTTCCAATCTATTTGTCTGGTCATCTCTCTCTCTCTCTCTCTCTCTCTCTCTCTCTCTATCTATCTATCTATCTGAATATCTTCCTTTCAGTTTGTGCATATCTATCTATTTATCTATCTATCTATTTGAATATCTTCCTTTCAGTTTGTTCATATCTATCTATCTATCTATCTATTTCTGTTTCTATGTCCATTTCCGTTTCTATAACTATTTATCTTAGTCTATTTCTTTCTTTCTATCTATCTATCTATCTATCTATCTATCTATCTATCTATCTATCTATTTCCGTTTCTATATGTATTTCCGTTTCTATTTCTATATATCTATCTTAGTTTATTTCCTTATATCTATCTATCTATCTATCTATCTATCTATTTATCTATCTATCTATTTCCGTTTCTATATGTATATATATTGGAACAGTGTCTGTGGTGAGAAATCATCTTTTATGTAAGTTTTATTAAAAACCCAGGCAATGTACTACCGATAATTAAATAATTGGGTACTCTTAATTTACATGACCCGGCATTCAAGAAGGAAAGTACCACAGTACCTTTTCGGTCGTTTTTAATTAAACTTGCATATACACACTTGTGTAAATTAATTGAAACAACCACTTTCGTTTCCTTTCTTCCACCATGGGGTCCGTTTTAGACCCACTCGAGTGACAGGGTGTAATCGATTTCTACTTTTTCATAAAATTAGGACATTTGAAGTGATGTGCAGTTATATGCATCTATTTCCGGGCTTTTTCATCAGGCTCAAACACTCTTCTCTCGACTGTTGATTAGTTGTCCTACGGCCATTGTCTGCGATGGACGTTACTACAATAAAGCGTACGAAAATTAAAACTCTACACGAAGACTTTGGCAAGATTGCCAGTGAGCAAATCCAAGTACTATACTCTGACCCGAAAACTCTGATGATTTAAATCCAAAGGAGAATCTGTGTTCGATTTGCAAGGGAAGACATCGTGGAATGGACATACGAAGGACTATTATGTGTATTGGGTCATGTTTCATTGGAGAAATACGAAAAATTATATAAAGGAATTATTCGATTTGTTTCATTTATTTTGCCCACGGGTGTATGTATATATATATATATATATATATATATATATATATATATATATATATTTATATGTATATGTTGAAACTTGACTAATGCATGGAATAATAATGCAAACACAAAATGTAGTTAGAATAAAATGTATTGAAACAAGAAAGTGTACACAATATTTATATATAGTCTTTTGTATATTCCTGGGAAGACCGTTCCTGGAGAATGTGTTGACTAAGTCTCAGTCGGGCAGAGTCTCTAGTTGGATCTCTTGATTCGCCTCCCTGTCTTCCGGTACCAACCATATTTATATCGTCGGTACTCCGCTATGCAAATTAGGTGGATCCTACCACAACAGTATATATATGTATATATATATATATATACATTTATATAGAGAGAGAGAGATAGATAGATAGATAGAGAGAGAGAGAGAGAGAGAGAGAAAGACATAAAGCCATAAAATAAGTGGAAAACCAACTTTTCTACTACATTAATTTCTACAGGCGATTTTGAAATTAAAAAAAATTAAAGGTCGAAACAAAAGTTACAGAAAGGAATAAATAAACAATTTATACAAATAATTAAATAGCAATGTGAATAAGATTATTGGCCAACATTTATATATATATATATATATATATATATATATATATATATATATATATATATATATATATATATATATATATGTGTATATATATATATATATATATAAGATTTTTTTATGGTACAAAATTTAACCGTAGCTAGAAAGCAAAATTTATATGGCATTTTTTTTAAACTATAAAAAGAACAACCGGTTCCGTTCCCAGGACTTATCAAGTTTATTTTTCTGGCATATGAAAATATATATAAGCGTGTAAATTAAATTAATATAACGAATGGAAGGGGAAAAATTATGAATTTCAAGAAACTAGAGTCCAATAACATTCAGACCCAGTAAACATTCCCTGGGAATGGCATATATATATATATATATATATATATATATATATATATATATATATATATATATATATATAAAAGTGGACATGGAAGTCAGCACTTAGAGGCGACAGTCTGTTTCATGCTAGTGCAATCGTCAGGCAACTAGTCTAGTTGCCTTTCTAGTTGCCTGACGATTGCACTAGCATGAAACAGACTGTCGCCTCTAAGTGCTGACTTCCATGTCCACTTTTATATTTACACACGCTCTATCTCTGACATTGAGCACTTTATCCCATAAATATAGCACACTTTAAGACTATATTTCTTCATATATATATATATATATATATATATATATATATATATATATATATATATATATAAATAAAAAGAAAGAACAGTAAGATATAAAATCCGGTGTTCTTATAGATATTTTTATTTTTACACAATAGTGCTCAATGTAAATTTACAGACCATTAATATTATAAATAAATTGATTTAAAATATGTTTT